>CM076583.1:1331394962-1331745125 GCA_034641835.2 Pinus albicaulis
TAACAGCCTCTCCGACATTTTGTATAGTAACAACATCTCACTTTGAGAGTGTTTATATATTGGAGGCTTGTGTGATCACATTCTATGACTTGTGCCTCATTTTTTTGTACTTATTCACTGCATATATCATTAATAATATGGCTCCATATTGATCTCATGGTTTCATGTGTTAAATATTTGCTGCTACTTTCATTTTATGAGCTATATTGTTGGTTTCTCCATTTTGGAATATTATATAATTCTTGAAAACTTAAGTGATCCTTGAATCTCTCAGATTGAGACTCATACTCCATGAAATAATAATCAAGAGTTTATTTTTCTTGAAACCCTTCATTTCCCACTGCTAAGAATGTAGGCATTGTAGAGCATTGGGAAACTTGCTGCTGCTTCACTAGTTTATCACTCCATTGATGAGAAATTCCAGAGCTTTCACCATGCATAAATACTTTTGGAGATTCCTTGTATATATATATCCTCATGTCCTTTATTTCTCTAGCAATTTATTGCATAGTTATAAGAAGGATCTTAGTTAACTCCTTCTCTTCATCTTCTCCTAATAAAGGGCTTTTACCCTTGTCTTCTTTATCATTTGTATAATCAAACTTCCGGTTCATCCTTTTGAGATGCCTCTTCTCTCTATTTGTGAGAGGATCTTCTTCTTCTGATGCCATATTGTCTTTCAAGATGCACATGTTGAGCCAATTATGCTATGATACCACTGTAATATTCCCAAATGGGAAAAGCAGGAATATATACCAAAACCATGGAAATAGCAGTGTAAACATTAGATCAAAACATGGGGCCAATATAAAGACCTTCCATTCATCATAACAGTAACATATATATATGTGAAATAATGGGCCACAAAATGTATAACGAGATAGAACAAGCCTCCAATAGAAAAAACCCTTAACAAGAGGTGCTGCTACTATATCAAAATGCCGAAGACACTTCTACAACACAGTTTTAAAAATAACTGCTATAGCAAGTGAGTACACAAAAGATATGGGGCTGATATATGCCAAAATAGATACAAAAATAAATATATGGGCTCTATACAACCTCCAAAAAAGAACCCAAATGGGTCTCCGGGAAAAACACCCAATAATACAAAATGAGCTGCAACCCTATGGATGAAAGTATGCTGCAAGAAATGAATGAAGAGAAAATCATTGAAGTTGATATAAGAATGAATTTTCTCTCCTCCAATGAATCCTCCAGATGAGAGGTTGGCCCTTTCACTGAGGAAATCACCTCCCAAATCACCTGCTGCAAACACCCCTGCAACTCCTCCCTAAAATAACGCAGATCTAGATTGATACTGTGCTGTAGGGGATAAAAACACTATGGCCTGATGCCAAATGTATCAATAATTCTCCAAGGCCTTATTTAATATCCTCCCAAGTGAAAGGAAACTCCCTCCAATGAGATCCAGCTCATAAATCTCCCAAATCAAACCTCCACAACTTCTGCCCTACAACACAAACACAAATCCTCAAAAGGAACTGCGCTGTACATTAAGACTAAAGCCTTGGCCAAATTCCTGATAGTCAAATGTAGTGCAAACTCTTCCTAGAGGCCTCTCAAGGGAAGAGGTGGGATTCTCGATCAAGAACACCCTATGCTAAACATCACTGCAATATTAGCTAAACAGCTGAAGAAAGCTATATGTCTAAACAGGTCATATATCAAAACATAAACATATCATAAGATGGATAATATGGCTGTAATCCTCTTCCTTATATAAGAAATGAGCTTCCTAACCATAAGCCCCATTCATTTCTGAAACTACTTCCATGCAATGAGTCTCCATCTAGAACTATGACATTCCTCATTGAATGCCACTACTCCATGACAACATTGTTGATTTGGTCAAAGTTGGCCCAGTCAAGGTATTCCAACCCCTTTTCACACACAAGGGTGATCAATTAAGCTACCAAGATGTCTTCCTTTTACATTGGCATTGGTTTTATTCATATTAAGGAGATTTATCGATCTCCATATCCTTTTATTCATCAAAAAGGAAAGAAAAAACAAAAATTAATATTCCAACTAGCTCATGACTAATTGGGAATATTACATGCATCAAGTCTCAATCTATTGGCTTCTGTGGTGCGCCTTATACCATTTTTGGTGGATGGTTATGCATGAGTGTTTTATGCCACTCCATGATCCTCCACATGTGGTTTCTCCACATCTTGAGGTTCATTCTTTGGAACCAAGAGTTCCTCATCTACATGCAAATATAACTCCCTCTCAAGGGACAATTGCATGGATTTCTCCTCACCAAATTTTATATCCCACCTCACAACAACCATCTCGTTTATTGGAAAATACACCTGATAGTTTTGGGGAGTATCAATGTACCCTAAAAATATCCCAATCTTAGCTTTTGGTTCAAGCTTCTTCCTTGAGTCTTTGTTCACATGCACATAGATAGATGAGCTAAAAATTTAAAAATATGAAACATCAAGTTTCTTACCAGAAAAAGCCTCCTCTAGTGTACTGATGCCAAGTATCCGATGACGACTACGGTTTTGAAAAAATACCACTGTGTTGCATGCCTCCACCCATAGATGCAACGATAGGCCCGGATCATGCAACATCGCTCGTGATGCACCCACAATTGTTCTGTTATTTCTTTCTGCGACCCCATTCTATTGTGGGTTATGAGGCACAATCAACTCTCTCCAAATTCCTTATTTTCTACAGAAGTTCTTGAATTAATTGGAGATGTACTCACCACCATTTTCACTCCTAAGAGCCTTCACATGCTTCCCCGTATCTTTCTCCACCAGTGCTTTGAACTCAAGATACTTTGAGAATGTCTGATCTTTCTTCTGCATGAAGTAGATCCAACACTTTCTAGAAAAATCATCAACAAAGATCACATTGTACCTTTGATTTTCTGTCGAAGCTGTAGACAATGGTCCACACACTTCTGAGTGAACTCTCTCAAGTATTTCTAAATCTCGTTTCTCCTTCTCATGAAAAGTGGCCTTTGCATCATTCTCGATGGTACATGCCTTGCATGTTTCTAATTGCGCAAGAGTACCCTTGGGAAGACCCGTAGAAATCTGCTGCATGACCTTGAAGGATCCGTGGTGTATATGGCCCAATCTCCTGTGCTATAACTCACCCTCATCCTAACTCAACATTTTGTCCGCCTTACCCATCAATGCTACGCAACCATCTACATCAAGTTTATATATATTATTCACACGAATCCCAATCTTCTTGGCTTGTCGTATGGCTTTTTGTCGAAGGAAAGCTTTTCCTTCAGTGAAAACCACATCATAGCCTCTTTCCTCCAACATTGAGACTAAAACTAAACTATTTTTCAAGCCTGGTACATGAATTAAATATTTTAATAAGAAGGGTTTACGTGACTGCCTCTGGAAGGTAACTATACCAATCCTGGTAGCACTGTACCGCCCGTCATCACCCATTTCGATATGCACTTGGAGGTCCTTCTCCTCCAAGCTACTAAAAAGTTCTTTGTGTCCTGTCATGTGGAAAGATGCATCACTATCCATGTACCACAATGATCGCATCAAACTTGACACCATGCATGCAATGAGTGAGAAGTCCAACTCAAATTGCAAGGCCAAATCCTCACCAGCCACAGCTCTTGAAGCCTTCTTTCTCTTCTTCTTTTGTGGACAATTAGTGGCATAATGTCCATTCTCGTGAGAGTGAAAAAAATTCACTATGGACATGTCATGCTTCTTTCCTTCTTTTCCAGACTCAGATTTGGAATATGATTTCTTTCCTTTCCCCCTCTTTGCCTTAGTAGCCAAATCACAATTTTCTTCATCATCTGTCTTAAATGAAGATCCATCCCTGGTATTCCACCTAAATTATTCTTGCACCAAATCTAACCAAAGTCGTTCCCAATTTGGCAGCTCCTCCCTCCCATTGAGAGAGTCCTAATAACTATACCAACTCTTGGGAAGGCCTAGAAGAGCTAGGCTCACCAAGTCATCATCCGCGATAGTAATTCTGACGCTCCCAAGATCATCCATAAATTGGACAAATTTTGTTAAATATTTTGGAATAGTGTCGCCTTTCTCCATTTTGATTTTCCTGAGCTTGTCCTTCAGTGCCAATTTTCTATGATCACTGCTGCTCTGAAACATATATGTCTATTATCCTTCTGTATTTTATAGATTTGACTAGGTGACTGAGGATGTTCTACAAGCAACTAAACATAGCATTATATTCCTATTAGCTATCTTTCAAAGAGATCTTACTGCCTCCATTTTCCTAAATAAACCTATCTTCTCTAAATTTCACTTCTGCCTTCTAAAAATGTACCTTACTGCTCTAAAAAAGACTTCATCATTTGGCCTGTTTGCCTCAGTTTATCACCTCACTTTCATCGTCAATCATCATTTTTCCTCTAAAAAACCTTAAACAATGTAAAAATCCCTTTTTACATTGCTTAAATCCAAATTTTAAGCTTATCGGGTTCTTCTAATTATGCACAAGACTCTATTTTTTGTATAAAAACCCACTCTTTTGGCATAATAGGCCTTTAAGCCCCCTTGGCTTACAACCTCAGGCCCCCTCGCACTCACGTGACCCTAACCCTGACCTTCCACTACCTCTTAAAGCCCCTTTCCATTTCGACCCTCGGTTCCCTCTACTCACACAGAACCTTTCTCTCCACCCATTCTTAGCCCCTTACCCGTAAACTATCCTTCCGCCTATTCATTATATAAACCCCGCGCTACCCGAAAAAAGACCTCCACGTCACCCTGCCCCGAGCCCCGCTTCCCACTATACCTCGCATCCATTCAGATTACGCCACCTGTCCTCGGACCCCACTGCTGCACTAGCCCGTCGCTCATGAACTTCTCTACATCGTCGATCTCACTCTCTAAGATCTGACAACCCTAAACCCATATCGTGTGAAAAATAGCGATGGGTTTTAAAACCCTTAACCCATGTGAAATGTGCAGTTTTCTACCTGCCACGCAGCGGGCGCTGAATGGAATCATGTCCGTTTGGACCAAAACCATAAACCACCTCCCATCCATGTGATAAACCACATCGGTTTTCCCAAAACCGCTTTCCTTCTCCTCGATCCAAAATTCAAATTCCACCAGGTTCCGCCCTCGGAACCATGCCCTTGTGCCATTTCTCCCTTTGCAAACACCTCTCGACAAGCCAAAAACCCCAGAAATGTAGTTAAGGCCGCTCCTGCATGGTTTTTCTTAAAATTTTGTATTTTTTTGCAAGTTTTAATGGCGAAAAAAGCCCAAGATACCCTCCCATAGTTCATGAATGACGGATAGAATCTTGGGTGACGATTGAGGTGTTTTAATCCATAATTAGGGAGATTAGAGGCATTCTCAAGGTTTGATCAGTGATGAAACATCCTCATCAATGGATAATAATCCCCCAACACATAAAGAATGTGTGTCTACACCCAAAAGACAAAGACAACCAACCAGCGTAGTGGAAATTTAAATATTAAAGTGTTATGAGTTTTAAACAAAGGTCAGAGACAAATCAAAAGATTAGCCTGAAAAGCATAAAATCATAGATGAAAGAATAAATCAAAGAATAAAGGTTAAAGTCAGAAGAATTAAATCATAAATGCAAAAATAGTTAAAAGACAGTGAGACCAGTTATTAAAGATAAATCAAGGATTAAAGGCCTAAATGCAGTCTGTAAAGATGAAATAGAGGTAGATTAGCTCATGAAAACCTTCAAATGACCCAGATCCACATCAATAACTTCTTCAAAGGATATTTTTACTACTACAGCATGTTTTCTTTCAATAAAACATCAAACAATTATTGCAGACAGTTAGAGATATTTTAAAGTAGCTCAACATTTATTGTAAAGTTATTACAAAGCCTTAAAGTCAAACATTTCACATAAATTAACTTAGAAGTTGATGTAGGAGTTATTATTCCAGAGTAACACTATTAGATATTTTTTCCTTGGGTCTTTCATGGTCTCAAAGGTCAAAAATCATTAACTTTGTAATAAATAGCATTTAAACACCCTAGTTTGGCAACATGTTGTGAAACCAGCTCCAAAAATAGAAGAAAAGAGATATCAACGCCTTAGAAATAAGCCACTTCGAGGGGGCAACCTCCAATACATTTCATGAATGAAAAATTCTTGGATGATACAAATTACAAAACCTCCTTTCTATATATAGGAGTCCATGGGGCCACAATGTAATCCTAGCCGACCTAACAATAATAATTTAAGGGCACAATAATAACAATATGGGGGTTACAAGGGTACAATAATAACAATAAGGGGGTTACACTAACAACAATAAGGGACTATACTAGTAATATAGGGAACTAACATGCCCCTCTCCTTCAAAAAAGTGTTGTCCTCAACGCTTGAGTAGCTCTGGGTGCTTCTGTATAAAATTCTCATCCTCCCATGTAGAATCTTCGGTGGGTAAGTTCTTCCACTTGATGAGATACTCTGAAATTGATCGATTTCGTAGTTGTCGAGTTCTTGTTTCCATGACTGCTTCAGGTTCCAATATGATTTTTCCTTCCTCATCAAGTTCTGGAAATATTGTTTGAACCGGAAGATTTTCACCTATAACCTTCTTTAAGCATGAAACATGGAAAACTGGATGTACTCGCGAAGAAGCAGGAAGCTCCAATTTGTATGCCATCGTACCAATCTTTTGCAACACCTTGTAAGGACCATAGTACTTTGGCGATAATTTATTATCCTTCTTTGCTTGCTTGAGGGACATTTGTTTGTATGGTTGTAGCCGTAAAAATACCCAATCTCCTACATCAAAACTTCTCTCGCTACGATGTTGATCTGCCTGTTGTTTCATTCGATTTTGTGCCAAATTCAGGTTCTCCTTTAAGAGTTGGAGAACTTCTTGCTGATGCTCGATGTGATCTTCCACTGCTTGAACCTTCGAATTTTCCCTTAAAGATGATGTGATGGATGGTGGATGATATCCATAAAGTGCCATAAATGGGGTCATTTTTGTTGCAGTATGGAAGGAAATGTTATACCACCATTCAGCGAGAGGTAACCACTTGACCCATTGTGTTTGTTTATCAGATACAAAACAACGAAGATATCCTTCCAAACATTTATTTACTATCTCAGTTTGACCATCGGATTGAGGATGATAAGATGAGCTATGAGCTAATTGAGTACCCAAACAAGAAAATAATTCCGTCAAAAAATTTCTAGTAAAAATGTGATCTCTGTCGCTTACCATAATATTTGGATTTCCATGTAGCTTTTTAATTGTTTCCATAAATGCAGTAGAAGCTATACTTGGTTTAAATGGATGAGATAATGCACAAAAGTGTGCATACTTGGTAAGTCTATCAACTACCACCATGATGACACTCTTTCCTTCGGACTTAGGTAAACCTGTGATAAAATCCATTGAAATCTCCTCCCAAAGTTGACTTGGAATGGATAAAGGTTGTAGAAGTCCCGGGGTCTTAATTGTCTCAACTTTATTCTCCTGGCAAACCAAACATTCTGCCACAAAATTTTGAATATAATAGATAAGGATGTGTGCTCCTCATCAAATCATGTCAAGTTATCCTCCTACCTCCTCTCCTCTATGTCTACATGGTCCTGAATCCATCATTAATGGTACATGTTGATCATGAGTTGTGCATTGATCTACATATATGAGATCCTGGGGAATTCCTTGCAATGATACAAGAATCCCTCCTGTTGGAGCAAGAGCTCCTTCTTCCTCTGCATGAGGTGCTAGATAAGCTCTAGACATGACAATGGTGTTGCCCTCAACTATTTCTTCCCCTCCAATATGAATGGGTAACCTCCCAGGAATTGGATCCTCTTTTGACAAAGGGATCTGCATGCCCTCTTGTTCAAGAATATGAGATAGAGGTCTTGCCTCTAACAAGGTATGATGCAAGATGTCAGCCTCCTCAATGGTTTTCTGAAGTGGGGTTGAGTTTATAGATGCCTACAACACATACAAAGTTTCTATTTCTTTTGTTTTGTTTGGTTTCTCCAAGTATGTCTTAGAAAGTTTTCCATAAAACCTTTCTATTACTGTCTTAGTGAACTTTGCATAAGAATAAGTATTTGCATTTTTCAAAGAAAATGACTCAAATATCCACCATGCATAGGCCTTACCTCTCAAATGCAATTCTGCAATTTTGATGGCTTCATCTTCAGAAATATGGTGTTGCTGCAAATAAGTGTTAAGCTCCTCCACCCAAACCCTAGCTGAACATGTAGGTGAAACATCAAAAGTAGATAGGAAGACTCTGCTACTATCATGTTGCTTGATTCTCCCCACCTTGATCTTGAAAAACTCTGGAAAAGTGATATGATCTCTAAAATTCTCAGTTTGAGATTCATATTCTTGCAGAAAATCACTAAGAGTTTCCCTCTTAGGCATTTCTTCCTCTTCTCTCTCTTTTACAACAAATCTGGGCATATGACTGCGCTGTGAATCATGGTGTGTAGCTGCATGCTCACACTCATTATGTAATAATCTAGAGTTTTTTTTAGATTCAAACCCTCTTGGAGATTCTCTCTCCCTTCTCATCTGCTTGAGTTCTCCTCTAATGCTCTGCATAGTTTTAGAAAGAAGCTTGGAGAGCCTTCCTTCCTTCCTCCAAGTAATGAGTTCCCTCTTTGTCTTTTTTGTTCATCCCTTATTCTTGTCTTCGATAGCATAATGGCTGAAACTCTGTGAATGAGCCAAGATTATGCTTCTAATACCACTCGTAATATCCCAAAATAGGGAGAAATCAACAATATTTATAATTGCTAGAGAACTTGAAATGGCAAATCACTATACTCATAGGAAACATGCTTTTCAGAAAATTACGCGATAGAAGTGGTGAAAAAGAACTTGTATCCATTAGATTATGTAATATGGCTCTTATATACACAGTATGATAAAAAAATCCTTCTAGCTATATTAAACAGATCTCCCGGCCTCAATATGGCTTAAAAACACCCAAATCCCATAACTTAGACCATGCAGAATTTATGAAGCATATAATAGCGTTATTTTATTAATTTTTTTGTACCAAAATATGAATCATAATAGATCTAGAGTTTATGTATTCAAATGGCTAAGAAAATGAATATCAAGCTCCTTTTACACAATAGAAAGATAACCCGATAAGGGTTTCTTGAGAGTACAAGTACAAAAGGGAAAACTGCAGATCTCAATCTGAAAATAATGCAGTATTACTGTAGATATGAATACATATAGCTGAATAATACAATAAAGGGATGAGAATCCCTTCCTCTAGCTTTCCGGTAGAAGGGATCGCCCTTTCCCTATGAAACTAGCTCAAGATCAAGGGTTAAAACCCTGCTGCTGCAACACTGGAAGAAATGACGCAGTTCCTTGTGAGGGACTGTTTTGTAGGTGATGGAAGTACTTTGGCCAAGTTCCAAGATACGAAAATATGCTCAGAAATATTCCTTACTGATCTCTCAAGAGAAGGAAAGCTCCCTTTACTGAGAAACAAGCTCCAGAAGTGGTGTTGTGAACCCCCACTGCAACACCCTACAACACAACGTTATACTGCTGCAGAAATAATGTTGTAGCTGAAGGAGGATGCTTGGCCTCAAGCCTAGATCTGTAGAACTGAAGTACAAGCTCCCTCAAGAGGCCTCTCAAGAAAGGAGATGGGATTCCCACCGGGGAACACCCGGAGCTAAGCAACACATCAATATCAACTAAATGGTTGAAGAATGCAGAATAGTCACATAGACCATAAAATCAATATATAAAAACATGAATAAAAATGGTTGCCTTTCCCTCCTTTTAAAAAAGTGAATGCCCTCTCACCATGGGTCCCACTCATTAGGGTTTCCTCCACCAAATAATCTTCCTACCATTCACACTGTGCTGTCTCTCAAAGTGTTCTCCACCTCCTATCCCAACGTTGTTGACTTGTTCAAAGTTGACCTTGTCCATATGAAAATGACCCTGTTCACACATGAGGGTGTGAAATCCAGCTCCTATGATGATCCCTTTTCACACTATGATGGATTTTATTCTCATTTTTGAAATGTATGGGCCTCCTTACCCATTTATTCTCCTCCTAAGTGAAATCAACAAAAATCAATATTCCAATTAGCTGCATGCTAATTTTGGAATATTACAGCACTTCATTTCCACACTCAGGCTTAAGGCTAAGCTACAACTTTCTTCATCAGCGCAGTTTTTGTAAAATATTGTGTTGTGTTGTAGGGTGAAGCAGTGGAGAATTATATTGGGTGTCTTAAGAGCTAGTTTTACAGTGGAGGGAGGTTTCCATCCATTGGAAGGCCTGTAAAGAATCCCCTTGGGCTTATTTGACACATTTGGCATCAAGACAAGGAGTATTTATCCCCTACAGCGCAATTTAATTCCATATCTACGTTATTTTAGGGAGTAGTTGCAGGGGTAGTTGCAGTAGTTGTTTTGGGAGGTGATTTCTTTAGTGGAGGAGCTATTATTTCATCCGGAGGATCTATTGGAGAAGAGATGTAGGTTTCTACATCAATTTCAGTCATATATTCTCATTTATGTTGTTTCAGCATATCTTCAGTGCTAGGGCCGCAGCTTACATTGGCACATTGTGTGAATTTTCCCGAAAACCTCTTGGTTTGTCTTGGAGAGCTGATCTAGTGCCCAGATCTATATGTCTAGAATCTATTGGGGCCTATATCAATATTTTTATATCATTGTACCTTCTTCAGCTATAGTTATTCTTAGTATTACTACACTATAACAGCCTCTCCGACATTTTGTATAGTAACAACATCTCACTTTGAGAGTGTTTATATATTGGAGGCTTGTGTGATCACATTCTATGACTTGTGCCTCATTTTTTTGTACTTATTCACTGCATATATCATTAATAATATGGCTCCATATTGATCTCATGGTTTCATGTGTTAAATATTTGCTGCTACTTTCATTTTATGAGCTATATTGCTGGTTTCCCCATTTTGGAATATTACATAATTCTTGAAAACTTAAGTGATCCTTAAATCTCTTAGATTGAGACTCATACTCCATGAAATAATACTCAAGATTTTATTGTTCTTGAAACCCTTCATTTCCCACTGCTAAGAATGTAGGCATTGTAGAGCATTGGGAAACTTGTTGCTGCTTCACTGTTTTATCACTCCATTGATGAGAAATTCTAGAGCTTTCACCATGCATAAATACTTTTGGAGATTCCTTGTATATATCTATCCTCATGTCCTTTATTTCTCTAGCAATTTATTTCATAGTTATAAGAAGGATCTTATTTAACTCCTTCTCTTCATCTTCTCCTAATAAAGGGCTTTTACCCTTGTCTTCTTTATCATTTGTATAATCAAACTTCCGGTTCATCCTTCTGAGATGCCTCTTCTCTCTATTTGTGAGAGGATCTTCTTCTTCTGATGACATATTGTCTTTTCAAGATGCACAGGTTGAGCCAATTATGCTATGATACCACTATAATATTCCCAAATGGGAAAAGCAGGAATATATACCAAAACCATGGAAATAGCAGTGTAAACATTAGATCAAAACATGGGGCCAATATAAAGACCTTCCATTCATCATAACAGTAACATATATATGTGAAATAATGGGCCACAAAATGTACAACGAGATAGAACAAGCCTCCAATAGAAAAAACCCTTAACAAGAGGTGCTGCTACTATATCAAAATGCCGAAGACACTGCTACAACGTAGTTTTAAAAAGAACTGCTATAGCAAGTGAGTACACAAAATATATGGGGCTGATATATGCCACAATAGATAAAAAAATAAAGATATGGGCTCTATACAACCTCCAGAAAAGAACCCAAGAGGGTCTCCGGGAAAAACACCCAATAATACAAAATGAGCTGCAACCCTATGCATGAAAGTATGCTGCAAGAAATGAATGAAGCGAAAATCGTTGAAGCTGATATAAGAATGAATTTTCTCTCCTCCAATGAATCCTCCAGATGAGAGGTTGGCCCTTTCACTGAGGAAATCACCTCCCAAATCACCTGCTGCAAACACCCCTGCAACTCCTCCCTAAAATAACGCAGATCTAGATTGATACTGTGCTGTAGGGGATAAAAACACTATGGCCTGATGCCAAATGTATCAATAATTCTCCAAGGCCTTATTTAATATCCTCCCAAGTGAAAGGAAACTCCCTCCAATGAGATCCAGCTCATAAATCTCCCAAATCAAACCTCCACAACTTCTGCCCTACAACACAAACACAAATCCTCAAAAGGAACTGCGCTGTACATTAAGACTAAAGCCTTGGCCAAATTCCTGATAGTCAAATGTAGTGCAAACTCTTCCTAGAGGCCTCTCAAGGGAAGAGGTGGGATTCTCGATCAAGAACACCCTATGCTAAACATCACTGCAATATTAGCTAAACAGCTGAAGAAAGCTATATGTCTAAACAGGTCATATATCAAAACATAAACATATCATAAGATGGATAATATGGCTGTAATCCTCTTCCTTATATAAGAAATGAGCTTCCTAACCATAAGCCCCATTCATTTCTGAAACTACTTCCATGCAATGAGTCTCCATCTAGAACTATGACATTCCTCATTGAATGCCACTACTCCATGACAACATTGTTGATTTGGTCAAAGTTGGCCCAGTCAAGGTATTCCAACCCCTTTTCACACACAAGGGTGATCAATTAAGCTACCAAGATGTCTTCCTTTTACATTGGCATTGGTTTTATTCATATTAAGGAGATTTATCGATCTCCATATCCTTTTATTCATCAAAAAGGAAAGAAAAAACAAAAATTAATATTCCAACTAGCTCATGACTAATTGGGAATATTACATGCATCAAGTCTCAATCTATTGGCTTCTGTGGTGCGCCTTATACCATTTTTGGTGGATGGTTATGCATGAGTGTTTTATGCCACTCCATGATCCTCCACATGTGGTTTCTCCACATCTTGAGGTTCATTCTTTGGAACCAAGAGTTCCTCATCTACATGCAAATATAACTCCCTCTCAAGGGACAATTGCATGGATTTCTCCTCACCAAATTTTATATCCCACCTCACAACAACCATCTCGTTTATTGGAAAATACACCTGATAGTTTTGGTTAGTATCAATGTACCCCAAAAATATCCCAATCTTAGCTTTTGGTTCAAGCTTCTTCCTTGAGTCTTTGTTCACATGCACATAGATAGATGAGCTAAAAATTTAAAAATATGAAACATCAAGTTTCTTACCAGAAAAAGCCTCCTCTAGTGTACTGATGCCAAGTATCCGATGACGACTACGGTTTTGAAAAAATACCACTGTGTTGCATGCCTCCACCCATAGATGCAACGATAGGCCCGGATCATGCAACATCGCTCGTGATGCACCCACAATTGTTCTGTTATTTCTTTCTGCGACCCCATTCTATTGTGGGTTATGAGGCACAATCGACTCTCTCCAAATTCCTTATTTTCTACAAAAGTTCTTGAATTCATTGGAGATGTACTCACCACCATTGTCACTCCTAAGAGCCTTCACATGCTTCCCCGTATCTTTCTCCACTAGTGCTTTGAACTCAAGATACTTTGAGAATGTGTGATCTTTCTTCTGCATGAAGTAGATCCAACACTTTCTAGAAAAATCATTACCAAAGATCACATTGTACCTTTGATTTTCTGTCGAAGCTGTAGAGAATGGTCCACACACGTCTGAGTGAACTCTCTCAAGTATTTCTAAATCTCGTTTCTCCTTCTCATGAAAAGTGGCCTTTGCATCATTCTCGATGGTACATGCCTTGCATGTTTCTAATTGCGCAAGAGTACCCTTGGGAAGACCCGTAGAAATCTGCTGCATGACTTTCAAGGATCCGTGGTGTATATGGCCCAATCTCCTGTGCTATAACTCACCCTCATCCTAACTCACCATTTTTTCCACCTTACCCATCAGTGCTGCACAACCATCTACATCAAGTTTATAGATATTATTCACACGAATCCCAATCTTCTTTGCTTGTCCTATGGCTTTTTGTCAAAGAAAAGCTTTTCCTTCAGTGAAAACCACATCATAGCCTCTTTCCTCCAACATTGAGACTAAAACTAAACTATTTTTCAAGCCTGGTACATCTATTACATAGTTTAATAAGAAGGGTTTACATGACTACCTCTGGAAGGTAACTGTACCAATCCCGGTATCACTGTACCGCCCGTCATCACCCATTTCGATATGAAATTGGAGGTCCTTCTCCTCCAAGATACTAAAAAGTTTTTTGTGTCCTGTCATGTGGAAAGATGCATCACTATCCAGGTACCGCAATGATCCCATCAAACTTGACACCTTTCATGCAATGAGTGAGAAGTCCAACTCAAATTTCAAGGCCAAATCCTCACCAGCCGCAGATCTTGAAGCCTTCTTTCTCTTCTTCTTTTGTGGACAATTAGTGGCATAATGTCCATGCTCGTGAGACTGAAAAAAATTCACTATCGACATGTCATGCTTCTTTCCTTATTTTCCAGACTCAGATTTGGAATATGATTTCTTTCCTTTCCCCCTCTTTGCCTTAGCAGCCAAATCACAATTTTCTTCATCATCTGTCTTAAATGAAGATCCATCCCTTGTATTCCACCTAAATTCTTCTTGTACCAAATCTAACCAAAGTCGTTCCCAATCTGGCAGCTCCTCCCTCCCATTGATAGAGTCCTAATAACTATACCAACTCTTGGGAAGGCCTAGAAGAGCTAGGCTCACCAAGTCATCATCCGCGACAGTAATTCTGACGCTCCCAAGATCATCCAAAATTTGGACAAATTTTGTTAAATATTTTGGAATAGTGTCGCCTTTCTCCATTTTGATTTTCCTGAGCTTGTCCTTCAGTGCCAATTTTCTATGATCACTGCTGCTCTGAAACATATATGTCTATTATCCTTCTGTATTTTATAGATTTCACTAGGTGATTGAGGATGTTCTACAAGCAACTAAACATAGAATTATCTTCCTATTAGCTATCTTTCAAAGAGATCTTACTGCCTCCATTTTCCTAAATAAACCTATCTTCACTAAATTTCACTTCTGCCTTCTAAAAATTTACCTTACTGCTCTAAAAAAGACTTCATCATTTGGCCTGTTTGCCTCATTTTATCACCTCACTTTCATCCTCAATCATCATTTTTCCTCTAAAAAACCTTAAACAATGTAAAAATCCCTTTTTACATTGTTTAAATCCAAATTTTAAGCTTATCGGGTTCTTCTAATTATGCATAAAACTCTGTTTTTTGTATAAAAACCCACCCTTTTGGCATAATAGGCCTTTAAGCCCCCTTGGCTTACAACCTCAGGCCCCCTCGCACTCACGTGACCCTAACCCCGACCTTCCACTACCTCTTAAATCCCCTTTCCATTTCGACCCTCGGTTCCCTCTACTCACACAAAACCTTTCTCTCCACCCATTCTTAGCCCCTTACCCGTAAACTACCCTTCTGCCTATTCATTATATAAACCCCGCGCTACCCGAAAAAAGACCTCCACGTCACCCCGCCCCGAGCCCCGCTTCCCACTATACCTCGCATCCATTCAGATTACGCCACCCGTCCCCCGGGACCTCTACCGGGCCGCACCAGCCTGCCGTCGAGAATCCCCTCACACCGTCGCTTCCCACTTCCAAGATCCGAATCCAATAAACCCATATCGTGTGAAAAATAGCGATGGGTTTTAAAACCCTTAACCCATGTGAAATGTGCAGTTTTCTGCCTGCCACGCGACAGGCGCTGAATGGAATCATGTCCATTTGGACCAAAACCATAAACCGCCTCCCATCCATGTGATAAACCACATCGGTTTTCCCAAAATCGCTTTCCTTCTCCTCGATCCAAAATTCAAATTCCACCAGGTTCCGCCCCCGGAACCATGCCCTTGTGCCATTTCTCCCTCTGCAAACACCTCCCGACAAGCCAAAAACCCCAGAAATGTAGTTAAGGCCGCTCCTGCATGGTTTTTCTTAAAATTTTGTGTTTTTTTGCAAGTTTTAATGGCGAAAAAAGCCCAAGATACCCTCCCACAGTTCATGAATGATGGATAGAATCCTGGGTGACGATTGAGGGGTCTTAATCCATAATTAGGGAGATTAGAGGCATTCTCAAGGTTTGATCGGTGATGAAACATCCTCATCGATGGATAATAATCCCCCAGCACATAAAGAATGTGTGTCTACACCCAAAAGACAAAGACAGTCAACCAACGTAGTGGAAATTTAAATATTAAAGTGTTATGAGTTTTAAACAAAGGTCAGAGACAAATCAAAAGATTAGCCTGAAAAGCATAAAATCATAGATGAAAGAATAAAGGTTAAAGTCAGAAGAATTAAATCATATATGCAAAAATAGTTAAAAGACAGTGAGACCAGTTATTAAAGATAAATCAAGGATTAAAGGCCTAAATGTAGTCTGTAAAGATGAAATAGAGGTAGATTAGCTCATGAAAACCTTCAAATGACCCAGATCCACATCAGTAACTTCTTCAAAGGATATTTTGACTACTACAGCATGTTTTATTTCAATAAAACATCAAACAGTTATTGCAGACAGTTAGAGATATTTTAAAGTAGCTCAGCAGTTATTGTAAAGTTATTACAAAGCCTTAAAGTCAAACATTTCACATAAATTAACTTAGAAGTTGATATAGGAGTTATTATTCCAGAGTAACACTATTAGATATTTTTTCCTTGGGCGTTGCATGGTCTCAAAGGTAAAAAATCATTAACATTGTAATAAATAGCATTTAAACACCCTAGTTTGGCAGCATGTTGTGAAACCAGCTCCAAAAATAGAAGAAAAGAGATATCAACACCTTAGAAATAAGCCACTTCGAGGGGGCAACCTCCAATACATTTCATGAATGAAAAATTCTTGGATGATACAAATTACAAAACCTCCTTTCTATATATAGGAGTCCATGGGGCCACAATGTAATCCTAGCCGACCTAACAATAATAATTTAAGGGCACAATAATAACAATATTGGGGTTACAAGGGTACAACAATAACAATAAGGGGGTTACACTAACAACAATAAGGGACTATACTAGTAATATAGGGAACTAACATGCCCCTTTCCTTCAAAAAAGTGTTGTCCTCAACGCTTGAGTAGCTCTGGATGCTTCTGTATAAAATTCTCATCCTCCCATGTAGAATATTCAGTGGGTAAGTTCTTCCACTTGATGAGATACTCTGAAATTGATCGATTACGTAGCTGTCGAGTTCTAGTTTTCGTGACCGCTTTAGGTTCCAATATGATTTTTCCTTCCTCATCAAGTTCTGGAAATATTGTTTGAACTGGAAGATTTTCACCTATAACCTTCTTTTAAGCATGAAACGTGGAAAATTGGATGCACTCGTGAAGAAGTAGGAAGCTCCAATTTGTATGCCATAGTATCAATCTTATCCAACACCTTGTAAGGACCATAGTACTTTGGCGATAATTTATTATCCTTCTTAGCTTGCTTGAGGGACATTTGTTTGTATGGTTGTAGCCATAAAAATACCCAGTCTCCTACATCAAAACTTCTCTCGCTGCGATGTTGATATGCTCGTTGTTTCATTCGATTTTGTGCCAAATTCAGGTTCTCCTTTAAGAGTTGGAGAACTTCTTGTTGATGCTCGATGTGATATTCCACTGCTTGAACCTTCAAATTTTCTCTTAAATATGATGTGATGGATGGTGGATGATATCCATAAAGTGCCATAAATAGGGTCAGTTTTGCTGCAGTATGGAAGGAAATGTTATACCACCATTCAACGAGAGGTAACCACTTGACCCATTGTGTTTGTTTATCAGATACAAAACAATGAAGATATTCTTCCAAACATTTATTTACTATCTCAGTTTGACCATCGGATTGAGAATGATAAGATGAGCTATGAGCTAATTGAGTACCTAAACAAGAAAACAATTCCGTCTAAAAATTTCTAGTAAAAATGTGATCTCTGTCGCTTACCATAATATTTGGATTTCCATGTAGCTTTTTAATTGTTTCCATAAATGCAGTAGAAGCTATACTTGGTTTAAATGGATGAGATAATGCACAAAAGTGTGCATACTTGGTAAGTCTATCAACTACCACCATGATGACACTCTTTCCTTCGGACTTAGGTAAACATGTGATAAAATCCATTGAAATCTCCTCCCAAAGTTGACTTGGAATGGATAAAGGTTGTAGAAGACCCGAGGTCTTAATTTTCTCAACTTTATTCTGCTGGCAAACCAAACATTCCACCAAAAAATTTTGAATATCCCTGTCTTCAATGCACAATCCAGTCTCCCTCTTCTATGCATCAACCCTCTGAAATAGATAAGGATGTGTGCTCCTCATCAAATCATGCTGGTTATCCTCCCTACCTCCTCCTTATGTCTACATGGTCCCAGAATCCATCATCAATGGTACATGTTGATCATGAGTTGTGCATTGATCTACATATATGAGATCCTGGGGAATTCCTTGCAATGATACAAGAATCCCTCCTGTTGGAGCAAGAGCTCCTTCTTCCTCTGCATGAGGTGCTAGATAAGCTCTAGACATGACAATGGTGTTTCCCTCAACTATTTCTTCCCCTCCAATATGAATGGGTAACCTCCCAGGAATTGGATCCTCTTTTGACAAAGGGATCTCCATGCCCTCTTGTTCAAGAATATGAGATAGAGGTCTTGCCTCTAACAAGGTATGATGCAAGATGTCAGCCTCCTCAATGGTTTTCTGAAGTGGGGTTGAGTTTATAGATCCCTCCAACACATACAAAGTTTCTATTTGTTTTGTCTTGTTTGGTTCCTCCAAGTATGTCTTAGAAAGTTTTCCATAAAACCTTTCTATTACCGTCTTAGTGAACTTTGCATAAGAATAAGTATTTGCATTTTTCAAAGAAAATGACTCAAATATCGACCATGCATAGGCCTTACCTCTCAAATGCAATGCTGTAATTTTGATGGCTTCATCTTCAAAAATATGGTGTTGCTGCAAATAAGTGTTAAGCTCCTGCACCCAAACCCTAGCTGAACATGTAGGTGAAACATCAAAAGTAGACAGGAAGACTCTGCTACTATCATGTTGCTTGATTCTCCCCACCTTGATCTTGAAAAACTCTGGAAAAGTGATATGATCTCTAAAATTCTCAGTTTGAGATTCATATTCTTGCAGAAAATCACTAAGAGTTTCCCTCTTAGGCATTTCTTCCTCTTCTCTCTCTTTTACAACAAATCTGGGCATATGAATGTGCTGTGAATCATGGTGTGTAGCTGCATGCTCACACTCATTATGTAATAATCTAGAGTTTTTTTCAGATTCAAAACCTCTTGGAGATTCTCTCTCCCTTCTCATCTGCTTGAGTTCTCCTCTAATGCTCTGCATAGTTTTAGAAAGAAGCTTGGAGAGCCTTCCTTCCTTCTTTCCTCCAAGTAATGGAGTCTCCTTCTTGTCTTTTCTGTTCATCCTTTCTTCTTCTTGTCTTCTTGATAGCATAATGGCTGAAACTCACAGGATGAGCCAAGATTATGCTCTCATACCACTGTAATATCCCAAATAGGGGGAAATCAACAATATTTATAATTGCTAGAGAATCCCAAAATGGGCACTGCAACACTATAGACCATAGGAAACACAGTTTTCAGAAAATTACGCTATAGAAGTGAGAAAAATAACTTGTATCCATTAGATTATGTAATATGGCTCTTATATACAGAAGGGGATTAAAAAAAATCCTTCTAGCTATATTAAACAGATCTCCCGGCCTCAATATGGCTTAAAAACACCCAAATCCCATAACTTAGACCATGCAGAATTTATGAAGCATATAATAGCGTTATTTTATTAAGTTTTTTGTACCAAAATATGAATCATAATAGATCTAGAGTTTATGTATTCAAATGGCCAAGAAAATGAATATCAAGCTCCTTTTACACAATAGAAAGATAACCCGACAAGGGTTTCTTGAGAGTACAAGTACAAAAGGGAAAACTGCAGATCTCAATCTGAAAATAATGCAGTATTACTATAGATATGAATACATATAGCTGAATAATACAATAAAGGGATGAGAATCCCTTCCTCTAGCTTTCTGGTAGAAGGGATCGCCCTTTCCCTAAGAAACTAGCTCAAGATCAAGGGTTAAAACCCTGCTGCTGCAACACTGGAAGAAATGACGCAGTTCCTTGCGAGGGACTATTTTGTAGGTGATGGAAGTAATTTGGCCAAGTGCCAAGATATGAAAATATGCTCAGAAATATTCCTTACTGATATCTCAAGAGAAGGAAAGCTCCCTTTACTGAGAAACAAGCTCCAGAAGTGGTGTTGTGAACCCCCACTGCAACACCCTACAATACAACGTTATACTACTACAGAAATAATGATGTAGCTGAAGGAGGATGCTTGGCCTCAAGCCTAGATCTGGAGAACTGAAGTACAAGCTCCCTCAAGAGGCCTCTCAAGAAAGGAGATGGGATTCCCACCGGGGAACACCCGGAGCTAAGCAACACATCAATAACAACTAAATGGCTGAAGAATGCAAAATAGTCACATAGACCATAAAATCAATATATAAAAACATGAATAACAATGGTTGCCTTTCCCTCCTTTTAAACAAGTGAATGCCCTCTCACCATTGGTCCCACTCATTAGGGTTTCCTACACCAAATAATCTTCCTTCCATTCACACTGTGTTGTCTCTCAAAGTGTTCTCCACCTCCTATCCCAACGCTGTTGACTTGTTCAAAGTTGACCTTGTCCATATGAAAATGACCCTGTTCACACATGAGGGTGTGAAATCCAGCTCCTATGATGATCCCTTTTCACACTATGATGGATTTTATTCTCATTTTTGAAATGTATGGGCCTCCTTACCCATTTATTCTCCTCCTAAGTGAAATCAACAAAAATCAATATTCCAATTAGCTGCATGCTAATTTTGGAATATTACAGCACTTCATTTCCACACTCAGGCTTAAGGCCAAGCTACAACTTTCTTCACCAGCGTAGTTTCTGTAAAATATTGTGTTGTGTTGTAGGGTGAAGCAGTTGAGAATTATATTGGGTGTCTTAAGAGCTAGTTTTACAGTGGAGGGAGGTTTCCATCCATTGGAAGGCCTGTAAAGAATCCCCTTGGGCTTATTTGACACATTTGGCATCAGGACAAGGAGTATTTATCCCCTACAGCGCAATTTAAGTCCATATCTGCGTTATTTTAGGGAGGAGTTGCAGGGGTAGTTGCAGTAGTTGTTTTGGGAGGTGATTTCTTTAATGAAGGAGCTATTATTTCATCCAGAGGATCTATTGGAGAAGAGCTGTAGGTTTCTACATCAATTTCAGTCATATATTCTCATTTTTTTTGTTTCAGCATATCTTCAGTGCTAGGGCCGCAGCTTACATTGGCACATTGTGTGAATTTTCCCGAAAACCTCTTGGTTTGTCTTGGAGAGCTGATTTAGTGCCCGGATCTATATGTCTAGAATCTATTGGGGCCTATATCAGTATTTTTATATCATTGTACCTTCTTCAGCTATAGTTATTCTTAGTATGACTACACTATAGCAGCCTCTCCGACGTTTTGTATAGTAGCAACATCTCACTTTGAGAGTGTTTATATATTGGAGGCTTGTGTGATCACATTCTATGACTTGTGCCTCATTGTTTTGTACTTATTCACTGCATATATCATTAATAATATGGCTCCATATTGATCTCATGGTTTCATGTGTTAAATATTTGCTGCTACTTTCATTTTATGAGCTATATTGCTGGTTTCTCCATTTTGGAATATTACATAATTCTTGAAAACTTAAGTGATCCTTGAATCTCTCAGATTGAGACTCATACTCCATGAAATAATACTCAAGAGTTTATTGTTCTTGAAACCCTTCATTTCCCACTGCTAAGAATGTAGGCATTGTAGAGCATTGGGAAACTTGTTGCTGCTTCACTGGTTTATCACTCCATTGATGAGAAATTCCAGAGCTTTCACCATGCATAAATACTTTTGGAGATTCCTTGTATATATCTATCCTCATGTCCTTTATTTCTCTAGCAATTTATTGCATAGTTATAAGAAGGATCTTAGTTAACTCCTTCTCTTCATCTTCTCCTAATAAAGGGCTTTTACCCTTGTCTTCTTTATCATTTGTATAATCAAACTTCCGGTTCATCCTTCTGAGATGCCTCTTCTCTCTATTTGTGAGAGGATCTTCTTCTTCTGATGACATATTGTCTTTTCAAGATGCACAGGTTGACCCAATTATGCTATGATACCACTGTAATATTCCCAAACGGGAAAAGCAGGAATATATACCAAAACCATGGAAATAACAGTGTAAACATTAGATCAAAACATGGGGCCAATATAAATACCTTCCATTCATCATAAAAGTAACATATATATGTGAAATAATGGGCCACAAAATGTACAACGAGATAGAACAAGCCTCCAATAGAAAAAACCCTTAACAAGAGGTGCTGCTACTATATCAAAATGCCGAAGACACTGCTACAACGCAGTTTTAAAAAGAACTGCTATAGCAAGTGAGTACAAAAAATATATGGGGCTGATATATGCCACAATAGATACAAAAATAAAGATATGGGCCCTATACAACCTCCAGAAAAGAACCCAAAAGGGTCTCCGGGAAAAACACCCAATAATACAAAATGAGCTGTAACCCTATGGATGAAAGTATGCTGCAAGAAATGAATGAAGCGAAAATCGTTGAAGCTGATATAAGAATGAATTTTCTCTCCTCCAATGAATCCTCTAGATGAGAGGTTGGCCCTTTCACTGAGGAAATCACCTCCCAAATCACCTGCTGCAAACACCCCTGCAACTCCTCCCTAAAATAACGCAGATCTAGATTGATACTGTGCTGTAGGGGATAAAAACACTATGGACTGATGCCAAATGTATCAATAATTCTCCAAGGCCTTATTTAATATCCTCCCAAGTGAAAGGAAACTCCCTCCAATGAGATCCAGCTCAGAAATCTCCCAAATCAAACCTCCACAACTTCTTCCCTACAACACAAACACAAATCCTCAAAAGGAACTGCGCTGTACATTAAGACTAAAGCCTTGGCCAAATTCCTGATAGTCAAATGTAGTGAAAACTCTTACTAGAGGCCTCTCAAGGGAAGAGGTGGGATTCTCGATCAAGAACACCCTATGCTAAACATCACTGCAATATTAGCTAAATAGCTGAAGAAAGCTATATGTCTAAACAGACCATATATCAAAACATAAACATATCATAAGATGGATAATATGGCTGCAATCCTCTTCCTTATATAAGAAATGAGCTTCCTAACCATAAGCCCCATTCATTTCTGACACTACTTCCATGCAATGAGTCTCCATCTAGAACTATGACATTCCTCATTGAATGCCACTACTCCATGACAACATTGTTGATTTGGTCAAAGTTGGCCCAGTCAATGTGTTCCAGCCCCTTTTCACACACAAGGGTGCTCAATTAAGCTACCAAGATGTTCTCCTTTCACATTGGCATTTATTTTATTCATGCACGGGAGATTTGCTCATCTCCATATCCTTTTATTCATCAAAAGTAGAAAGAAAAACAAAAATTAATATTCCAACTAGCTCATTACTAATTGGGAATATTACACATCAAGTCTCAATCTATTGGCTTCTCGTGGTGCGCCTTATACCATTTCGGTGGTCGGTTATGCATGAGTGTTTTATGCCACTCCATGATCGCATGTGGTTTCTCCACATCTTGAGGTTCATTCTTTGGAACCAAGAGTTCCTCATCTACATGCAAATATAACTCCCTCTCAAGGGACAATTGCATGGATTTCTCCTCACCAAATTTTATATCCCACCTCACAACAACCATCTCGTTTATTGGAAAATACACCTGATAGTTTTGGTTAGTATCAATGTACCCCAAAAATATCCCAATCTTAGCTTTTGGTTCAAGCTTCTTCCTTGAGTCTTTGTTCACATGCACATAGATAGATGAGCTAAAAATTTAAAAATATGAAACATCAAGTTTCTTACCAGAAAAATCCTCCTCTAGTGTACTGATGCCAAGTATCCGATGACGACTACGGTTTTGAAAAAATACCACTGTGTTGCATGCCTCCACCCATAGATGCAACGATAGGCCCGGATCATGCAACATCGCTCGTGATGCACCCACAATTGTTCTGTTATTTCTTTCTGCGACCCCATTCTATTGTGGGTTATGAGGCACAATCAACTCTCTCCAAATTCCTTATTTTCTACAGAAGTTCTTGAATTAATTGGAGATGTACTCACCACCATTTTCACTCCTAAGAGCCTTCACATGCTTCCCCGTATCTTTCTCCACCAGTGCTTTGAACTCAAGATACTTTGAGAATGTCTGATCTTTCTTCTGCATGAAGTAGATCCAACACTTTCTAGAAAAATCATTACCAAAGATCACATTGTACCTTTTATTTTCTGTCGAAGTTGTAGAGAATGGTCCACACACGTCTGAGTGAACTCTCTCAAGTATTTCTAAATCTCGTTTCTCCTTCTCATGAAAAGTGGCCTTTGCATCATTCTCGATGGTACATGCCTTGCATGTTTCTAATTGCGCAAGAGTACCCTTGGGAAGACCCGTAGAAATCTGCTGCATGACTTTCAAGGATCTGTGGTGTATATGGCCCAATCTCCTGTGCTATAACTCACCCTCATCCTAACTCACCATTTTGTCCACCTTACCCATCAGTGCTGCGCAACCATCTACATCAAGTTTATAGATATTATTCACACGAATCCCAATCTTCTTTGCTTGTCTTATGGATTTTTTTCAAAGGAAAGCTTTTCCTTCAGTGAAAACCACATCATAGCCTCTTTCCTCCAACATTGAGACTAAAACTAATCTATTTTTCAAGCCTGGTACATCTATTACATAGTTTAATAAGAAGGGTTTACATGACTACCTCTGGAAGGTAACTGTACCAATCCCGGTATCACTATACCGCCTTTCATCACCCATTTCGATATGCACTTGGAGGTCCTTCTCCTCCAAGCTACTAAAAAATTCTTTGTGTCCTGTCATGTGGAAAGGTGCATCACTATCCAGGTACCGCAATGATCCCATCAAACTTGACACCATGCATGCAATGAGTGAGAAGTCCAACTCAAATTGCAAGGCCAAATCCTCACCAGCCGCAGATCTTGAAGCCTTCTTTCTCTTCTTATTTTGTGGACAATTAGTGGCATAATGTCCATGCTCGTGAGACTGAAAAAAATTCACTATGGACATGTCATGCTTCTTTCCTTATTTTCCAGACTCAGATTTGGAATATGATTTCTTTCCTTTCCCCCTCTTTGCCTTAGCAGCCAAATCACAATTTTCTTCATCATCTGTCTTAAATGAAGATCCATCCCTTGTATTCCACCTAAATTCTTCTTGCACCAAATCTAACCAAAGTCGTTCCCAATCTGGCAGCTCCTCCCTCCCATTGATAGAGTCCTGATAACTATACCAACTCTTGGGAAGGCCTAGAAGAGCTAGGCTCACCAAGTCATCATCCGCGACAGTAATTCTGACGCTCCCAAGATCATCCAAAATTTGGACAAATTTTGTTAAATATTTTGGAATAGTGTCGCCTTTCTCCATTTTGATTTTCCTGAGCTTGTCCTTCAGTGCCAATTTTCTATGATCACTGCTGCTCTGAAACATATATGTCTATTATCCTTCTGTATTTTATAGATTTCACTAGGTGATTGAGGATGTTCTACAAGCAACTAAACATAGAATTATCTTCCTATTAGCTATCTTTCAAAGAGATCTTACTGCCTCCATTTTCCTAAATAAACCTATCTTCACTAAATTTCACTTCTGCCTTCTAAAAATTTACCTTACTGCTCTAAAAAAGACTTCATCATTTGGCCTGTTTGCCTCATTTTATCACCTCACTTTCATCCTCAATCATCATTTTTCCTCTAAAAAACCTTAAACAATGTAAAAATCCCTTTTTACATTGTTTAAATCCAAATTTTAAGCTTATCGGGTTCTTCTAATTATGCATAAAACTCTATTTTTTGTATAAAAACCCACCCTTTTGGCATAATAGGCCTTTAAGCCCCCTTGGCTTACAACCTCAGGCCCCCTCGCACTCACGTGACCCTAACCCCGACCTTCCACTACCTCTTAAATCCCCTTTCCATTTCGACCCTCGGTTCCCTCTACTCACAAAAAACCTTTCTCTCCACCCATTCTTAGCCCCTTACCCGTAAACTACCCTTCTGCCTTGTCATTATATAAACCCCGCGCTACCCGAAAAAAGACCTCCACGTCACCCCGCCCCGAGCCCCGCTTCCCACTATACCTCGCATCCATTCAGATTACGCCACCTGTCCCTGGACCCCACTGCTGCACTAGCCCGTCGCTCATGAACTTCTATACACCGTCGATCTCACTCTCTAAGATCCGACAACCCTAAACCCATATCGTGTGAAAAATAGCGATGGGTTTTAAAACCCTTAACCCATGTGAAATGTGCAGTTTTCTGCCTGCCACGCGACAGGCGCTGAATGGAATCATGTCCGTTTGGACCAAAACCATAAACCGCCTCCCATCCATGTGATAAACCACATCGGTTTTCCCAAAATCGCTTTCCTTCTCCTCGATCCAAAATTCAAATTCCACCAGGTTCCGCCCCCGGAACCATGCCCTTGTGCCATTTCTCCCTCTGCAAACACCTCCCGACAAGCCAAAAACCCCAGAAATGTAGTTAAGGCCGCTCCTGCATGGTTTTTCTTAAAATTTTGTGTTTTTTTGCAAGTTTTAATGGCGAAAAAAGCCCAAGATACCCTCCCACAGTTCATGAATGATGGATAGAATCCTGGGTGACGATTGAGGGGTCTTAATCCATAATTAGGGAGATTAGAGGCATTCTCAAGGTTTGATCGGTGATGAAACATCCTCATCGATGGATAATAAGCCCCCAGCACATAAAGAATGTGTGTCTACACCCAAAAGACAAAGACAGTCAACCAACGTAGTGGAAATTTAAATATTAAAGTGTTATGAGTTTTAAACAAAGGTCAGAGACAAATCAAAAGATTAGCCTGAAAAGCATAAAATCATAGATGAAAGAATAAAGGTTAAAGTCAGAAGAATTAAATCATATATGCAAAAATAGTTAAAAGACAGTGAGACCAGTTATTAAAGATAAATCAAGGATTAAAGGCCTAAATGTAGTCTGTAAAGATGAAATAGAGGTAGATTAGCTCATGAAAACCTTCAAATGACCCAGATCCACATCAGTAACTTCTTCAAAGGATATTTTGACTACTACAGCATGTTTTATTTCAATAAAACATCAAACAGTTATTGCAGACAGTTAGAGATATTTTAAAGTAGCTCAGCAGTTATTGTAAAGTTATTACAAAGCCTTAAAGTCAAACATTTCACATAAATTAACTTAGAAGTTGATGTAGGAGTTATTATTCCAGAGTAACACTATTAGATATTTTTTCCTTGGGCCTTGCATGGTCTCAAAGGTCAAAAATCATTAACTTTGTAATAAATAGCATTTAAACACCCTATTTTGGCAGCATGTTGTGAAACCAGCTCCAAAAATAGAAGAAAAGAGATATCAACGCCTTAGAAATAAGCCACTTCGAGGGGGCAACCTCCAATACATTTCATGAATGAAAAATTCTTGGATGATACAAATTACAAAACCTCCTTTCTATATATAGGAGTCCATTGGGCCACAATGTAACAGATTTAAGGCCATCCCAAAAAAATTCTTTCTTCACCCTGTGGTAAGTTTTTAAAAATCCTGAGTGTCCTCCTAAAGGAGAAGTGTGCAATTCCAGAAGAATCTTTTGTTTTAGTTGGCAATTCTTACAAAGATATAAGCGATCTTTGTACCATAAGGAATCATTTTTCCAACTAAATGTATCAGATGTACTAGGATCTTGCTGCAACTTTTGAATGAGTGTCCATACATCTTTGTCCTTCTTCCATTCATCTCTTGCTTCGGTTATCCAATCTGGTTGGATAATAGAAATGTCACAAAGCAATGCTTCCACCTCTTCATTCTTTCTTGAGAGTGCATCTGCAACAACATTTAGCTTCCCTTTTTTGTAGATTATTTCAAAGTCATAACCCAACATCTTTGTGCCCCATTTTTGCTGCTCTTCTAAAGATATTATTTGTTCCAAAAAGTGTTTAAGACTGTCATGATCATTTTTTACCTTGAAGTGTCTTCCCATTAGGTAACTTCTCCATTTCTTTAGTGCATGAAGTATTTCTAACATTTCCTTCTCATAAATAGGTTTCCGTAAATAATTTCCTTTTATTGGATGACTTTAAAAAGTAATGGGTCTTCCTTCTTGCATTAAAATAGCAATAATTCCATTTCCTGAGGCATCACATTCCACCATAAAGGTTTTTGTGAAGTCTGGCGTAGCTAAGACCATTTCTAGGCACATTGCCTCTTCAAGATGTTCAAAGGACTTAGTTGATTCAGGAGTCCATGAAAATGCATCTTTCTTCAATAATGTTGTTAGAGGTGATGCTATTCTCCCATAATTCTTAACAAACTTGCGATAATACCCTGTTAATCCGAGAAATCCTCACAAATTCTTTATGGTTGTGGGGAATTTCCATTCCTTAATGGCTTTAATTTTGTTAGGGTCTACCTTAACACCCTCGTGAGATATAATATGACCCAGATATTCCACCTCTTGTACTCCAAAGAAACATTTGGATGTTTTTGCATATAATTGCTTCTCCTGCAATAGTTTGAGCACCCTGTCAACATGTTCAACATGATCCTTCCAAGACCTGCTGTAGATTAGTATATCATCAAAAAATACTAGCACAAATTTTCTAAGGAAGGGTTTGAAATGGAATTCATCAACCCTTGAAATGTATAAGGTGCATTGGTAAGGCCAAAAGGCATGACCAAAAATTCATAATGACCCTCATGAGTTCAAAATGATGTTTTCAGAATATCTTCAGTCTTCATTCTAATTTGATGATATCTTGAACGAAGATCCAAATTGATAAAATAAATTGCTCCACGTAATTCATCCAATAATTCATCAATCACAGGAATGAGAAATTTATCTTTAATGGTGATATTATTGAGCTCCCCATAATCGGGACACATGCGCCATGATCCATCCTTCTTGTGTACCAATACTACAGGAACAGAGAAAAAACTTTGACTAGGTTGAATTATACCAGCCTCTAACATTTCTGCAATCATACGTTCAATTTCACTCTTTTGGACATAAGGATATCTGTAAGGTCGGACGTTTGGAGGAACACTTCCTGGAATCAAATGAATAGCATGATCATGATCACGAATAGGTGGGAGTCCTTTGGGAGTATCAAACACATTGGAATGATTGTCCAAGATTCTTTGGAGATCTGGAAAAATAGATGATTTTGATGTTGGAACTTCTAGTGAGCATAATTGTGCAATTACGCCTCGTTTTTCTTTATTTAGAATCTTTTTCATGACATTAGAGCTTATTATCTTTCTTAGATTCCTTGTGATACCCCGTAATTCGATTTCCTTTCCTTTCGAAAAAAAATTTCAAGAAAATTTGTTGAAAATTAAAAGCTATTGTCCCCAAAGATTGTAACCATTATACTCCTAGTACGACATCAACACCTCCCATTCGGATGGAAAGCATTGGAATATTCAATACATATTCCTCCATGGATAGCTTGATATTATGGCATTTTCTAGAGCAATTTATAGTTCCTCCATTTGAAACCATCACTTGACATTCTGGTGCTGGGTATAGGAAACAATTCAATTCCTTGGCTACCTTACAATGAACAAAATTATGGGTACTACCTAAATCAATCAACACTATTACCTTTTTCTTCTTGATATGTCCTTCTCTCTTGAGATTTTGAGGAGTGGTAATTTCTGCCAATGCATTACATGATATGGTCAGACTCATTTCTTCCTCTTCTAGGGTTGGTTCTTGGTGTATATCCTCTTCTGTTTCATTTTCTTCTTCCTCTTCACAATCTATGTAAAATAATTTCTTCTCAACACACTTATGACCTTTACTGTATTTTCTATCACAACTGTAGAAAAGCCCTTTTTCTCTTTTTTCTTCCAATTTCTATGGTGTCAACCTTGTAGGTTGTTGAAATCTAGGAGTAGCAACACTTTCCTCTTTATAGAAGTGAGTGGTAGGCTTCCTTGTCGCCATAATTTTACATTCAATTTTTCTTGCCAACCTGAATGCCTTCTCCAATGAATTAGGTTCCAAAACATGAACTTCATGTTGGATGTTATCCTTTAAAGTACCTATGAAGAGATCAATCCTGTGTTCCTCTATAATATCAATTACCCTTATATTCAATTTTTGGAAGTCCTCAATGTGCTCCCCCACCAAACCCTTTTGTTTGAGATTTATCAATTGGCTAAAGAAGGTGTTGCTCTTTGTATCCTCATAATGTGCTATCATTTCCTCCATAAAAATTGACCAAGTGACAATTTTTTTACGAGAGCAAAGCCATCGATACCATAAAAATGTATTTTTTTCTAGATGTAAAGTTGCAATGCCTACCTTTTGTGTGTTTTTCACATTATTGAGATCAAGATATTGCTTCATCTGTAGTATCCATGTTACGGGATCCTTGCCATCAAACTTCCTCAAATCCATCTTTGGAATATGGTGGTTTTTCCCACCAACATTAGAGTTTATGAAATCACGATTATCATTTATTTTGTTCTCATCATGAGTTTCCTCTACTATATTTTCACCATTAGGAAACATTTGTTGTATCAACTTTGTCAAACCTTCCATGTATGATTTTATATCATTCTTCATTTTTTCCATTTTTTCATCGATAGCATTTATCTTAGCTTCAATGCCAACTTCCATGCCATCCATCTTAGCTTCCAAACCATTCATCTTAGCTTCCACACCTTTCTTCAAACCATCCATCTTAGTTTCCATTTCATTTTTTGTTGCTCTTTGCGATAGCGAAATTTGGTGCACTTGCTCATGGACTTTTGATATCTCATGTTGCATTTCTTCATCTTCATGAGTCATAGTAGAGCCTTCTAAAGGCTTAATTGGTGTTGAATTCTTTTTAGGAGGTATTTTAGAACACAATAATGATATCTAGGCTCAATAGGCTTATGGAATCAACTAGAACGAATATTTCAAACAAGACTTATGCAATTTGAGAAACAATACACACTTTTTATTTTTATTTTGAGGAGCTCGATATTGAAATTGAATTATATCTATGATTTTGGATATTCAATATCTAAAATTTATCCTTGAAGTAACCCTCTGAATCTTATTTCAAATGCCATATTTATGACCTAATTTGGATGCTTCAAGGCAAAGTTATATCCAATCTCCCACAATGACCCAATTATGTACTGGTTCAGTATACCGAACTTGTACGACTCGCCACATGTCACTGTCCTCCTTTGGCTCTGACATTGATAGAAAAGAAACTACAGTCCGTGTAATTTTAGCCACTTTTTACAGCATTCCAATCCGATTCTTAGAGAGAGAGTTATGAATATTTTCCCACAGTAACCTCTTTGAGATGAAATTCAGGAGCCTGAAAACGACCTAACTTCCACAGATCATATCTCTGAAAATATTGCAAACCAAGCTCTGAAATTTTTCGACGATGTTCCTCAGGATTTCGGCTTCACTCTCTGAAAATTTCAGCTTCTGAAACATCGTAGAATAAAAGTTATAGCGCAAATTCCGTGATGACCTGTTTAGGTTAAATTTAGGAGCCTGCAAAAAGCCCTAGCTTCCATAGATCATATCTCCGAAAATATTGCGAACCAAGCTCCAAAATTTTGCGACGATGTTCCTCAGGATTTCAGCTTTGCACTCTATAAATTTCAACGTCGGAACCTTCATAGAACAAAAGTTATAGAAAAACTACCACGCTGACCTGTTTGGAGCAGCAAAAACCCTAGAATCCAAAGCTCTAATACCAAATGTTGCGAAACCAGCTCCAAAAATAGAAGAAAAGAGATATCAAGACCTTAGAAATAAGCCACTTCGAGGGGGAACCTCCAATAAATTACATGAATGAACAATTCTTGGATGATAAAAATTAAAAAACCTCCTTTCTATATATAGGAGTCCATGGGGCCACAATGTAATCGTAGTGGGGCCACAACGTAATCCTAGCCGACCTAACAATAATAATTTAAGGGCACAATAATAAAAATATGGGGGTTACAAGGGTACAATAATAACAATAAGGGGGTTACACTAACAACAATAAGGGACTATACTAGTAATATAGGGACCTAACATAACACCTCCTCATTTGCATATAAATATTACATATGAGGTTCATTTTTAATGTTGGTTACTTGGTGGTTATTGGACTGATTTATGCTACTGAAGCTAGTTGAGGACTGCTAGACTAAAGTGAGGAAATCTATGAGTTGTAGACAGCTATTTTACATGGAGTATTGTAACTGGTTTGATCATTAATAATACAAGCTCGTTCACAGGATCCTTGAGCTATGTCAATGGTGAAGTTTTCCTAATTTGTCACTATTTTTCTTATGTTTTCCATTATGTTCATTTTTCTCTGATAAAGAAACACAAGTTTTAGATTAGGATTTGCTGCTTCAGCACCCTATTTCTGTCTGTCTTCATTTTATTTATGTTTTCTTCTGCAAGGTCTGATTGGAGGATTCTTAATTTCCCTCCAGTTACATCTAGATTTTTGTTTTAGAAATGATTCAATAGAGTGAAACCAGGAAACTTATGGTTAGCCCATGTTCCTTGAGTACAACTTGAGATATTATGTCTGTAACCTTTCTTTGAAGTATACTTAGTAGAGTATGAACCAGGGAAGCTTATGTTATGCCCTGTCCTCTGGTCTGCATCAAAATGTTGCTTTGAAGAGTCTTTTGGGAGTTAGTTAAAAGTAGATAGGTCACTTATTTGATCTTAAACTATTCTCACTATTTTCTTATATGTTTTCTTCATCTGAAAGTAGTCTTAGGATTGTTGGATTGTTGTCTTAAAGGTTTTCTTTCAAACAGTTACCTTGAAAGGATTTTCTTGTCTAAGTGGAGCTAGAAGATTCTTAACTGACTATAGCATTGATGCCTTGACAACTTCTTATTGTTTCATATCACAACCTAATCTAAAGAATCCATTGGATATAGTTAGCTTTCCCTATGAAAACCCTTGCATAGTTGATGAAAAATTAAATACTTTTATGACCCCATAGCCTAATGGTTTTCTGCCTCTTATAGTCTATTTGTTTAGCTGAAACACCTCCTCAATCAATCACACCATTTATCCTTCAATACATCAATTAATCCAACCAAAACAAAAAAGTCCTTAGAACTTTATAACTAGCCTAATATCTTGAAAAAAGAGCATAAAGATATATCAATTGAAAAACACTCATATAGAGAGATCCCTCTCTGAATCTGGGAAGGCTAGGTCCTAGGATTCCAAAGTGGTTCTGATGTGGCCCCTACAGTGTTTGTTCTTGCCATTCTTGCAAATCTCAGGGAACCAACACTGTCAAAGCTTTCCAAATTGCATACGGTGTTTCTTTTCCATGGAGACTTGAGATAATGTGGTCTCGTACTCCCTCTAGTAAGATCCTCATCACCTTTGCAACATTCTTTTTCCAAGCATCAAGATTTGCAGCAGTTGCTGCACCGGGTTTGGGAATGTCATTATGAATGAATTATTTCAACCCATTGTCCTCCAATACTGCCTCCATCCTGTCTTTCCACAAAATATAATTGGAAATTCCCTCGAGTGCATATTCCAATCTCAAGCGATTGAAATCCATCTCGATCCCGATCCACTTGTCGCACCAAGAACACTTTTGCAAATTCGAATTCTATTCAGTCACAAACTCAATTTCTTCTTCACTATAGTCATTTCCTATGCTCTGATACCATATAGAAATTATACAAACATATTTATATCAATATATTCAATCCCATTAAGAAATGTACTAAAGAAAGATCCTGAATCCTTCTACAAATGAATTGTGGAAAATAAACAGGATATCCAATCAAAACAAGTAAAGAAAAAATCAAATCAAACCACAACAGAGATATTTTCTTGGGGAAAGCTTGCCACTCAAAAACCCTCTATCTTCTATTGTATATTCACCATGGAATCATGAAACAATTACAATGCACTCTTCTCACAAGAGTCTCCTACACTCTCACAACTGTCTCACACTGACCCAGAAAAAATTAACCAACACTTAGCCAATTTCCTACCTCTAATCAGCTTGCCTTGCTTGCGCAGTTCATGTGGAATGAAATCCCAATTATTTGGGAATTTCAGCCTTCCAAAAATACGCAATTCTCATTGGAAATAGAATGGACGTCTTGCTACATGTGGGTAGCCTACTAATGATACAACTAATATTTAACATCCCTTTGACCTGTGTCTCAACTCGGTCTCCACTAGAACTGACATGCATGCAACTATTAATATTAAATCGTCAGTTGCATGTGTTACACTAAAATTTTTCACCATGACATTTTAGCACTCCCTAAAGGTCTACAATATCAAAGTTCCTAAAGTCAAGCCTTGAAATTAAGAGAAAAACTCATAAGAGTCCTTAAAACTCTTGTACTGCACTTTCTCTTAGTATTTCCTGTGGTGCCGCACCTTTTGGCTATAAATCATGTGGAGCCAAACACACTGTTTGTTCATTAAGGGTGCGGACCCTTGTAAAAGATAAAAAAGGTGCAAGTAAAATCTAGAAGCTCAGTTTGAGTCTATTTTGGAAGCTTCTAGAAACATTCCTGCAGTGGAAAGATCGCTCTTTTCAGGTTCATGTATCCCATCCATTAAGGAGCTAACCCCTTAATGTAAGGAGCTAATCCCTTTGAAGGAGGATTCTATCCCTTCATGTTTGGAGCTGTAACCTCCTCTATTTCACTATAAAAAGAGGCATAGGGTAGCCTCAAAAGAAGTTGAAGCATTAGTATTATTGGAGGTGAAGTGTTGTTGAAACTTAGACCCTTTTAGCTGAGATTTCATGTGGGAAGGATTACATACCTGTATGTATCTTGGTTGGAAGAGTGCAAGGTAGACACTATTGTAAGGCTCTTCTTTATTTAAGTTAATACAAATAAATCTGTTTTTCTCAATAGGCTGTCAATTGATTAGTTTATTTTATGGATTCCTTGATCACCATAATAGATATGATCTATGAATATATGCTATGCAGGTGCTATTTAATGTTTTTTTGTTTTTGTTTGCAGATCTTTGAAGCCAATTATTTCGAGCAACTGAAGGAATACTACTACAAACATGCATTGGATTAAAGGTAAGATCGTTAAGCCTTTATAGAATTTAATTATGAACCGCAATATATCTAGAGAAAGATAGTTTTATTTGTCCATTTGTTTCTAGCTGTCCATAGGACACTTGGGAGGTCTGTCTTGTCCGCAAGAATGACTTATCCGTCCAACAAAATGGCGACTCCACTGGGGAAGGATTTGGAACTTTGATTTATTTTACTTTTGGTTGGTGAATTTATGTTTTCTGATTTTGATTGAGTCATACTGGCTTGGGTATTTTATCCCTGAAAAATCCCTAAGAAATGATTGAGAGTTTTTTTATTTTTTATTTTGTTCTCTTGTGTCTGCTTTTTTCCTTTATAAACAGTGTAGGCAGCTCCACACTTTTCTTGTACCCACAGTGTGGGACCGCACTGGTTTGCACTGAATACTGCAGACCCTGTTAAAATTTTTGGAAAATATTAAAATCCTCTTTTCTGGATTATTTTGTTAGATTTTTAGTGAATACCCAGACTATTATCTTCTATTAGGAAGCCTTGTTTAAGAGTTTATTTCAGCATTTTTAGTTTTGGTTTATTTCTGCATGTTATAATCATTTTTGCTTTGTCTTTATGCTGCTCAAAGATTAGAAACCTTGGTATACCTTTAGATCACTGGTGTTTCCTTGATTTATTTATGAGTCTGACATTATAACAGAAATTGTTTATGAGATTTAGATCCCATTTTTCTCATTTGCACATCTTTGAAAAAAAAAAATTGATAAGTTTGGAATTTCACTTAAAAAAACCAAAATTGGATGTTTTGAGTCCTTTCTGATCCAAGCAATGAATTTCTTAGTTAGATAACAAGCTAAGCAAGACATTCTTAAAATATTTGAAGTTTTGATTCAGATTTAGTCTTTATAATTTTTATATCTCAAAATTAGTGTTTTAGTTTTTCAAATTGTAGGGTTCTTTTGAAGAAAAACTTATTTTGTAGTTTTGATCTTGAATAAAAGGAATTTGTTATTGAGCATAGATCATTTTGAGTTCTCATTAAAATTAGATTTCTTTTCATTTATTCTTGATTGAAGGAAAGATTTGTTTTTAAAAAGATTGCATTTCTCAACTCTTCCTTTAGCTAGAATTCATTGAAAGAAAATAAATTGTTTCTCATAATAGATGCATCTTTAGTATGTTTTGAGTCAGGTCAATACATATCATCAGTTTCACTTTCATACCTATTGTCCTAAGAAACAACTCTTAAAATCAACGCTTAATTTAAAATTAATCTAGTAATTTCATATTTCTAGGGCTCTTTTCACCAATATAGCTTAGGCTACTGTCTTGGAGTAGGGAGTAATTAACTCTCCAAGACAGTTAAAACAAACAAGTAGTTGATCTTGCGGTAGGAAAAAATCCAATAGTTTCTTGTATGCTCTGGGAAGCTCCTCTTAAAGGAGTCAAGCACGAGATCATATCTGAACCCGTGGGATAATCAATTCTATCTCATTGGGAACGATAGAAGATATGCGCGTATTAACAACGGTAAACCTCAAATAAACCATTGTTGACGAGCTTGGGGTCACTTTTCGGTATACCTTGGATTATGTCAAGGAGCCTTCAAGGGGATTGAACTTTGTTACTCTGCCCTTGCACTTATGTTGGATCATAGACTATTCCCCCAAGTATATTAGTTCCTATTGGTAACCATAGTGACCATAATCTTACGGTTTTTTTCCTATGGTGAAGGTGGAGGAAAGATCCCACTGTACCTGGAGCAGACATCGACTAGACTCACTTGGACTATCCGGAGGGTTATCTTCACTCCAGATGGTTTAAGTTGAGAAACTTGCATCGGTCTATTTCATTAAGCAGGTTGTCGGGGTAACTGTTCCAACCGGCCTTTCTACATTAAATACTACGATGTTTGATTCATCACCAACTAGTGTTTTTAGTGTGGGCAATTACTATTTGTGTGTGGATTGATCTCCTAGATTTTTAGGCGTGTGATTCATTTGTTTGTTTCCTTAGCAACTCTAGGAGTTTTCATTGAAATTTTCTTTGATTGCGTGTGATTAAATTTTTTAATCATGGCGTAGACTCCAGGGGAAGCCCCCTGAGTATACACCAAGCCAACTTCAAGGGCTGCAAGATCTAGTATTATCTAGTGACAGTAGAATTAGATCGACAGAAACAGGAGAGTCATCTATAGTTATGCATCCTGATTTTCAATTACAAACAACAGAGCATATTCAAGAGCCGATTTCAATTTCTGAAGTTACTGGTAGTATTTCTCCTTCCAGTGAATTAGCTGAAGAACCTGAAATTATGAACCTGATACTGAACCTAATTTTTTGGAACCATCTTCAGGATTTGTTACTCCAACTTCTAGTGATCCTAGTTCACCTAGGGTTAGAAAACCCGGGTCTTAGTTTTTCACCACCCCGAATTCCTTTTCATCCTACACCAAGAGGTTATTATCCTTCATCAAATATGGTAGGTGAGTCATCTATGTTTTCCCAATATCCGGAAACATTTTTATACGGTGGTCCTTTTGTTCCTTCAGGGTACCAGTCACTCTCTTGTAATTTCTCAGGAGCAACTCCTCAACCAACTGAACAAGTGTTATCATCTGGAACAAATGGAACTAAAACTGAAACATTGAACGTAGAGAAAATTTTTATGATGTCTGGTAACATTCCAAATCCTCAACCTTAAGGTAGTCAGTTACCGCCTGGGGGGAAATCTCAAGGTAGTCAATTACTGCCTGGGGGGCAGCCTCAAGGTAGTCAGTTACCGCCTGGAGGGCAACCTCAAGGTAATTTTTTACTAGGAAAAACTATAGGACACTATTATTTACCTGGAGAACAACCTCAAGGACAATACATACCTCAAGGTTATCAACCTCAAGGATAGTACATACCCCAAGGTCAACCCCAGACTCAGTACATTCCTCAAGGTCCTTATCAACCCCAAATTCAGTACATGCCTCAAGGTTATCAACCTCAAGGTAAATACCCAACTCAAGGTTTCCAATCGCCTTTTGATCAATCATTTTTACAAGGAGATAGAAATTTACCACTTAATTATCAACCCTACATTCAACCAGGTTATGGTCCTTCATATGCACAACCTTCTACAGTTCAATACCCCGGAATGAACATGGTGTGGAATCCATCTCAAATTCAACAGACTATGCAACCTAATGTGCAGTTACCTAATCAACATGGAAAACCTTTAGTTTCTGGTCCAACCCGGCAACCTATCCAGCCTACTGTTCAAGTCCCTGCACCTGGTTCTGTTCAGCAGCCCTAGCCTAGTACACCTCAAACTCCACCTGAGACTGCTACAAATACTGCAACTTCTATTCAACCTAAAACACCTGTTTCTGGAGTATCTGTAGCTCCGATTTCTTCTATCCCTGCATCAGTGCAAATTCCTCAAGTATCTGTACCACAGTCAGGACCTACAATTCAGAATACGGTCCAAATGCCTATAGGACAAGCTAGTACTAGTATGATTGTCTCTATTCAACCACAATTTACTTATCAACCATAGCAGGGACAGTATCAATTTAGTTAGACTACACAAAATCCAGTATATCAGTATCAGCCGTACCCTGGGTATACTTATCAAGTACCTCAACAACCCCAGTATGGTCCAATTAATCCTGGTTACCTAGGAGGTTTTAAGATTCCAAATGCACATCCAATTCCAGGGTATCCTGGATATCCTCCTCCTGGCACTGGTTTGATCACATAATGTTATCAAGACCCTAGCCATCGGTTACCATTCATAGCAACTTTAGATTTACCGGATCTATCGCGCCTTACGAATGATCCCATTTTTTATCTTCCATATTGGCCGCTGATGCCTAACAAGTTGCCCAGTGATATTCCAAAATTTGAAGGTAAGTCAGGAGAGGACCCATCTAATCACATTATGACTTATCACCTCTGGTGTGCATCCAATTCACTAGTCGATGATTCAATTCGATTGCGTCTTTTTCAGAGAACTCTCATTGGTCTAGCTGCCAAATGGTACATTGAGTTACCACGCGGCTCTTTTAATAATTTTAATGCGCTAGCTACTGCTTTCTTAACCCATTTTCAGTTGCCTGTCAGATACGAAAATGACACATAATTGCTGACTTCATTAAAACAATCTACGTCTACATACTTATCTGATCATATTCATGAATGGAGACGTAGAAGGCGTTTAGTGAAAGTCTTTATTCCTGATCAAATTTTGGCTGAATGGTTTATTAAATCGTTACTGCCCAAAATTACCAAAGATGTGGCCAAAGGAGGCGTTGTTACGGAAGAGCAAGTCATTTCTCAGGCTCAGTACCTTGACCTTGTGTATACTCGGTCAGGTACTCTATATGATAAAATCCTCGATTTACCAAGACCTAGTCAATTAACTGCAACTCCTTCTAGCTCTCATGCTGCTGATGGTGTAATTGGTTCTGTTAGTACTGGTAAAAGTAAAAAGAAGTCTTCCAAGACTACTTCTCCTATTATCACTTTACCCGATTCACCCAAAGGAGATTCTTCCCTAGAAACTTCCGACGATATTCATGTTGTAGAGACATCTACGACCAAATCTAAAAATGGTGGTAAGAAGAAAGGTAAGAATAGAAAGAAAAAATCTTCAAAAGATAAAAATGATACAAATGAACCAACTGACAAAAAAATTAAACCTCGAATATCCTTGTCTCATCTGTGATTAGGATCATTTTACGAAAGAGTGCCCACATAGAGCCGAGGTATCAAAATTCATTAAGGGTTCGCCTATACCTACTGTCTTGAAGGATCCCTTTCCCGCTCAAGATAGTAACATGGTTGGATCTTCCTCTAATACAGTTGAGGATATCTTGATGGTTGCGATGCAATCACAAGATTATGGTAGTAAAAATACCGATAAAGAAGTAGAAACACCCAATTCTGCATCGACTACATCTCCCTCAGTTTCTGATCCATTACAGATCGAGAAACAAAAACCTGACTTAGTGATTAAACCGCCTGCAAAAGGTGTACTTCGTAAATCATATTTCTATCCACATGTGAGAGCTGCTCATAATTACTATGTTGTTGAAGATTTGGAAATTTCCCCTTCAGCAATGTCGGCTTTGGAAGTATTGCAATCATGCCCAGCCCAAAAAAATTTACTTTTGTCAGCCTTAGGAGCCGTAGATCTCTAGGATTGAACCTCATGATCTTCGATTTAGAGAATTTTACACCCCGCCTACCCCATCAAATGGCTTTTCAGATTCTGGTAATATTAAAAAAAAAACGTATATTTTTTACTGTTGTTGATGAAGGGGCTTCTATGTGTATTATGTCGTTAAAATGTTGGAAATCACTGGGTTCTATGACCATTAACCAATCACCAACTATTCTCAAAGCTTTTGACGGAAGAGGTTTTCAATCGTATGGTATCTTACAGGATCTACCAATAGAGGTCGAAGGAAAAATGGTTAATCTAGATGTGGAAGTGGTTGATGCCCCTCTCGATTACAACCTTCTTCTGGGTCGCAGTTGGTCCTACGCCATGACTACTGTTGTATCATCAAACTTTCATCTCATCATGTTCCCTCATAAAGGAAATATTGTTAAAGTAGATCAGCTCTCATATTATTCATCTGACCCAGCCTCTACTGATAGTATTCAACATATCAGAAAATCAACTATCCCTTATAAGGATGTCGGGGTAGGTTTGATTAAAGATTCCGCTTTACTGGGAACTTTTTCCTTGCCTGCTCCAAACGTACAAACTCCTATTTCTAATATCAATATGATTACATCAAGTACTATTTCCTTTGATGATCCTTGGATAGTACCTTCAGAATCAGAATTGGATTTTTTCGATGGCTCGATGCCTTTGAGTCCTTTTGAGTTAGCATATCAACATGTACAGTCATTTTCCAATACCCCTTCAACTGAGTCTGATCCAGTGAATGTGATCAATCAGGAGTCTTTCAATATCGAGCTTAGCCTCGACACCAATTCCGGATCTTACTCAACAAGTATTCAATACTGATGAACATATTCGTGAATTCTTTTCGGTAGATGAGTTACCATGGGAAGATCTTCATCATAAGTCTTTGTTTTTACCTAATATCGATCATTTTGAAAAAGATTTTTCCTATATTTTTACCACTGATTACGTTAAAGAACCTTATAATCCTCTTTCACATTCCAATTCTGAATTGAATTTAGAAAATATTTCTACGACGGTTCCTCTTGACATTTCAATAAAGCCTGGAATTGCTGAAAATGTTCACATAGGTGCTTCTTGTACGCCTGATGAAATTCAAGAATATAAAGCCCTATTTCAGGAATTCCGCGACATTTTTTCCTGGTCATATGAAGAAATGCCAGGAATCGATCCATCGATTGTTGTTCATGAAATTAAGGCATACCCGGATGCTAAACCCATTAGATAGAAATTACGTCGGATACATCCGAGAAAAGTTGCCGCTATTAAAGCCGAAGTTGAAAAATTACTTCATGCAGGTTTTATTTATCCGATCCCGTTAACGGACTGGGTATCTAATATTGTTCCGGTAAATAAAAAACAAGGAACGATAAGAGTATGTATCGATTATAGGGATATAAATCGAGCTTGTCCAAAATACAATTATCCAACCCCTTACATCGATCAAATTATTGACAATTGTGCTGGAAGTGAAATGTTCTCATTCATGGATGGATTCTCTGGCTACAATCAAATCAACATACTCCGTGCAGATCAACCTAAAACAACTTTCATTTGTCCATGGGGAAGTTTTTCTTATTGCAAACTAGCTTTTGGCTTTAAGAATGCTGGTGCCACTTTTCAAAGGGCCATGTATTATGCATTTCATGACATTAAGCACATTGTGCAACCCTACCTCGATGATTTTCCTGCTCATTCTTCATGCAGAGCATATCATATTACTAATTTACGAGCCATTTTTATACGATGTAGGCATTATAAGATTCATTTGAATCCTCACAAATGTGTTTTCTGCATACAATCTGGATGATTATTGGGATTTATTGTCTCAAAGGCAGGCATTCATGTAGATCCATCGAAGGTTGAGGCAATCATCAATTTACCTCCTCCTTCTACTCTACGCCAACTCCAAAGTTTGCAATGGAAAGAAAACGTTTTACATCAATTCATTCCTAACTACGCCGAGTTAACAAAAGGTTTCACTAGGTTGTTGAAATAGAATATTCCTTTCTTTGTGACAAAGTCACTAATAGATCTTTTGATGCTCTGAAAAACACATTAAACCATGCACCGTTACTGCATCCTCCCAACTACAACCAAGATTACATTTTGTACCTCGCCGCTTCCAATTCCCCGATAGGGATGGTTTTAGTTCAGGAAGATGATTTCCATAGTGAACATGTGATTTACTATCTTAGTCGAAATTTGCATCCGACTAAGATCAAATATTCACATGTGGAGAAATTAGCCTTGGCAACTGTTCAAGCTGTCCAACGATTTTGTCACTACATACTTTTATGCATAACAACAGTGATCTCTGATTGTAACACTATGATGTACATTTTTGCGAAACAGTTGCTAGGGGGAAAATACTCTAAATTGATTGTTATCCTGCAAGAGTTTGATTTGGAGTTTGAAAAATTACAAATCCAAGAAATCATTGATCTTTGCTGAACTTATGTGTGATTTCCCACGTACTGATACAGAAACTATGGCGAAACGACCAATTACGGATGAATCCTTGTTTCTTATCAGTACTGTTGATCCTTGGTATGGAGATATTATTTTTTATCTTCAAACCCAATCTTTTCAGCCTGAGCTTTCACAGTTGCAACGACACAAAATTCGTTTCCAGTCTCAACAATATCACATTTTTGGCGACACACTATACCGTCATGGTGCGGACTTGGTTTTTCGACGTTGTCTAACACATGAAGAAGCCGAAAAGGTTTTAAATGACTGTCACTTTGGAGCATGTGGCGGTCATATGTCTGGGTACGCCACAACCCAAAATATATTGCGCGCAGGTTTTTTTTGGTCATCCTTATTTAAAGATTGTATTTACTCAGTCAGAAAATGTCATAATTGTCAAAGTTTCGATCGAAAAATGCGTGCACCACCTGTTAGAGTCGGTATCTTTATCCCTCCGTCAGAGATCAAAATCTCTTTTGTTGCATTTCATTTTAGGTGTCTCATTTAGTTCAGTCATCTGCATTCCGTTAGGGACATGGATTTTTTGACGGTAGGGGGCTTTTTACTCATGTTCCTCATGTCTTGCACCTGCTGGTCTAAATCTGCTCATCGAGATCATATACAGTCTTGTTTGGTCTCAATGGTAATAAAGAGTCATTTTCGGGTTTTTAGGGTTCATTAGGTCTAGGGTTTCGCTAATTTGGTCTGAAAAATGTCTAATAATGCCAGCAGGCACATGAGGGAGCTTCAAATAAGTTTTCATTGCAAAAATTTCATCGTCATAATGCTTGATAATGATTCTTCTTCAAAATTTTGTTTTGAAGAAAGATTGTCAATTTCATCTTTTGTAATAAATGTAATGTAATTCTCAAAGTTGTTTAAGTTGTGAAGTAATTCAGGCGCAGCCCTGGTCACCTTTGCCAAAAACCATGCCATCTATCCCTACAAAGACAATCAAAGAGATTCATCATCAGTCCAAAAATCAAAGGGAAATAAAAAACAGAGTTCATTTAAAAAGTGCCAAAGTCTGCAACATTAGAAAGTGGGTTTTTAAAGAGCAAAAATCAAATTCTTTTCCATAAAAGATATTTTTGGTGTTCAAACAATTCATTTGCACTCCAAGAGACATCATTGCGCCGAGCCAAAACGTGGAAGAGAAAAACAGGGTTTGAAAGGCCGGACTGTGTGTGAAATCCTCTGCGCGGCGCATTGGGTGAAGGTCACGACGCACATAATGGTCACGACGCATAGGGCCGTTTTTCTCCATGCAAATTTGAACTGGTGCGGTGCACAGGCCCGAAACGAAAATTTATTGCCATCTCTCACTCAAATTGCAAAATGAATCCGCCTCCTATGATTCAAGTAAGTTTGTGAGACTTTGAAATTACCATTGATCAGTGTTTGGTATTTTTTGAAGTGGAATAAGAGAGTTGGAATGCCAAAGTTATAAACCCTATTCTCTTGTTACAAATTGCTCTCTTAGGGTTTGAATTTGAGTTTTAAAATTTGATTTTGGTGCCGAAATACTCCATCTCCCCCACATTGTTCATTCCTTTCCCATCACTGTCATACTATCATTATAGTCCCTCCCCTACTCCCCAAGCCACTTATACCATCTAAGCCCATTTTCCTATCCATAAATCATTGCATTTCCTATCACTTTCCCTTCCCATTTCATTTGTAAAATTCCCAAAACCCCAAGTTACCCAAACAGTCAAGTGACTGTCCCTACACCTCTGACATCACTTGATTGAAATTCATTGTCCCCACTGTCCTATTTCTCCCACAGTCCCTTCCCATTGGCACATATTTGGCAATCAAACAAAGACACCCAAATTCTCATTCTTCATCTCATACAAGCCAAACATTGATCTTGAAACACCATGGAGATGGACACTGATTCATCATATGATAGATATAGTGATTCTACCACTGAGCTACATGCACCGAGAAGGCCTCGTAAAGGTGGCAAACATGTGAGAGAAGAGCCCACCTCATTGGCTGAATTGCAAGCCTGCCTACTTGCCATGGCATGTTTCCAACAATAGTCATGCTTTCAGTATTTTGAAATGATTGCTAGGAATCATTATCATCAGGAGTTGGCTCGTTTGTTTGTATTTCATTTTCATGATGGTCAGGTAACTCTTGCTGGTTTAAATTTCACTTTGACACCGGAAACCATCTCCCAAGCAACAGGAATACCGAATGTGGGTGAACAGTGGAACAAAAGACAACAGGTGGACAGAGTGTATTATGAACCATACATCAGGCCTAGCTATGTGAGACAACTCAGCCGAGTCTTTCCTTTTAGATTCTTAAAGGAGTCCTATGCGCCTCTAATGAAACTCATCATCAGATATTTCAGTTGTGAGGGCCGGTTCTCGCGCCTCTATGCCTACCACATTCGGTTATTGATGCATTTCACAAGAGTGAGGATGATTAAAATTCCTTATTTCATGTGCCAGAACATCGAGAGAATGACCACTCTTGTGCAGAAAAAGACTCCCGAGCAGCAGCACAACAGTATTTATCACTATGCGCTCATCAAGATCATTGTTGTACATCAGCTTGGATTGCAGGGTATTTCATGGGAAGATTTCATTTCCCATGAGTTCTTCACATCCCCTCAGGTTCCTCCAGAGGTTTTTCATGATGCAGGTGAACCCTCACATCAATATGGAGATCAGGATGCAGAGACTATTAGCGTGCCGACATATGTCACTTATCAGAGAGGCACGAGAGGATTATTTGCAGCAGCCCGATGAGTACTATCTCCACCTGGGGTGGAAGGGGTCTCGTTGCCATCATCAGCAGCATAGGTACAGGTACAGGACAGAGGAAAGATGCCTATGCAGGAAGAGGTCCCTTCAGGAGGCCAAGATACTGATTTTATACTCATTGATGAGGATTTGAGCTCTCCAAGCTCAAAGTTGAGAGAGACTATTCAGGAGCAGAAGGCTGAGATAGATGCCTTGACCGTCAAATTGCAGAGGGATCAATGGGTGATTAACTACTTGGGATTAGTGAAACAAATAGTTGGAGGATCAGCATACAACCATGGAGTTGCAAAACATCCATGAGAACCAACAGGCTGCCCAAAGTAGCCAAACCGAGATGACACCCATTCAGCGAGAGATAGAGGCTGATCGAGAGACTTGGCTCGAAAGGGTCAATATCCATTTAGAGAAGCTCTTGGAAAAATAAAATATGGAAAATAATATGTTTTGGCGCATGAAGAACCATTATTGGGCGCACAATCATGTTTGCAAGGCGCGAATCAAAATTCTGAAGGCAAAGCTAAGGAGGGCACTGAAACGTCGCAAAAGGCATGATAGGCTCCAAATTTTGTCCGAAGCTTCTTTTTCTCAACATAGTGCTTGATGTGGGACCTTCAGCCTAAATTTCAAGAAATTTTGGAAAATTTTTGTCAATTTTGAAATTTTTGGTCTTAAAACAGGTTTTTCCGCCCGACGAGTAGCGCCACTTGGCACACGCTTACAATTGGCAGCTCTTCTGGAGGAAAAATTTGTATTTATGGATTTTTTATGAAAATTTTTTCATTCTCATGAATTACCTAAGCATTTGGACAAGTTTTGGGTTGCCTAAAGGGTCAAAAACACCCTAAAAATGGCCTTTCTGCCACCTTTTGCACACACAGGAAGTAGTGTTGGGAGATTTTATTTTTGGAGGGGAACATGGCAACAAAATCTAAAAATTCCACTTGGGTTGGAAAGTAGACAGGCATGGCTTTCCAACGAGCTATCCTATGCTCAATTTGGACTTTGGGAAGGCCCTAAAAATCAGCCTCAAAGTGGCACGGCGCATAGAGATTTTAGGCACGGCGCATAGGGAAATTTGGCCTATTTTTCACTCAGCAGCTCAGAATTTCGCATAGTTTTAACTAGTTTGACTTTTTCATGTAACACTTGATAAAACTTGATGTAATTTCATGAATTTTATGTAATTTTGGCACATATTTACTCATCTAAGTAGATTCATTCACCAAAAAGTGAAATGTGAGTGAATGAATCAGTTTCCTATCATATAGAGGCAAGTTGTTTCATTGCCTATTTTTCAGTTCCTAGTTTAGATATGGTTGAAACAACTCCTAGAATGATGAGCTAGATCCCTAGAGGCATGGGAATGGGTTAGGCTTGTCTATATCATGTAATTCATCAGTCATTTTCAGGGTTGGACACTTGGGATTGCTTGGCACTTCATTGTACATTTCATCTCTGCAATTTTGGCAAAGGAATAGACCAGGGTTTGCAGCACTCTTTGGGATCCATGTGGCTCTATGTTTTGATGGTGTGTTTCTCTATGTGATTTTAAGTTCACTGATGTTTATGTGTACCATTTCCCTTCTCTTTTCTTCTTAAATTAAACAAAGGAGTGATAAAGGTGGAATTCATTAGATTGCTTTGCTCTGCCTTGAGTTTTATTTAATTTTTCATGTTTTCATCTGTTTGAAGAGGATTATTGAGAGCCTCTTGCCCTCTTCAGCTCCTCACCAGTCTGTGCCATCCATTCATTTAATACAAAGCATCAAAACAATTTCCTTCCTTGCCCCAATAAGAACTCTGCAAAAACTAGGCCTTATCCCTGGACCCAAAACTTCCTTTCCCTTTGATTCCAACAAAAACCCCCAAAATCAATTCAAACTCATTTACTTATATACCTAGCCTAAAATCAGCTTTTATTTCAAGTCATCTCAAGCCTTATTGATTATCTTTGCTAAGATTGACCCGGAGAGAGCACTCTCCTGATCTGGTAGGGCTAGCTACCAGACTGAGCGTGGTTTGATGTTACCCTGAATTCTGCCTTTCTTCAGCCTGAGGTCGGTTTAGGCAATAACATAGTGGCAACCATACTGGGGATGAAAAGTTTATTGTTTTCTTTATAAACTACAAACGGAGCCTGAAGTTAGCCAAGTAGCCTTCGAAACGCTCTTGCTTTGCATTAGCGAAAGTAGATGAATGCTGCTTCAGTCAATCTCCGGTCTAGTTTATGAAATGAACATCTGGTTTCCTCAGTAAAATCCAATCAAGTTCAGATCTGATTGTTGATGGTGGATAACGATCAGACATATGAAGGCTGAAACATTCACCTGGCGACTCCAACTCAATCCAGAGATTCCAGTGCTCACTGATCCATTCATGCACTAAATAAAATGGTAGGGTATGTGGCAAACACTGCACTTTGTGAAGTTTTAAAAGAAGTTAGAGATCAGTTAGTGGATTTTGAAATTGATGAAGTATTTTTCATTGCCATGCTTCAATGTTTGAGATCTCTGAATTTTCCTCCTGAAGCTAAAACTGGTTTCTTTGAGTTAGTTGTTGAAAAATTTGAGAAGGAGATTTAGTATTTAAATGGTCAGATCCAATCATATGAATTTCGAGATCCTAAAACGTTTTTGGAAACTCTCCCTCCTTCAAAAAAAGAAACAATAGAGCTGCCCATGGATATTTGCATTGATATTTTGTGGCTGGAAGCATGTATTGAGGAGTTGGGGCAGCAAAAAAAGTCTGGTTTTTTCGATCCTATTGCAACATACATGGAAATTTTTTTCAGTTTGAATGAGAGATCAAATTGTCTTTTACATAACCAGACTTGTTATGAGCATGTATGGCTGTCAGCATTTACATTTGTGTCCTGGTTGAAGCACTTTCAAGTAGCATCCTTGTCACAGTTACTTGATTGGTTGATCTGGCATTACAGCGTTACTTGATCTATTGGTTTTGCAGCAAAGTAGGGGAGATTTGTAAATAAATAAGCTGCCAAAGGCAACATTTTAGTTTTCGGTATTTGTTTATGTACAGGTTGCAGTATGTATATGTTTTTGGATTGGTATGAGTTGTTTTGGGTTTGCAGTTATTGACTCCATAGCCCAATGGATGAAGGCACTAGTCTGCTCTCCCAGAGATCTGCCGTTCTTGGCACCTCGAAGGAGCTACCATCCCCATTGGAGCCAATGTTAGAGTTGGTATCTTTATCCCTCTGTCAGAGATCAAAATCTGTTTTGTTGCATTTCATTTTAGGTGTCTCATTCAATTCAGTCATCTGCATTCCGTTAGGGACATGTATTTTCTGACGGTAGGGGGCTTTTTACTCATGTTCTTCATGTCTTGCACCTGCTGGTCTAAATCTGCTCATCGAGATCATATACAGTCTTGTTTGGTCTCAATGGTAACAAAGAGTCATTTTAGGGTTTTTAGGGTTCATTAGGTCTAGGGTTTCGCTAATTTGGTATGCAAAATGTCTAATAATGCCAACAGGCACATGAGGGAGCTTTAAATAAGTTTTCATTGCAATAATTTCATCGTCATAATTCTTGATAATGATTCTTCTTCAAAACTCTGTTTTGAAGAAAAATCGTCAATTTCATCTTTTGTAATAAATGTAATGTAATTCTCAAAGTTGTTTAAGTTGTGAAGTAATTTAGGCGCAGCCCTGGTCACCTTTGCCAAACACCATGCCATCTATCCCTGCAAAGACAGTCAAAGAGATTCATCATCAATCCAAAAATCAAAGGGAAACAAAAAACAGAGTTCATTTAAAAAGTGCCAAAGTCTGCAACATTAGAAAGTGGGTTTTTAAAGAGCAAAAATCAAATTCTTTGCCATAAAATATATTTTTGGTGTTCAAACAATTCATTTGCACTCCAAGAGACATCATTGAGCTGAGCCAAAATGTGGAAGAGAAAAACAGGGTTTGAAAGGCCGGACTGTGTGTGAAATCCTCTGCGCGGCGCATTGGGTGAAGGTCGCGGTGCACATAACAGTCGTGGTGCATAGGGCCGTTTTTCTCCATGCAAATTTGAACTAGTGCGGCGCACACAACAGGCGCAACGCACTGGGTTGTGCGCGTGGCGCACAGGCCCTAAACAAAAATTTGTTGCCATCTCTCACTCAAATTGCAAAATGAATCCGCCTCCTATGATTCAAGTAAGTTTGTGAGACTTTGAAATTACCATTGATCAGTGTTTGGTATTTTTTGAAGTGGAATAAGAGAGTTGGAATGCCAAAGTTATAAACCCTATTCTCTTGTTACAAATTGCTCTCTTAGGGTTTGAATTTGAGTTTTAAAATTTTATTTTGGTGCCGAAATACTCCATCTCCCCCACATTGTTCATTCCTTTCCCTAGGTAAGGTCCATTTCCCTCTCCTAGGGTTTTGGAGGTAATTTCTCTTGGATGGTCAAATCATTAGAAAAACTTGTATCCTGATGTTCATACACCTTCCCCTATCATTAATTTACCTTATTAAACACTTCCCATCACTGAGATCCCCCAAATTCCTCATTTTTGCACAAACCCTAGTTTCTTGCCACAACTTGGCAATTTTCTAGGCTAGGCTTGTGTTTTGCCCTTTTGGACCCCTTCCCCTCACTCAATCTCTGATATTCCACTTTCCCCTGCTTCCTAATATCCCTCCCTACTTCTAAAAATTTCCCCAAGAATTTAGAAGCCCTTTATCCCCTTCATTTCACTTCATTTCGACAAATCCCTTGTTCCACACATCGGGATAGGTTTCACTAAAATGATGTTTCAGAGCAATAAAAGATGAATTTTGGAAAACTGAGAGAGGTTTTTGTACAAAACATGCCAAGGAAGAAAAAAATCCTTCCCTTTTTACACCGGTGTAATTTTTTTGGAGAAATGTCAAGAATACCGTTGCCTCAGGAGAATTGATGCACCTGCAGGAAGAAGTGTTGGGATATTTAATTTTTGACAGGGTAAATGAACTCCAAATTAAAAAATTAAATTTTTTTTGAAAATTAGACTCCAATATCTTTCCAACGAGCTATCACACGCCCAATTTGGACACCGGGAAGGCCTCCAAAATCCTCCTTCAAAATTCACTATGTAGCGCGCGGCGCATAGAAAAGTGAGCGCGGCGCATTGGGCCAGAACACTAATTTTTGTCATTTTCTCTACAAAAGCTCAAATAAACTCAATATTTAATGTTTCAATAAGGTTTGTGAAACTTTTTCATAGCTATTTAACCCATTTTCAACAAGAGATATGCTCAAAATCAGAGCAGAGATCAAATTGGAGTGTTGAAGGGCGAAAATCTTGTTTTGAAGCCGTCGAAGTGAGTTTGCAGTGCGCACGGCGCATAGGGAGCGCGCGGCGCACTGGGCATCAATATCTAGTGTATTTTTGCACGCGTGTGACGCACACAGAGTACGCGGTGCATTGGGCATGCGTGCGGCGCATAGAGCCCTAAGGCCAGAAAACTTCAATCCTTCGTCCAAATTCGCATCAAATCACTTCATTTGCCTGCAAGTAAGTCATCCAAGCTTGCTTATTAATTCATGGCTATGTTATGGTGTTTCAAATGAGGAGAAAATAAGTGTTTGATATGGTGAAATGAAAACCCTATATTCATTTCCAAATTCACTCCATAGGGTTTTGAAAGAAGTGTTGGTGATATTGTTGGTGTTTGAACTATTTGTCCACTCTCATCGTGCTTTCATACTTGTCACAATATTACCACAGTCCATATCCTATATTCATTATCCCATATCCCTAATACCATTTCATTCCCATGCTTTAAGTTCCCAAACCCTATTACTTACTCTCACATCTCTCTATCGAAAAAGCCTAATGGTCATGACATGCAAGGATTGTTTCTTTGTCCTTGATTTCACTTGGCTCATATATATGTTCCCTTTTCATTTTCACTCTTGTTCCTAATAACTTTCTCACATCACTACACTCATTCCTATTCACTTGTAAAATCTCCAAATTCCATAATTCCCAAAAGAGTGAAGTGTAACTGTTCTTCTATTCAAACTCATTTGACAGTCCTTTTCCACTGTGGTATTTCTTATAGCACTTTGGTATATATGTGATCATTTGGGGGTTGAAACAAAACACACCAATTGCCCATTTTCTAATCAACCAAGCATATACTTGTTAAACACATTTCAGCACCATGTCAGAAATGGATTCAGTATATGAGCAGGGGTATGACAGTGATTCCACAGCAGAGGTTAATGTGTCAAGGAGATCTCATAAAAGTGGTTGTTACATATCAGAGAGGCGCCAGAGCCTTGTTTGCAGCATCACGACGAGTACTATCTCCACCCGGGGTGGAAGGGGTCTCGTTAACTTCATCAGCAGTGCGAGTACTATCTCCACATGGTGTGGAAGGGGTCTCACCTTCGTCATCAACACACGCTCATAGAGTTGCGGCAAATCCGGGAAGACCGTGCATTGGCCCGGAAGAGACCAGGTGACATGACACCGGTTGATCGAGAGACCTGCCTCACGCATGTTAACATTCATCTGGAGAAGTTATTGGCGAAGGCCAATAGAGACAAAGACATGCTCCGTCATATGAAAAATCATTATTGGGCCCGTAATCACGTTTGCAAAGCTAAAATGAAGATCCTGAAGGCAAGGTTGAGCAAAGCACTAAAACGGCGAAAGAGGCCTGATCCACTCCGTATCTTGGCCGAGGCTTCATTGGCTGAGCATGAGGCATGATGGAGGATCTTCGCTCCAAATTTTAGCAAATTTGGATAATTTTTTGTCATTTTGGAAAATTTTGGTCTCAAAACAGGTTTTTCCGCCCAACGCGTAGCGCGTCACGACGCGCGCTTATGATTGGGACACTTTCTGGAGGAAAAATTTATATTTTTGGATTTTTCATGGTAATTTATGCATGCTCAGAAATGGACGAAGCATTTGACCAAGTTCTGGATGATCAAAAGGGCCAAAAACACCATGAAAATCACCTTTCTGCCACCTTTTGCACCAGCAGGAAGTACTTGTGGGAGAATGAAGTTTTGGAGGGGAAAAGGAGCTCCAAATTGGGAAATTACACTTGGGTTGGATATCAGACATCCAGGGCTTTCCAAAAGATATCATGAGCTTTATTTTGATGCCGGGAAGTGCCCCAAAAATAGGCTGAAAGGCATGCGACGCATAGAGCTCAGATGCACGGCGCATAGAGATTTTTGGTCAATTTTTCATCTTCCAGCTCAGAATTTCGGCCAGTTGGACCAGTTTTGATTGTGGATGTAATTTTTGAGTTATCTTGATGTAATTTTTTGGTTTTAATGTAACTTTGATTCACTTTTACCTATTCTAGATGATTCACTCCCAAAAAAGTGAAAATCAAGTGAAAGAATCAGTTTCCTTCCTTTTAGAGGCAAGTTGTTTGGCTGCCTAGATTTTAGCTCCTTGTTTAGAATTGGTTCAAACTGCTCCTAGAAGCATGAGCTCTACCCCTAGAGGCATGGAAAGGGGTTAGACTTGTCTATTTATTGTATTTTCTGAGACACTTTCAGGGTTGGACAGGTTGGACTCTTGGGAAAAGTTTGGCACACTATTGTACATATTTTTCTGCATTTTGGCTAAGGAAAGATCAGAGGTTTTGCAGCACCTGTTGGGATTCTTGTGGATTTCAGTTTTTATGGTGTGTTCTCTCAGTTATTTGTAAGTTCTTTAAATTTTTAATGTATTCCATTCCCTTCTTTTGCTTCTGAAACTAAATGAATGAGTAAATGAGGTAGAATCCATTGATTCCAGTGCTCTGCCTTTAAATTTGTTTAGTTTTATATGTTTTCTCCAGTTTGGAGAGGATCCTTGTTCTCCCTTGCTCTCTTCAGCTCCTTTTCATTCTGATCCATCCATACACATAATCAAAAAGCATCAAGACTACTGCCTACCTTGCCCCAACTCGAATTCTGCAAAGATCTGGCCTCATCCCCGAGCCCAAAATTGTTTTTCCCATTTTTCCAACAAAAAACCCAAAAGATCAAAACCAAACCTTCCTATCTATTTACTAGCCTAAAATCAGTATCTATTATAGGTCATCTCAGCCCCTTTGAAGATCCTTTGCCGAGATAGACCCGGAGAGAGCCCTCTCCTGTCCTCGTAGGGCTAGCTACGAGGCTGAGCGTGGTTTGATGTTGCCTTGAGTTTTACCTTATTTCAGCCTAAGGTAGATTCGAGCGCTAACAAAAGGATCGACGGTTTTCTTATTGGCTATCGAAGAGATAGTGGACTCAGGGGAGGTCTGAGACTTCGGTTTGTAATATGTCAACTGGTCAATGGTGACTATCTTTCCATTATGAGGGAAGGACATCTTGCGGTGGACCGCGGAAGGGACAGAAGACATCACATAAGTGTAGCTATGACCCATTAGAATGTTGTAATCTAAGGGAGCATCTATGACTTCTACGTCAACGCAAATAGTCTTGCCCGCAAGAGTAATAGGAAAATTGCGGAATAAGCCAATGGGCTTGGAGGCGTGGCCATCCCACGCTCAGAGAGTGATCGTGGAAGAAGCCAACTCAGGGGATCTGAGTTGCTTCCAAACGGAAGTAGACATCATGTAGGTGGATTCCCCCTCATCAATAATGCACCGGGAAACGTTAACATTCCAAATCTTGACTGGGATTTGGAAGGAAATGGAAGCAGGGAGAGGAGGATGTTCTGACCGATCAACATAAAATACAATCAATCAACCATCAGAAGGATCTAAAGCACCCATGGAAGATAGTAGAGCTCTTCATTGTGAAGGGCATGACTAGAGGAGTTCCAGCATTGAGATGGCAGCATGGGATTGTGCCAAGTCATCGACTATGCTATACAAATAGGCGACTTTTCCAGAAGCAGCATTTCACCATAGTGGTCCCTAAGGTATCTTGGTATGAACCTCCACCCTAGGCTGAGGGATCTACAAGGGACCCTTAGGTGTTGAAAGAGGCTCTGTAGAGACCGAAGGAGGCAGCTCGGGGATAGACGTAGCGGGAGGCTTGTTGTACTGACGGGACCGAGTCTGAAGATTAATGTCTACGGTTGAAGGTTGATCGGAGTTCATCATGAGAATCTGGTAATCGGGAGTACCCGACGAAAGAGGTTGGGTGGCCACCAGACCTTCAGGTGGGTGGGTACCCACAAATCCTTGCTGAGGGCAAGGATAAGTAAGCACAGCCGGCTGGCTAGGCGCAACACTGGGAGGGACGGAAGGGGAGGCTTGCTATCCTCGAAATGTTGCATGAAACTACCATAGTTTTCGCATCTGTGGCAAAAGGGGACAATCATGTGTGTAATGGCCATGAACACTACAACAAGAACAAGGCTTGTTCGTGTGAATGGGCCTATTCTGCTTGGGCTAATTTCCCTGTTGCTGGTTCGTAGTGTTAGGATCATTACCTTGATTAGTGCCAGGATTACCAAGGACAACTTGATTTTGAGTGCCTTTCCTCTTCATTTTTGAGGGAAGAGGATAAGTCGCGCCCTTTTATGCATGCGCCTGCCCTCGAGGGGGTGGTGGTTGTTGTTGCGGGGGTTGAGAAGGTAAGGAAGGAGGAGGTGCTAATGCTGGGGGAGCTAGAGCACCAGGCTATGGATACGGATAACAAGGAGGTTGGTTAACAGTGTGGTAAACAGGAGGTTGGGAAAAAAGAGGAGGCATGCCGTATCCTGGATACATGCTACCGGGAGGGGAAAAATGCAGGAGGTTCTAGCCCCCCCTGATTAAAACTAGAGCCCATGGGAGGTTGAGAAATGATGATAAACATGGCAGAAAGGAAAAAAATATTGAGAAGGGCAGGGAGGTGAAGGATCAATTGATTAAAATGTGGAAACAAGGGCAGAGAGGTGCAGGATCAATTGATTTCAATGTTTTTAGAGTCTTTTCTTGGCGATGTTAACCAAGCCCTTTTTCGCTTAGGGTGTGTGTGTAAAAGTGTGTAAATTTTAATTTTTAAACCTAGACGTTTGTAGAGAAAAAGAAAAAGTGTGTTGTATAGCTGTAAATAAACCTGCAAATGACAATATATAGGCCTACAAAAACAAAAAATAAACAACTAATAATGCAATAATATAAACCCAAGGAGGTAGGTCTCTCAACAACTAGTCTATAGGTGAGTAAAAAAATAATCAAAACACACTAACAAAGCCAATAGATCTAAGGTCAAGAGGGACATGGATCTAAAAGACAAAATCTACTAGAAAGTGGTGCAGAAAACAACAACAAATCAGAGGAAAAATTGTTGTAAAAGAGGTGGCGAAAGGCTATCTCCTGAAGGGAAATGGAGTGAACCCTAGAGGAACAACCCAAAAAAAGCTATATGAGGTGATTTGGATGGATAACAAGCCGATCTGAAGTGGATCTGAAGGTGAGGTATCAGATCTGAAAAATGGCTGAAGACTCTGAAATTTCAGACAACCTGCAATAGCAAAAACTCTTCCACAAAAAGTGGAGGGTACTGAAGCCCTAGGGGGCTAGGTTCCCACTTAGTTTAGAAAAAAAAAATAAGTATAGGTCCAAAACGGGCGGAGGCAGAGGTCAGACAACCCTGAACATAGGCTCAGACAAACCTAGAAAACATTCAGAAAAATCCCTACAAAATTTCCAGGTCACAGTTTCTGACCTGTTTTCAGCAGAGGTCGCAGTTTTTGGGTTGTTTCCTATGTCCTGAAGCTCCAGGTTGCTGTTTTTGGGCCAAAAAGTGCGAGCTGCACCTCTGACACTCTCGGCGGTAGATTTTATAAAAAGTTGTCGTCTCAACTGCGGCTGATGTCTGTCACCTGCGCAATAGGTCTGAAAACACACAGAAGTTAGAATTTTTATCGTTTTAGGGTTTTATAGGTTAAAAACAACATCAAGAAAAGAAAAAACAAGGGGCTGAAGAGAAATCCTAGGGTTTGAAGCAACTGGATATGCAAGGATCAGAAAAATGACAGCGGTCGTAATCGTAAACCCGTGTGGAGTCTCTAGTTGTTAGTATGAATCTTAATTCCAAGCGTACGAAAAAATACCACTTTAGCTGCGCATAACAAACAACCTTAATAGCAGAGATGGCTACTAATATCCTCAGATATGCAGTTAGGTGATCAAGATAAATGCTTCAAAAATCTAGATCTATGCATTAGAACACATTAAGCAGTAGAAAAAAACAAGATTTACTCCATGCATCCAATAGACAAGACAAGAATATATCAAATGAATTTTGTATTAATGGCACTTGGGAGGAAATCACAAGAGGGTGTTCCCTGTTCTCCTCAATGGGATGGCTTCTTGTAAGTCCTCAGCACTTCAGATCTAGAATTCCTCTCTCTTGATGGTGTAGAAAACCCAAACAAATAATAGCAAAATATGACTATGGTGGTGGATCGATAGTCAGACCAAGAGTATAGATCCAGAGTGATATTTAGGCAACAAAAGGTGGTAAATGAATGGGAAAACCCTTCTATTTATAACAAAATATTGAGTTAATCTAGATATTGGTGCATAGTTAAAATATTACTAACCAAATCAAGATCCAACTTTTGTGGAATATTTTATTATATTTGTTGGAGGGAAAAGGAATTTGACTTGGGTCAAATCCCTTTATTTGTAAATAATAAATAAATAAATTATTTATTTATCATTTTAAGGATGTGGTTGAGTAATAATCAAATAAATAATGATTTATTTAATTATTTAAGGGTGATTTAGTGATATTAAATAAAGAATATTATTTAAATAAGGTTTAAATAATTATTCCTAGGAAATAATAAGATAAATAATGATTTATCTAATTAATTTCCTTGTTTTGGGTTAAATATAACCAAGAATATTAATTAAACTGTTGTTTAACTAAGTATTCCTTGAGGAAAATGAAACAAATGTATATTTATTTAATATTTCCTCATGGGGTTTCCTGTTTAACCATAAAAAACTTAATAATGTGGTTTACTAAGTTATTTTCATAGTGAAAGCAATTTTACTTGGCGTAAAATTGGTCTTACATGGTGTACCTGGGTTCATCTAATGATAATAGGTTAGATGACCAAAAAATGGTGTAACACTATGGAGCCCTATAGAATATTAGGTAGAGACCATATTGAATTAGAAGTTAAGTAAGGCCAAAAAGACTAGAATAGAGACTAAATTTTAACACCCAAATGAGACAGTGGATCACTGTGAGAGCACCTCAAGTGAGGTTGGGAACCTCTAAACTCTGACTATAGACTAAGCAAGAAGATTTCAATTGGTGGGATTGAGGAAGGACATCCTTTGAAGTCCTAGAATTCAGTGACCATTCTTATGTTAGTCCCTGAAGCAAGAACTCCCCACAGACTCTGCAATTTGGCTCGGGGTTGATGACTGCAAGTGATTGTGGTTGTAGTTGTCTATCGTTGGGTCGAAAGTCCTTGTTCGAGACTCAGTTTCCATGCTTATTCCAAGATAAGTAATTTTTTATTATGCTTAACGAATGATGAGTGATAATACTATGCTTATGGGTAACCGTTTAAATGTAGCGATTACATGTGTGATGAAGACTCATTAATGCATTATATTATTTGTGTTCTGTATAACAAATTAATTAGTTGCATGTATGTATACATATGTGTGGATCATATGCACTAATGTATGGAAAATATTAAGAGATAAAATATGTTGTTAACTGCCATGACATGCACGAAATATTTGGTACATAATAGTGTAATAATGTCACAATAACTAAGACATGGTTATAATATATCATCGAGCCATGCAAGCTTGGATTAAGAATGGTATCTGTGACCATTTAATAATATAAGGTTACTGAGAGGGATACCTTCTTCCTACCAGGGTTTATACTCACTCGTGAGCCATTTTTGGTCATGTTACAAGTTATTGTATTGCTCGATGAGCACGAGATTAATGTCCAAGGGAATTTTCCCTGGTATCAATTGAGCCACTAGATTTACCAAATTTTCCTTCAGCCTTTAATTTTAATCAAGTTGTATATATGTTTTTGGCATCGTAAAGTGATGATCAAGGCACCTGAGAACTTTATGTAATGGCATGGAGATGTTTGTAGGCCTGACACAAGGTCTGGCATCGCTGGCGTGTGGCTGGTGAGGATGGAGTATCCCTGGAATCTACACCAAGTATGTGGTAGGTAATCCACGGAAGATCACCTACGCCTCCCATGGGGGAATTTCCTCCTTAGGGAGTGGGAAAAATCACAGGCCATGAACACATAACATATTGGAGAATGAATCAGTCAAGCTCCGAAGGGGTAACGTCATAGAATTATTAGGAAATCAAGAGTATCATGGTGGACTTGTAAAGCACCTTTGGAGGTCTACTAAAATCTTAAGGAAGAATCATGTCCAACAATGATGGTTCAAATAATTCTAAGAAACAATAGAGATTGTAGCTTGGGATACTGCCAAGTTCTCCATATAAGGCCTTTCAAAAGGTAGGATTGAAAGCCATTGACTAAGTCATGGCGAGAAAGAGTAGGAAGACCCAGATGCAACTAAAAGAAATAAAGCCCCGTAATTATAAGAGAGGCAAGCCAAACTTATCCAGAGTTTGGTTAATAACCCTATTCAATGTGAGTTCTGATTGGTGGAGTGGGATTCCCTTCACAGAATTAGTGAGAGATGCAGGGCAGAAAGCCATAGTGTGGAAACCCGGAAGAAAAATTAAATTACAAGCTGGGGAGTTAGCAATTCAAGGTGCCAAGAATATTTTGAAAGATAGTAATGGAAGGCTCTCTGTTATCTAGGTTGTTACATGAGGGAAGGCTTCCATAGGGGCCACACCTGAATCAAGGAAGGTTGGAATGACAACAAGACTACAAAAATGAGTCCTTATTAAAATCTAGACCGAGTGGTCTTGAATATGTCACAAGGTGGATCCTAGTAAAAATTCCGTGTCTAAAAGATTTTATCCCTTCACAAGGAGATAACACGGGCATGCCATCTTAAGGACACATGGCTAGTGTTAGTATGAATCTTGATTCGAAGTGTACGAAAAAATACCACTTTAGCTGTGCATAACTTACAACCCTAACAGCAGAAATGACTGCTAATATCTTCAGATCTGCAATTAGATGATCAAGACAAATCATGCAAAAATCTAGATCTATGTATTAGAAGACATTAAGCAGTAGAAAAATAAGATTTACTCCATAGATCCAATAGACAAGACAAGAATATATCCAATGAATATTTTTATTAATGGTACCTGGGAGGAAAACACAAGAGGGTGTTCCTTGTTCTCCTCAATGGGATGGGTTCTTGTGAGTCCTCAACACTTCAGATTTAGAATTTCTCTCTCTTGATGGTGCAGAAAACCCAGACAAAAATGAAAAAGTATGGCTATGATTATGGATCAATAGCCAGACCAAGTGTTGAGATCCATATGATCTTTAGGCAGCAAAAGGTGACAAATGAATGGGAAAACCCTTCTATTTATAACAAAATATTGAGTTAGTCTAGATCTTGGTGCATAATTAAAATATTATTAACCAAATATAGATCCAAATTTTATGGAATATTTTGTTATATTTGTTGGAGGGAAAAGGTATTTGACTTGAGTCAAATCCCCTTATTTGTAAATAATAAATAAATAAATGATTTATTTATTATTTTAAGGATGTGATTAAGTAATAATAAATAAATAAATCATTTATTTATCATTTTAAGGATATGGTTGAGTAATAATCAAATAAATAATGATTTATTTAATTATTTAAGGGTGAATTAGTCATATTTAACAAACAATATTATTTAAATAAGATTTAAACAATTATTCTTAGAAAATAATAAGATAAATAATGATTTTTCTAATTAATTTCCTTGTTTTGGGTTATATATAACCAAAAATATTAATTAAACTACTGTTTAACTAATTATTTCTTGAGGAAAATCAAACAAATGTATATTTATATAATAATTCCTTATGGGGTTTCCTGTTTAGACCATAAACAACTTAATAAAGGTGATTTACTAAGTTATTTTCATAGTGAAAGCAATTTTACTTGGAGTAAAATTGGTCTTACATGGTGTACTTGGGTCCATCTAACGATAATAGGTTAGATGACCAAAAAATGGTGTAACAGATTGCCCCCCAGTGTGCGAGCATTAGGAGATAATTGTATGACCGAAGTATGTTGTAAGAACTCAATCACTAGACATCGAAGGGGAAGTCAAAGAGAGAGAAGTATAAGGTAAACCAAAATGCTGAAAGAACTAGACCTTGAGGAGGCGACTTGTAGGTGCAACAAGTCTTTTTTAGTGAGTACCTGCTATAGGCGGCGGGGGAGGCATACCTATGCGTACCAAGGCAATAGTACAAACAATAAGGCACCCTGAAAACCACAGAACGCAATAATAAAGCATGTGCTGGCCTGAACGTGTGCTGGATCAATAACACGATAATGAATCCCACATACATATTGTGCCTGGGATAAGAGCCAGGACTTTGTACAATAATATCTGAGTAGATGAGATATAAATGCAACCTATATGCCCCCTGAAGACAGGAAAGGGCTCTGAAAATCTTACTGATACATGCAAACAAAAATGGCGTTGCAAGCGGCTGAGGCTGACATCATCAAATATATGGAACGACATCGAAGGCTGTGATGAAGAGGTCATCCAAGGGTGTGGGGAGTTACCTGTAGGGCCACCCCCTCATGAGGGTTGAGACATCTCACACACGCTCGAGAATCATCAATATCTGTTGCTGCATCACTGAACCATTGAGTATACGGGTCTTGATCACGCTGAAAGGAGTTGGAGCTGAGAAACAATCAAGTCAAAGGGAAATGAGGAGTCCCTTTTCCTGATCCGAGGCACCGAACTAGAGTGGAAGCTGGAACCAAGGTACACTGCCCTCTAGACCTGTCTTCTGGAATGAATGAGTTGATGTCAATAGAAGGAGGTCTTCCATATGTGAGGCGATAAGGGATCCTCAACTAGGGCACGAGAGAAAATAGTAGAGTGACTGACAGACTGACACTAATGATGATAAAAAATGGAGGGGAATGAGTAGTGAACGGACGACTTCCCTTGTTAGAGCATAAAGGGCATGGATGACCTGGCAGCAACTGACACAACATCATGAGGGATAGGGGACAGTGGGCCTAGAGGCCATAACGTGCGACACCAGAGAGGGACCAAGCAATGAATGATGGAGGATTGTGGCGAGATGTAAAGGGACTCGGGATAGACTCCATGAAAGCAATGATGACTCAACTTGGATGCTCTAAACAAGGGTGACTCGATGGTGCTGCCACATATGAAAAGGGTCCAATGGGGATCATAAAAGCATGAGTACCAAATGGTCACTCATGACGAAAGTCGACACGAGCGTGGAAAAGTATGGAGGAAACATGGAACCCCATGTACGAGTTGAAAGTGAAGAAATTCGATTTTGAGGAAGGGTGAAGTGGCGCTTCTTGGAAAAAATGTGTCCTGGTGAAGTATCAAATCACAAAAAGCTAATAGATACCCATTTGAGGTCTTTCCAATGGTGTAGATGGTCGTCAAACTGAGCTATGATTTTGGTCGTAGTAAGCGAAAGGAAAATCAGGGGTTTTCTTTTAATAAAGCATTTTCCTTCCAGATTCACTCATTTGTCGGTAGAGATGTGGTGAATGTTGTGAGGTGAGGAGGCCTTAAATCTTGTGGCAGTTGTAGCAGATGAACCAACCATTGGAATTTGAGATCTATCAGTTGTAGGTAAGATGTCTAATCCTACTCTTTTATTTCATTAGGTTAAAAGTTCATTTTGGGTACCCAGATCTCATGAACATGCCAGGTCGCATTTTTTGGGGTCTGTTCTATGTCCTGGGTAGTAGGTATTGGGCAGAAAACTACGACCTGTCCTAGGAAATGACCTGGAAAATGCGACATGTCAGAGAAAGGGGTTTTTAGTGTTGTTTTTGGCTGATATCTGGGATTTTTATGGTTGAGGGGTATAGGTGCCCCCAAGCATGCTGTGGGCATGCAAAAATGTATTTAGAAAAAAGGGGGATCTAAGCACATTTTGATGATGTGATGTGCCATTTTTTCTTGATGTGATTATGCAGTTTGAGAGAGGAAATAGATGATTACCAATCTCTTTTGGTACTGCATATATGAATCAAATGGATTTGTTAATTTTTCGGGTTGGCATACATGGTGTTACTATCCCAAAGAGAGGATTTTGAGATAATGAACTGATGTTCACCCATAAAACCGCTAGGTTGGTCAACCACACTGTCTATGAGACTGGGTTGCTGATGAAATATGAAGGAATGATGAGGGGTATCATTCCTAGAGTGATATTGAAGTGATATGGGACTAATAGGTTATTCTAAATGTGGAAGAATAATGGGACTAGAGTCGTCACAACTAGATTCACTAGGAGAGTGGTGGAGAATTGCTTCTCCTGGGCTCTCGAATATGGGTGCCCCCCTTACCCAAACATTGGGTGTCAATGTAATGGCCATAAGGTGCATGTGATTAGAATGCATGAATTCGATGTAAGGGGGAATAGATAAAGTCAGGAGTGGTGGCTACTTCCATAATGTCATCATCGTAATAGAAGATGGGGTGACTGATGGAAGAAAGACCACCTAACATGGCGAAGTGACCTTACTCCTCCTCATGAGAGGAGAGGTTTTCATGTGCATCGTCACTAGGGGTGATAGAGGAGTAAGCAGACAAAGGATATATCAATGTTTAGACTATGGAGGGTGCCGAGGGGAGGTTAGGTGAAACATTAGGGGAGGTTTCATCGGGGACTTCCGACCAAGGACCCGTGATCTCGACATCATAAGGGGGAATGCGAATGGGAGCATATGGGTCCTCTGGTCTTGCCGAAGGAAGATGTGAGAATAAGGGAGCGGTTGAATCATTACGCTCAGCCTCGAATTGGTGTAAGGCTTCTAAAGAGGAACGATACTCTTCTAGGCGAGGGAAAAAGTGAGTGTAGTGGCCATGGAAATCACACAAAGCACAAGGGTGAATTGTGCGCAATGGTTTGAGTTTCGGGATTGAATCGGGTATAGTGACATATACCTCTGGGGTATTAGATTCCGAAAACGTCCCGTTGACCATGGACTTGAGGTGAGGCAACTCCGGACAAGTATGGGTGGCGTGGTCGATAACATCACACAAAGCACACTGGGTGGTATATTGTGGAGGCTAAGAAAGGGTAGGGTTTATTGGGGTGGCCTTGTCCTTTGATGCCTTCTTGCGAGCTTTGCTCTTCTTACCTGAAGTGGTCGCAATGAGAGGTGGTTCCTATTGAGGTGAATGAGGCACTCTTTCCATGGGAGAAGTCATAGGGACCGGTTGAACCGGGGTCAAAGAAAGATAAGGTTTAGGCTGACCGGGCGAGGTGGGGGCTGGAGGATCAAGGTACCAGATGGGAATCCCAAGAGTCAGGTTAGGAAGAGAGAGGGTGGCCATAACAGGTACATTGTACACTTCTAGTGGGGGAGATAAGAATGGTATCTGACCAGAGGGGTAATGACCAGGCGGGACGACTCCAAGATGGTTGAGGCCTAGAGGAACTGTTCCAGGAGGATAAAGGTGCTCATGAGTACCAAATGAAGGTAAAGGGCCAAGAGAAGAAGGTTCAGAAAGCTTATCAGAGGACATCATGAAAATTTGGTAATCGGGGGAACCAGATGGAAGAGGTTGAGTGGTCGCCTATCCTTCAGGTGGTTGGGTAGCCACAAATCCCTGCTGAGGGAAAGGATCGGTAAGCACAGCCGGTTGACTAGGTGCAGGGCTGGGAGGAACGGAAGGAATGGCTTGTTGTCCTCTCAACGTTTCTTGAGACTCCCATAGCTGTCGCATTTGTAGTAGAAGGGGACAATCATGCGTATAATGACCATAAACACCACAAAATGAATAGGGCTTATTCGTACAAAGAGGTATGTCCTACTTGGGATGAGTTCCTTGTTGCTGGTTTGTAGTGTAAGGAGAATTACCTTGATTAGTTCCATGATTACTAGAGGTAGCTTGATTTTGATTGCCTTTCCTCTTCCTTTTGGAGGGAGGAGGATTAGTCATGCCCTGATGTGCATACACCTGCCCCAGAGGGGGTGGTGGTTGCTGTTGCGGGGGTTGAGAAGGCAAGGAGGGAGGAGGTGCTAATGCTGGAGGAGCTGGAGCACTAGGTTGTGAATATAGATAATAAGGAGGTTAGGTAGCAGTGTGGTAAACAGGAGGTTGGGCAAAAGGAGGAGGCATGCTGTATCCTAGATACATGCTACCGGGAGGGGGGAAAGTGCCAGAGGTGCTGGCCCTGCCCTGAGAGAAACCATAGCCCATGGGAGGTTGAGCATACGGATTAAAGAGAGCTCCAACGATACCTTCGGTGGCGTGAGATGCCCCTTGTGCGTTGGCACCACCAGGTCTGGGAAGATCAGGTAGAGCGGTATAAACATAACCCGACTGAGTGTAGATCAGGTCATACTTTAACACAATTTGGAGAGCGGCTTCTTCAGTTTGAGGAAAGTGCGATGCGACATCTTTTCCGATAGGCGGAAAGAGAGTCCTAAGGAACCAGTCCATGTAGACACGGTCCTCGAAGGTAGGGGCTAGACATAGGCTCCTTCTCCTCTTGAACGTGGTCGGAAAGGCGGGTCGCAGATGATTGACGAAAAGAGGTCAAGAGCTCGGTACCAGTGTCGTAATGCAGGGGAAGTTGGAAATAAGACAAAAAATCCTGGGCCAGAGTCGCAAAGGTGGTATGGGAGGAAGGGGCCTAATCTACATACCACTTAAAAGCTTCACCTGTCAGTGTCCGTTGGAACAACTGAAGATTAACAGAGTCATCAGTAATGGAATTAGACGAACACAACATGTGGAAATATCAAACATGATTGGAAGGATCTTGTCCAGCAATACCTTCAAACTTTGGGATGTATGAAGGGAGATTTGTTGGCATAGTAGGCCACTTAGCATCATGGTGTATGGGGTCATTTATCAACTGGTCAAAGTCGGGGAGGTTGAGGCTTGCCATGAAGGGGAGTAGGGGTGTAGCCGGGATAGTGTCTGTGGTGGTCCCACTAGTGGTATTTCTGGTGAGAGGGTCGGGGTTAACACCAGAATTAGGTCCTGCACCAGACATGGTGAAGGTGTCAGGGGGAGAATCGAAGGTGGAACGAGAAGGAGAACCCGAAGGACCAGAAGAAGAGTTGGTGTGCGTACTCGGTAGAGGACTAACTCGAATTCTATGTGGAGGAGTAAGTCTTCCAACCAGAAACTGAGGATGAAGGCCAAGAAGTCTCTAGGATAAACGCCTTGGTGGTGCAATGGTGATGATACAAACATGGCACAAGGGAAAAAGAGACCAATAAGGGCAGGGAGGTGCAGGATCAAGTGATTACAATGTCGAAACAAGGGCAACGAGGTGCATGATCAAATTATTCCAATGTTTTAGAGTCTTTTCTTGGCGGTGTTAACCAAGCCATTTTTCACTTAGGGTGTGTGTGTAAAAGTGTGTAAATTTTAATTTTTAAACCCAGACATTTGTAGAGAAAAAGAAAAAGTGTGTTGTATAGTTGTAAATAACCCTACAAATGTCAGTATATAGGCCTGCAAAATAGAAAATAAACAGATAATAATGCACCAATATAAACCCAAGGAGGTAGATCTCTCAACCACTAGTCTATAGGTGAGTAAAAAAACTAATCAAAATACACTAAAACAGTCTAATAGATCTAGGGTCAAAAGGGACAGAGATCTAAAAGACAAAATTTGTTGGAAAGTGGTGCAGAAAAAATCAACAAATCAGAGGAAAATTGCTGTAAAAAGAGATGGCGAAAGGCAATATATAGGAGGGAAGCGGAGTGCACCATAAAGGAAAACCCAAAAAAAGCTAAAAGAGGAGATTTGGATGGATAACAAGCTAATCTGAAGTGGATCTGAAGATGAGGTATCAGATCTGAAAAAATGGCTGAAGACTCTGAAAATTCAGACAACCTGCAACAACAAACACTCTTCCACAAAAAGTGGAGGGTACTGAAGCCCTAGGGGGCTAGGTTACCACTTAGTTGAGCAAAACATAACAAGTATAGGTCCAAAACGGGTGGAGATGGAGGTCAGACAACCCTGAACAGAGGCTCAGGAGAACCTAGAAAAATTTCAGGAAAATCCCTGTAGAAAGTCTAGGTCGCAGTTATTGGCCTATTTTCAGCAGAGGTCACACTTTTTGGGATCTAAAGTGCGCCCTGGAGGTCCAGGTCAGAGGTTTTGGGTAGAAAAGTGTGACCTGCACTTCCGGCACTCTCGGCGACAGGTTTCAGAAAAAAATTTCGTCTCAGCTGTGGATAATGTCTGTCACCTGTGCAATGGGTCTGAAAACACGCGGAAGTTATAATTTTAATAGTTTTATAGTTCTACAGGTTAAGAAAAACATCAAGAATAAGCCAAACAAGGGGGTAAAGAGAAATCATAGGGTTTGAAGTAGCTGGATATGCAAGGATCAGAAAAACGATAGTGGTCGTAATGGTAAACCCGTGTGGAGTCGCCAGTTGTTAGTGTGAATATTGATTCGAAGTGTACCAAAAAATACCACTTTAGCTGTGCATAACTTACATCCGTAACAACATAAATGACTGCTAATATCTTTAGATCTGCAATTAGATGATCAAGACAAATGCTGCAAAAATCTAGATCTATGCATTAGAAGACATTAAACAGTAGAAAAATAAGATTTAATCCATAGATCCAATAGAACAGACAAGAATATATCCATTGAATATTTTTATTAATGGCACCTGGGAGGAAAACACAAGAGGGTGTTCCCTGTTCTCCTCAATGGGATGGGTTCTTGTGAGTCCTCAACACTTCATATTTAGAACTTTTCTCTCTTGATGGTGTAGAAAACCCAGACAAAAATGGAAAAGTATGGCTATGATTATGGATCAATAACCAAACCAAGTGTTGAGATCCAGAGTGATCTTTAGACAACAAAAGGTGACAAATGAATGGGAAAACCCTTCTATTTATAACAAAATATTGAGTTAGTCTAGATCTTGGTGCATAATTAAAATATTATTAACCAAATCTAGATCCAACTTTTATGGAATATTTTATTATATTTGTTGGAGGGAAAAGGTATTTGACTTGAGTCAAATCCCCTTATTTGTTAATAATAAATAAATAAATGATTTATTTATTATTTTAAGGATGTGATTAAGTAATAATAAATAAATAAATGATTTATTTATCATTTTAAGGATATGGTTGAGTAATAATCAAATAAATAATGATTTATTTAATTATTTAAGGGTGAATTAGTCATATTTAACAAGGAATATTATTTAAATAAGATTTAAACAATTATTCTTAGAAAACAATAAGATAAATAATGATTTATCTAATTAATTTCCTTGTTTTGGGTTAAATATAACCAGAAATATTAATTAAACTACTATTTAACTAATTATTTCTTGAGGGAAATCAAACAAATGTATATTTATTTAATACTTCCTTATGGGGTTTCCTGTTTAGACCATAAACAACTTAATAAAGGTGATTTACTAAGTTATTTTCATAGTGAAAGCAATTTTACTTGGAGTAAAATTGGTCTTACATGGTGCACTTGGGTCCATCTAATGATAATAGGTTAGATGACCAAAAAATGGTGTAACAGCTAGCAGCTGGGATCCTCGGTTTCCAGCAAACCAACTATGGGATGACTCGTGGAACCTCTTGAGGGTGAAAGAAGGTAGGTTCTATTTCAAAATGGTGTCACTCCTATGATGGTTCAGGTTTCGGGGAAGACGTGACCGAGAATTTTGATGCACCCAAAGGGTCCCAAAGACGTGACATGTCAATTAGGCAGGTTGATTATGAGGGGAAGCCTTGCACTTGGAGGAGGGGCATCAAGGAGGAGCCAAAGCTAATGTGTGTATATATATAGCAAATAAGAATAAAAAAAAATGAAAAAAAAATGTATAGGATAAAAGCATGGACTTAAGGAAAGTGTGGAGAAAATAATTTGAACACTCTACGTTGATGCTGGAAGGGGTTGAGTACGTCACTTTGGATCGATTTCATGATCAACTGGATTTTCTGAAAGACACATGTTCTATGAAAAAAACATTCAAAATTCAAATTTATTATTTATTTCATGCTGTTTTCCAGTTAAACCCCCTCTGTGGATAGAAGCGATCCCTCTAGCCCTAGGGTGGGTCTAGAAACTACAGGAACATAATAACATCTACCTTCCTATATTGTAAATGAAATTCAGATCAAGGAAGATGACCTACCTTATTATGATGCTATGTTGTCATCTTCCGTCGAAGCTTCTTGATCCATCGCTCTTCTCAAGCTCGATCCACGCTGCTACTAACGTTCGATTACCTGTACAGATAATAAAGACACGACAACAAGCGTAAAATCACAACAAACATAAAGAAATTAAAATATATCTAACTGATCAAGGAATGCAAGAAATCTCAATATAAATGTAAACAAGAGTGGAAGATAAACATCAGTTGCATTTTATTATGATAAAGACAAGGGGAGTTTACAACCAAGCTTTGATGTTGAGGCTCTCCTTCGATAGGTCCGTATACAAGCACATTTTCAACACCCTCATACACAAAGGTCCAAGATATCACTATGTTCTTAACACACAAAAACTATTAGACTCTGCTCTATTCTCCCTAACCTATAATTTCTTCTCCTCTCTTGCTAACTTCTAACTAAGGAAGCAGAGGTGAAAGGGGTATCCTTATATAACAATGGAGGAGGAGGATATGGGCCCTCAAATAATGGGGAAGAAGCTTATCCTTTGGATTAGTTCCTATTTTATGGCAACAAGAAGCTCGGAGGGGAATTATTCAGCCATATCCTCAAAACAAACTTCCATCTCGCCACCTCACGAAGCTTCTAGTCGTGGAAACTTCGTTTCTATTTTTAAAACCTTTCCAAAAGAGGATTGACGCGGGTCCAACATTAAGACAGAGTGTTGATGGACGTGGGTCTCAATGCAACTCTCTGATATCAGCGTGGGACAGACACTGAGACAAACCACGGACCTTGAAAACGAGGTTTTTATAGGGATCTTCCAGAAAAATTGTAAAGGGAGATGATTTGGCAGAAAAAGTCTGGTTCAAGGGTATATATTCCATGCTTGGGAAGTACACAAGGGTCACTTTATGGGTCCTCTAGGATCAAGGAATGAGGAGTAAAAGGACAGTGACAAATTTTTGTGTAACAGATGCCCCCTAAATTATGAAGTCGAAACATGAGTGAGGGGTGAAATGATTTACAAGTTTGTGCAAGTAACCAGATACTTCCATAGAGAGATCTGCAAATCAAGCATAAATACATATACATAACTAGAATCTCTGATGAATCAAGGTATGGACGCAGCCATCCGTAAAAGAGACCATGGTATGGTCGCAACCATCCATATGAGAAGGATCACATATAGACTCATGGTATGGTCGCAACCATCCATCTAAAATAAACATGTATCCAATCCTAGAAAAATCATATCACCTTGCAACCTGGACTCTAGAGAATAAAATACAAGGTCTTTCTCTCTGTCATGACCTGATCAAGTACAATTTCAAGCATGCGAATAAATGAGTTGAAGTCAAACATGTAGGAAAATCGCCTAATTACCAGTTAATGATATAAATTGTTAACAAGCGTGAGAGAAACCACCAATGATGACAATGGTCCTCAAGGTACTGCCAGTAAAATCCACGAGATGTGAATAAATAACTGAAGTTGAACACCCATGAAATCACCCAATTGAATGCCAATGATGTGAACCTGTCGTCGAATGTGAAGAAGTTTCCATTAGGACATGCAAGCTCTAAGTACCAGAAAGGAGTCTCTAGATCGACTTCCTGGATAATGAGCTGAAGTCGAAAGGAAGGGATCTATCAAAGGAGGGTCATAATGAATCCCACATCATCAACACGAAACAGAGAAAGGTAATATGAGTGTTAAACAAGACTAAAACAAAGGATCAAGGAATGTATAAACTGCAGAAGGATTTTCTCTTGAACATATCGGCGACACGAATCTCAAAATTTGGCAGCATTTGACTCAAATAAGATCAGAGGTCATGTTGACAATATTGGTAATCGAATAAGAGGAAAACGGATTTCCAAAACCCATGGAGGCAAAGTGACAAAGTGAAGATATCCCAACCCGACACACAATGCAGATAAGTGTCATGTTCAAGAGTGACATACTACTGATAGAACTGATGAATAACTTCCATTTTCCCCCACCATTTCTGGCGAGTACCTCTTTATTTTTACACAAGCTTGAAGAGGATAGCATATGATTGTCATATAAGTTTGTCCTTCGGATAAATCCATCCTAGTACATTTTACGGGCCCTAGGAAGGAGAAACTCGATAACTTCATGATGAATATTTATGATGTCATTAAGTTTTATCGAGTTTGACAAAGGAAGAAATTGACATCTTTACATGTTTAGAGAGTTTGAAAAGAATCAGAAAATAAAACTCCAGTAAGTCCCTTTTAGTAGATAGTCCCACACATCCGAAAATATAGAAAAAAATATCTCAAAGAAACTCTTAGCCATGTTCGACTAAGATATTCCTTTTTCGTAAATAGTTTATCCCAATCCGAAGATGGGGTAAATGTATACTGCTTAAATGGTGTTTCGCAGCGTTTAATGATTCCAAAATGACAATATCTCAGAAATATTTTCATGTTTTGAGAATCAGGAAAGATCTCAAAGTTGTCTCCTCTTGAAGGAACAAGTGGTATTAAGGGTAGCAACTCGTTCCGGTGCTGGTGGAACTAATCAGAATAGGTAGAGGTCAAGAGGCTAGCTAAAAATACCACTCATTGCAGCGGTTCCTAAGGAATGGGTAAAACAATCAAGTGAGGGCATATGAATGGTCGAGCATATGGTAAAAATGGAATGAGAAAACCAAGGCTCATCCAACAAAACAGGCTGATAAAATGGAAATCACGAGAGGTAAAATAAGAATGGTTTCATTTTTACACAAGCTTGAAATCAGGAAACTCTGCATGAAGTTGGTTTCATTTTTACACAAGCTTGAAACTATTTAAAAAACTATCCTTGAAACCGGTTTCATTTTTACACAAGCTTGAAATGGAAACAAACTATGCTTGAAATTGGTTTTATTTTTACACAAGCTTGAAAACATGGAAAACTATGCTTAAAAAGGTTTTCATGCCCCCAACTTTGTGACTCAATTTGAGGTACATGCACCCCAAGCTTTAGTGCATTCACCGGAGTAGACTACTGGTTACTAATAGGTGGATGGAATGAAGGTTCAAATACGATATCAATTGAAAGACACGACTAGTATTCTACGAGATCTAAACAAAGACTCAAATTGAAAACGGAACCTGTTTCATTTTTTAACGAGGTTGACATAGTAAAAGAACTATCCTCATTACCTAATTCATTTTTTAACGAGATTGACATAACAAACGAACTATCCTCAGACGAGCTTATTTCATTTTTTAAGGAGCTTGACACAAGAAAACAAACTTCGCTGTGACGACCTTATTTAATTTTTTAAGGAGCTTGACACAAGAAAACTTGCTATGCTCCGACCAACTGATCTTGATGAATAAGAAGTCATGGCTTCCAAGAGTTTTTCATCTGATGGGAGAACAACACTCTATAAATCAGCATCCAATGCCCTTAGTACATTACGTACTACCTCACTGATGGAATTATCAGTGGATGCAGACATGGGACATGTGGCCACATAATTGACCGGTGGTGGGGAAGATACCACCGATAGGTAAGGACCAGGAAGGGATGATGGTAAACCAGATGTCACATCAGAACCAAAGAATGAAAGCTGATCAATGGCCATGATCTGACCTTTGTGTGGTGATCCAGATTTATGCAGAAACGCAACATAATACACATACAACCATATATAAAGAGATGAAGTGGAAATAATACTTCATTTTATTAATAAAAAAAATGACTGAAATAAACAGATAGGGCACTGGTAGGCGTATCTCTGAGAAAAGATGTGGCGGCTACAAGCCTTTGAACTGTGTTACAATGATACATGATGGAAATGAGTGAGTAAGGGCACTGGTAGCGTATCTCTGAGAAGAGATGTGACAACTACAGGCCTCCCCACTGTGTTACAAAACTGAAATGATGGGAACAAGCGAGCTAGGGCACTGGTAGCGTTTATCTCTGAGAAGAAATGTGTCAGATACTAGCCCCTAAACTGTGTTAGAATGAGGCTTGAAGGCATATTTATTGTTGAGAAACAATGTAAAACCAGAAATGTCTAAAAACCTAACCCTAGGAGATGAAGCGCTAAAATTGTGGGTCTCGTTTGGGTAAATTGGTGTTTCAACTTCCCAGGGATGTAAATTTGGCATCTCATCTCCATTTGACGTGCTCAATAGCTCATTAAAAATATATATCCGAGGACTAAAACTTTTGAGTGAGAAACATCAGTCTAGAGACCCATGTTGCTCCTGGTTTCCCCAAAAGGCATCGTTTAGGGCCTCAAAACAGCTCTGAAAGTTCAGGACTCGAAAAAATGCTAAAAATAGTAAGTTTTGCTGAAACTTACAAATTGAAATAACTGATGGTGGGGGCTCAAATGGAATTGGTGGGTGGCCAACTGTAATATTCCCAATTAGCCCAAGCTAATGGGAATATACAATTTTGTTTCAATTTTCTTTCATGAATAAAAGTGTAAAGGAGGATAAATAAAACTCCTAATCAGCAAAATAAATCAATGCCACATGTGAACATGGAAAAATCTAGGCTATTTACATAAACACACTAAGGTGTGAAAGAGACTGGAGCACTTGACCAAATCAACAGCACTGTCTAGATATAGTGAATCTCTTAGAGGGACAATGCAATTTTAGTTGGAGGCTGTTAATGTGAATGAAGCTAAATCATTGAGATGGTTTAGGGTTTGAGAAGCATTTCATCATATAAAAGGAAGAGGAGGACAATAGAAAAAGGTTGTTTATTGTGTATATTTCTGAATACATTTTCTGCTTAGACATATATCATTCTATGTTGTTTAGCTGAGGATAGTGATGTTTAGCAGTAGGGTGTTCCTGTTCTGGAATACCACCTCTTCCATTGAGGGTCTCTTGGAAGAGTCTTGCTAATCTAATCCACTATTAGGCATTTGGCCAAGCTCATCTTCCAACTGCAATGCAGACCCTATTGAGGGTTTGGTTTTCCTTGTAAGCTGCAACAAGTGGAGGCTAGATCTGCTCAGATCTAGGCCATTCTAGGGCCTAGATCTAAACCTTTGGAGCTGCATTTTTAGATATTGGCATCAGGCCAATCTAGTGCGAGAGCCTATAGCATATTTTCCCTTCCAGGACTGCGTTATTTGGAAGAAGGAAGTTGCAGGGTGTTTTGATACACATTTGGAGGAGAGATCTCTGGTGTTTGGGTTCTGCCCTTCACTATGGTGATCCATGGATTAGATTTCTGATCCATGTTTTGGACATATCTGATCTGCTTCTATTGTATTCATCTTCAGAAATTTCTTAATACTACTGCAGATCTGCTACTTTAGATCTCAGATCTACTCTCTGTGTTGCATGTTTTGATCAAAACCCCAAGGGGCACTTGTAAAGGAGCCTTTCTAGTGTATAGATCTGAAATGGATCTATTATTTTGTACATAGATCTGCTGTAGATATGGAGGGTAATAAAAAACTACTACAGCTAATAAAAATAACACTATAAAGCTATTTTGCAGTCAATACATGTGTTGCAGCCCTCTTTCTTGAGGAATTTCTTCCATTCTTGTCTTCTACATTCTGTTATACATTGTATGGGCCTCATTATGGATCTGATTTATTGCTGTATATATGAATGTTGAGCCTTCTTATTGGCCTCCTGCTATTTCTCTCTAAAACTGCGTTAGTTTCCTGTAGTATTGTTGCATATTGCTGCAACCCCATTCTTGGGTGTTTTTCAGCCATACTAGGTGTGGGAGGTCTGTTTACCTCACCTAGTTTGATTTGTGTTTGTTCCCCTTTTGGATTTAGATGCTATATCTCCAGATCTAAGGGATCCAAGGGCTGCAAACTCATTTCAGTGCACATACTTCTGAAAAATGCGTTATTCCAGCAGGTATTCCTAAGTGTTCCCAATTGGGAATATTACAGTGGTATCAGAGCAGCTTTCTTGGCTCGGTCTGTGATTTTCTAAGAAGCCAATATGTCATTGGAAGAAGAAGAGCCTCTCACTGACAGAGAGAATAGATACATGAGAATAAGGCAGAAGAAATTTGACTACACCAATGATGATAAAGACAAGGGAAAAGCCCCTGAATCTGGAAGTGATGAAGATGGGAAGGAGTTTTCAAAAACCCTAATGAAAGCCATGCAAGATCTTGCTAGAGAGATCAAAGAGATGAGAATGGACAGAATCAAATAATCTCCTCAGAGATTTCATCTTGGAGAAAGCTCTGGCATGTCTCATCACTGGAATGATCAACTAGTGAACTAACCACAAGTTACACATCGTTCTAAAATTCCTACCTTTCTGGTTGTGGAAAAGGAAGGGTTTCAAGAGAAAGAACCCATTGAAAACTATTTTGCAGAATACGAGTCTCAGAATCAGAGATTCAAGGATAACTTGATTTTTCAAGAGTTTTGTCACCTCAAGGACAAAAGAAGACCAAGGCATCAGCATAGAGATGGTGGATTCACTCAGAATAATGATCGACATCACTCTATGTGCATATTCATTTTACCCAAGTTTGATGCGTCATCCTCTATTTCTGCCAAAGCATGGGTAGAAAACTGGATATCTACTTTCAGTTGAACAAGGTCCCTGAGATGGAAGCTATCAAGATTGCAGCGCTGCACTTTGAAGGTGAAGCACACAACTAGTGGTTCCATGGATTGTCTACATTGGGCCATGCTAATATGACTACCTATTCTAAGTTCACTAGAAGACTGGTGGAAAGGTTTGGCAGAAAGGATCCAGAAGCACCTTTCATAAGCCTTGCAAAGTTGAAGCAGTCGAGTAATGCAGAGTCTTATATCTCTAAATTTCTGAGATTGTCTGTCATGGTTCCTGATCTGTCTATAGCAAGGAGGGTGTACATGTTCATTGATGGCTATATGAACCTCTGCATGGGTTGGTTAAATCTACCAATCCCATTAGCTTGCATGATTCCATTGAGAGGGCTAGAGACCTTCAATATGCCTTACCAAAAGCAAAGGAAAACTTTTAGAACAAGCCCTCTTTTCCTTCTACAGGAAAGGAAGAGAAAGTTGCTCCTTTAAAGGAGAGCTCATACAAGAAGTCTCTTGATGATGAAGTTTGGAAAGATCTAAGAAGGAGAAAGCTATGCTTCACTTGTCAAGAACCATGGGTACTTGGACATACATGTGTTGCTGGTAAAGAACATTACATAGAGGTCTTCTCAGATCTTGAAGAAGATGAAGATGATGAACCAAGGAGGGCTCATAGCACTGACAATGTTGGAGGAGATCCAACACCATAAGGAGATGAGAATGGAGCATTTTCTCCTATTGGAGGAAATCTTGCATCCTTGAGGGGAGTACCTAAGTACTTGACCTTAAGAGTTCAAGGGTCAATCATGAATCAGAGGGTTTCTGTATTGATTAACAGTGGGGATACCCACAATTTCATTGATGCCCATATTGTGCAAAGGAGGGAAATACCCACTGATACTTTTGAGGGATTCTTTGTTTTGGTCCCAAGAGATAGAAAAATGCAATATGTTCCATCACTTTCAGTCACCTGGGATCCTACACCTTGGTAGATCACTTCTTTGTAGTTGACACACCAGGCACCAATGTTATTTTTGGTGTTCAATGGTTGTTTACATTAGGGAAAGTCACCACTAATTGGGAGGCTTTGAAAATGGAATGGGTGGACAAGAAGAGTGGTACAATTCAAATAATCAAAGGCATGCATAATTACCCCTCACACAACACTTCCACACAAAAAAAGAGATGGATTTTCGCAGTGGAAGCAAGGACCTCACTATCCCTTCTATCATGTTCATGAGGTTTCTGCAGGGGGCACTCTTATCTAGTGGCAAACCACCTAGGAGCCCACCTGATTCAGTTTTGGTGAGATATCTCTCACTTCTTGATGCTCCAAAATCAGATCCAGGAGGGATGGGAGCATTAGAAGACACAGCTATAGCGCTGGAAGGCTTGGGAAAGCACAAGAAGGAGGAAGATTTTCTTCTCTCCTCAATCACCCACCTTCATTTATGATTCTGCGCTATTGGAGGAGGAGAAGGGAAGGTATGTCCTTCATACTTGTACCTTTGGCATAATAAATGCCAAAGAAGAGATCAGAAACATGGCAGGCATTCCTATTGATGCATCATCAACGCTGTCACTATTGGGGAGTGTAGATCTATATTGGAAATCCTAGCTATTGGTGGATTATTCCAAAGATCTCCACACTTGTATGATGCTTGATGACCAACTGCATGAAGAGGGATATCTAGTCCATGAGGGATTCATCTATGATCATGATAGGATCTTCTTACCTAGAGCCTCCAAGCTCAAGGAGAGAATGCTACAAAGGGCCTTCAAAGAGTTATGTTTTAGTCCTACCTATTCTATGAAGATCTAGAACACTATCATGAGATGCTTTGAATGGTAAGGCTTTGGAGAAGAGCTATATCATTATTTTATAGAATGAAAGAGCTATATGGAGTTGGGGCAGCCAAAGGACTCTATAAAAGATTCATCTCATTCACTCTTCCTTCTCTTGAAAAGGGAGAAAAATTTGTGCACAATTCCATGTATAGAAGAAACATTGATGGTGAAAAATATGATTATGTAATGCAAGCTTCATTTTCTGATTTGACATATTCTTCCACCATGTTTATGCAGGCCATGAATCTCAAGAGAAGTTTTTTAAAATGTAAATATCATGGCAAACATTGGGCCACTAAAATTGCTGAATTTGGCCACTCCCTTGTTGTGCAAGGGGAGATTCTTTTTCATGATGGGTGCTTCCCAAAGGCACCAAAAATCTCTCACATTTTCAGCCATGGTGAGATAAATTGTGCAGCAAGTAAGTGGTGGCGGAACCACTTACCAAAACTTGATTTGATGCAGGAAGGAGATGCCCTGCGCTGGTACCATATGTGGGACTATGACCCACCTCCTTATGCTCAAATTTTTGTTTATATATATGTAATTATGCTTCCATACTTGGATGATATAGCTGTGCTATTTATGGGACTATATGGAGGGAGGATGGGCAATTTTTATGTACCACATGGGATGGAAATTCTCTATGTACCTCATGCTAGATGTTTTAGAGAGAGCATTGCTCTAGCCATGTTCGTTTCTGTTGAGTTTTTCACTCCTTGTGGGATGGATTATGTACATCTCATGATGACTTTGGAGGAACAATTCATGGAGGCTTGGATTGGTGAACACTTAGCTTGTGAGGAGAGCTTGATCTTTGATGGTGTCACCAATGGGGAAGGAGAAGTGTTGCAACACTCACCCTATCAGTTGCTTGAGGACAAGCAACATTTTGGAGGGGAGGAATGTAATATTCCCAATTAGCCCAAGCTAATGGGAATATAAAATTTTGTTTCAATTTTTTGTTTCATGAACAAAAGTGTAAAGGAGGATCAATAAAACTCCTAATCAACAAAATAAATCAATGCCACATGTGAACATGGAAAAATCTGGGCTATTTACATAAACACACTTAGATGTGAAAGAGACTAGAGCACTTGACCAAGTCAACTAGGACCAAATCAACATCGCTTTCTAGATACAGTGAATCTCCTAGAGGGACAACGCAATTTTAGTTGGAGGCTGCTAATGTGAATGGAGCTAAATCATTGAGATGGTGTAGGGTTTGAGAAGACTTTCATCCTATAAAAGGAAGAGGAGGACAATAGAAGAAGGTTGTTGATTGTGTATATTTCTGAATATATTATGTGTTTAGACATATATCATTCTCTGTTGTTTAGCAGAGGATAGTGTTGTTTAACACTAGGGTGTTCTTGTTCGGGAATCCCACATCTTCCATTTAGGGTCTCTTGGAAGATTCTTTCTGATCTCATCCACTATCACGCATTTGGACAAGCTCATCTTCCAACTACAACGCAGATCCTGTTAAGGGTTTGGTTGTCCTTGTAAGCTACAGCAAGTGGAGGCTAGATCTGCTCAGATCTAGGCCATTCTAGGCCCTCTTTTCACTGGAAAAGTCTTCTATCCATTGGAAATAGAGTTCTAAACCTTTGGAGCTGAATTTTCAGATCTTGGCATCAGGCCAATCTAGCGATAGAGCCTACAACATAGTTTCCCTTCCAGGACTGCGTTATTTGCAAGAAGGAAGTTGCAGGGTGTTTTGATAGACATTTGGAGGAGAGATCTCTGGTGTTTGGGTTCTGTCCTTCACTATGGTGATCCATGGATTAGATTTCTGATCCATGTTTTGCACAGATCTGATCTGCTTCTATTGTATTCATCTACAGAAATTTCTTAATACTACTGCAGATCTACTACTTTAGATCTCAGATCTACTCTCTGTGTTGCATGTTTTGATGAAAACCCCAAGGGGCACTTGTAAAGGAGCCTTTCTAGTGTACAGATCTGAAATGGGTCTATTATTTTGTACACAGATATTCTCTAGATCTGGAGTGTAATATACATCTACTACGGCTAATAAAAATAACAATGTCAAGCTATTTTGCAGTCAATACATGTGTTGCAGCCCTCTTTCTTGAGGAATTTCTTCCATTCTCGTCTTCTACATTATGTTATACATTGTATGGGCCTCATTATGGATCTAATTTATTGTTTTATATATGAATGTTGAGCCTTCTTATTGGCCTCCTGATATTTCTCTTTAAAACTGCGTTATTTTCCTGTAGTATTGTTGCATATTGTTGTTGCCCCATTCTTGGGTGTTTTTCAGCCATACTAGGTGTGGGAGGTCAGTTTACCTCACCTAGTTTGATTTGTTTTTGTTCCCCTTTTGGATTTATATGCTAGATCTCTAGATCTAAGGGATCCAAGGGCTTTAAACTCATTTAAGTGGACATACTTCTGAAAAATGCGTTATTCCAGGAGGTATTGTTGAGTGTTCCCATTTGGGAATATTACGCGAGCAATATTCACCTGGATCATTAATTCCCCAAAATGGCTCCAGGTGTGCAGGACCCGAAAACCTACTAAAAATAGTAAGCTAATATGAAGGTGAAAAAATGAAAGAATTGATGTTGTGGTCCAAATGGAATAGGTGGGTGGCCATTGATATCCGCCTTGTAATATTCCAAAATTAGCATGCAGCTAATTGGAATATTGAATTTTTCTTTTATCACCTAGTTAGATAAATAAATGGGAAGGAGACCCATACTTGTCTTAAATAAGCATAAAATCCCTCCTAGTATGAAAAGGGATCAAATTTATAGCTGGATAAGACACTCCCAAGTGTGAACAGAAACTCATGCATGGAGATAAGGTCAAGTTTGACCAAGTCAACTGAGATGAAATGGAGGGAGTGGAACACCAATAGAAGAAACCAGTATGAATGTGGATTGGTTTAGGCAGCTATATAAAACCTGGATTGAAGACCCTTAGGTGTGAAAAGGGCTAGAGTAGGCTGAAGAGATCAACTTTGACCAAATCAAATAGCGTTGTTATGGAGGAGTGACTTGCATGAAGGTACAACACAGTTTTCGAGGGATATTAATTAGGAGATGATGGAAACCCTAATGAGTGGGACCCAAGGTGAGAAGGCTCACTTAGTTTATAAGGAAGATGATGGAAGCCATTTAAGGTTATCTTATGAATTATATTTTGATATTTCTTCTTAGACTTTGCTCTCTTCAGCTATTTAGCTAAGATTGTTGGTGCTGTTTAGCACTAAGGTTTTCCTGTTTAGGAATTCCATCTCTACCCTTTGAGTAGCTCTTAGGAGAGACCTGATATATCATTCCACATATCCAACATGGGTGCCAAGCTTAAGTCTTCAGTCTCAATGTAGTTTCTGTAGGAGGTTGTGTTGAGTTGCGGGGTGTTGCAATGGAGGGTTGAGAAACCCACTTTCTGAGTTGGTTTTGCATAGGAGGAAGGATTCCTTCTATTGGGAGATCAGTTTGGAGGGTTCTTGGGCTGATTTCAGATATTTGGAAGTAGGCCAATATATTTCCATCACCTACAATGTTATTCCAGCCAGGGATTTCGTTATTTCTGGAGGGTAGTTTCTGCAGTGGATCTTGTGGCTCTTTTTGGGAGTTTTCCTGTGATTGAGAGATTTATCATCTCATGGGGGAAGACCTTTGATCAGATCTGCATCAGATATATATTATTTCAGCCTTATATACTCTTTTACTTTATTTTTCAGTGATTATTCAGTCCTAGTGCTAAATATCACCATTTTTATTTTGTTGTATTCCTAGAAACCCTTCCCGGGTTCTCTAGCTTTTGTATAGAGGAGACTAGATCTCAGTTTTGGGCCATATTGATTAATATATTCTCAGATCTATTTGTCTCTATTATTTCTATGTATAAACCCACATTAGACTATGATGTCTCTTTATGCAGTAATTTCATGTTGCAGTAGTTTTGGGGTTTTAGCTATCTTAAGCTATACTAGGCGTGGGAGGTCTATTTACCTGACCTAGTTTGATTTTTTTTTGATATAATCGTGGATTTAGATGGTATAATGTTAGATCTAATTTGTCCAAGTGTTGATTTCATTTTCTTTAGCATATATTTCTGAAATCTATGTTTTCTATGGTCTATAGTGCGCAGTCCCCATTTGGGATTTTCTAGCAATTATAAATATTGTTTATTTCTCCCTATTTGGGATATTACAGTGGTATCAAAGCATAGTCTTGGATTAGCCTATCAGTTCTAAAGCTTATATGCTATAAGAAGAATACAGGATCAAAATGAAGGAAAGGATGAGCTTTGTCTTGTCATTTTTCAGATCCATGAAGAACCTCTCCAAGGAGGTTCAACAAACAAAAGAAGAAAGAAGCAATGAGAGCTCTAGGGGGTTTCAAGAGGAGAAAGGCCCATGTACTTACAATTCTCAAAATAAAGAATAAGAGTTGTAGCAAGCTCCAAAGCATTACACCTTGCCCTTTCTTTTTGAAGAAGAAGACAAGGGGCATAGAGATGAAGGGCACTTGGATCATAATATTCTAAGTGAATACCTTGTGGAGTACAAAACTAAATCTGGAGCCTTCAAGGAGACTCTAACTTTACCACAGTACATTTAGCTGGAGGAAGAAAGAAGACCTTGCAGAAAATGGAGAATCAAGGGCAATAGGTTTCTATTTTCTACTTTCGATGGGTTATCTACAGCAAAAGCTTGGGTGAGAAAACTAGATGCATTCTTCCTAGTTCATACAGTGGAAGAAAGAGAGGCTGTAGAGATAATAGCACTGCACCTTGAAGGTGAAGCACACATATGGTGGTTCAGCCATTTGAGTCATGAAAAGGTAGCTTCCTTTGCTAAGTTTACTCAAAGGTTGATTAGAAGATTTGACAAAGAGCTGAGGAGGAGAAGCCCTCACCACCATTGGAGGAGACTTGTACCAGCGTTGTCACAACTATGGAGGAGCAGATTTCCATGTTAGCAGTTGGAAAAGCCAACACCTTGAAGAGAGGAAATCATGCAGCCATGCAAAGTGTTCCCAAGTTCCATCAAGGTATGATTAAACTTCCACCTTTTGTTATTTCATCAAATTACATGGAGGGTTGTACACCATTTCATACTTCTTATTTAGAGCAACAAAATTGCACTGCGCTGTGCCACCTTGACTTGTACAAGGAAGGGAGGAACCATCATCCTCATGTTCCTTTTTTGAGTTGCATATAACACTTGAGGTTGGGATTTGAAAACTTGGAGGAAAGGATGAATCATGTCCAAAACAATTTCATGAAAAAACACATGTTCATATTTGAGTTGGAATATGAGACAACAATTACATCATTGGAGAGATTAACAGTGTTGTCATTAAGCAGAAGTGAGGAGGATTTTTCCTCATCACAATTGGATCTTTATGATCTGATCATTGGTGTGAGATATTTTCTAGGAGATCTCCAAGGAGTTGCATTTCAACATCCTATGAAATGCAAGGAGAGAAATCTGTTTTGGGAATATGGTAGTCCTCATTGGAGGGGTACCAAGGAGGAGCATGATAGGAGGCATCCACATTTGGATGAATGGAGGTGGATGGAAAGCAAGAAGATGGAAATATACTTGCAAATTTATGACACTGGGTAGCAGGAGGCATGGTTGAGTTGGCTACTCTTAAAAGAGTTTTTCCATCATGAGACATATCCTCTTTCAAAGGGAATGAGGGAGGAAGGAGTTTGGAAGGATACTTGCATCATAGGGTAGTAAGGAGTATGGATGTATTGTGTTGATATGACAACCTTCATATCACCACATAGTTTTTATGATGGAGATATGAGGAGGCAACAAAAAATTTTGTTGCTTGGATTGTTATTGGGAGAGCATGGGCAGATTTTCTCTCACACTTGGCATGATGTTGCAGCAGTAGGAGATGGAAATATCATGGTGCAAAGGGGCTACTCCTTAGCCTTGATTGATAAGGAGATACTTCCACCTTGGAAGGAATTTCCTTTATGTAGCAACATTGTTGGAGATGTCTTTGACAATATGCATGTTAAAGAATGGGGATATGAGTTGGCAGGAGCCTATTTACATGGGCCAACAACGTTGTCGCTTTGGAGCTGGGGTTTATTGATGGAGTGTTCCCAGGATCAGTTCACATATGATGCACTTGGTGGAAAAAGATGAGGTGAGGTTGATGGAGTAGTGGATGGAGACATCTATTACCAAGGTGTGATCTTCTTAACTTGGATTTCCAAGCATAAGAAGGAGGGTCTTCATGCAGCACATGGTACATTCCTCTTCATGGGAGTATGTCATACCACTATGGAGGAATTATTTATGGATCCACATATCATTTTACTTCTAGTATATAGTAAAAATTTTGTTTGTACATTTGATGATTATCTAACACAGTATTTTCATGCTCTTACCATTCCTATTCAATGCATTGCTCCACAAGAGGGCAAGCTTCTCTTTGGGCTCTATGGTCAATGTTGGGCCAAATTATATGATGGAGACATCCATATTTTTAGTAGCCTTGGGAAAATGTTTCATTATTATTTTATGTATGCTCAGTTGATTCACCTAGCCATTTACTATTCACTAGTAGATGTGTTGACATGCCCAACCAGCCATTTTTCAAGAAACATCTTGCCATGTTATTTTCTGAAGCAACAGTTAGAAAAATTGTGCTATGACCACTTGGGAGACTGTTGGTACATTCCAACACTATGTGAAACCTATATTAATCTTCTCATGTGGATGTCATGTGGTGAGTATGTCTTATTCATTACATATGGGATGATTTGGGCTAGCTTGATTCACAATGTGAGGAGAGATCTTTGGATATCTAGTCTTCATCTTGCCTCTTGAGGGAAACATTATTGCAGCTCAGGATCAGCAGATAATCTACACTTATCATAAGTGGAGAGGGGGAAACTATGGGCTAGGCTACTTGGTCTACCATGTTCAGATTTTCAACCCACCTACTTAGTAGGAGCCAAAGGTGGGGGAGGATTTTCAGGAGTTTCCATAGGGAGAGGTAACTCATTTTGTATGGATGATAGCTTGGGGATGGGAGATTCACATGGGGATGGTAGATCCCAATAAATATCAGACCTCATGCCTCAAGAAGGCCTTTAGACATCCCATTGTTTCCTCCATGGATATTTTACTTTTACATGATGATAGCCATTTGGGATGCTCACCGAAATCTAGCTTGCATATTTGGGAAGGGCAACTTGGAGATGTATTGATGAGACAACATCTTGATCTTTGGAGGATTTTATCATATGAGGATGCTACAAGGGAAGAAGCGGAGGTTCTTCAGTTCTATCCTTATAGTTGCTGGAGGAAAAGCAACATTTGGGAGGAGAGGATTGTAATATTCCAAAATTAGCATGCAACTAATTGGAATATTGAATTTTTCTTTTATCACCTAGTTAGATAAATAAATGGGAAGGAGACACATACTTGTCTTAAATGAGCATAAAATCCCTCCTAGTATGAAAAGGGATTAAGTTCATAGCTAGATAAGGCACTCCCAAGTGTGAACATTGTTGAGGCATAAAAGGTATCTTTTTAACACCTATTTATCTCACATTAATCATCAATCCGGGAACGACTTTTTATTTCAAGAGTGTACTCAGTCCGAGGCAGCAATTTATCCAAGAGTAGTGCCTTGAAATATGTAGTATAGTGTTCTAAATACAAGAGTAAATTGATGCTTGGAAAATAAATCTAATTACAATAAGATAAACTCAAATTCTCTTAAAATATATCTATTCACTATACAACCATCAATCGAGGATACAATAGCAATAACTCATTCCTCTAGAAATTGATGCAACTGAAATCAAACTGGAACAAGGCAATCAATCTAGGAACTTGGAAGCGATAATCAATGTTCTCTACAGTTGATAGTCCTACTCTTTCAGAAATCAAAAGGAAATAGGAATTGAACTAAAGCTGCTATTTAAAATAAACTAAGAAAACTATTTAAAACCAAACTCTCTGCAATCTGGAAACTAATGAATTGAAACTGAACAGCACATTGAAATCGAACAGCAATGTAAATGAATAAAAAACTAAAACTAGAAGAATCGAACAGAAAATATTAGCTAATGGAATTGAACAACAAAACTTTATTAAACGGCAAATCCTATTGAACAACAAAATGAATAGCAAAGCTTTGTATCTGCACTCTGAAATGAACAGTAGTCAAATGAAATAGAAAATGGAATGGAACATCAAATGCCGAACAACGAAGCATAACAAGATAAGTAATTTGAGGATTAAGATTCTTGTTAAATGGGGAAGGAACAGCAACGCAATCCATTATAATAAAACAGTAAACTATTAAGCATGGGATTATGAATTAAGTAAGATAGAACCAATATCACTTCCGCGAATCCAAGGATGTTCTAAGTAAGGAAATATGTTGTCTCAATTAACCCACGCTGTAAGAAATAATATTCAGATCATACGATAATGAAATAAATCATAAACAGAGTGCGTAATACATAAATATAGTAAAATGATAAACAACTAATGAAATGAACTCACAATAACATGCATGTATCAAATCGATCACACGCTACAAGAATCGGAAATATAACAAAGAGGAGCAGTTCACGCTGCCAGGGGTCGGGCCCTTAACCACCAGCAGGGACTGCTTAAGCTACTTCAGATGATGTGAATGGAACAACAACTTCAATTAATCATTAAACTAGAGCAACATTACAATGGAATCATGTTTTCAATAACACAGCTTTTGATTAAGTTTACAATTCACAAAGGCAACAAAGATCCCCTCTCTTTTACAAAAGTCTCCTTTTATAACCAAAGAGAGGAGAAATTAAATAGTAAATAGGATCTCTCATAACAAAATTGAATTGTTCCCAACAACTTGATCAATCAGAAAATATATTTCCAACAATCTTTCAACAAGAGAAAGTCGAATTTGGGTTTGCAGCTGAGAAATTTGGAGGACGACCGCAACAGTAAATTTGAGATAATTGTGCTCAAATAACCTTGCATTTCTCTCAATACAGGACGAATTTGGGTAAACATTTTTAAAAAAAGTTAATTTGGTCTGTTCTAAACAAAACCCATGTTCCGAATTTTCCAGATTCTTCTTCATTTGCCAGAATCTCAACCGCAAAACTGTCACTTCTTATTCCAGTGAATTTCTGAGTTGGAATATTTGATGATGATTTGGAGATCAAATCTACAATCTGGAAAATATCTTGGAGGCTAAAATGGTAAGTGATGTTATAAAATATATTAATAAACCATCATTGATAAAATTATGCATAATAATCATCAATTTATTAAAAATAAAGGAGAAGAAATAATATTCATCCATAAGAGCATAAATCATTATAAAATGGATTTATATGATAAATTATAATAAATGACATAAAGAAGAGTGAAAATGGATGAAATAAGTGTTAAGAAGTGGTCGTATTCACGGTCCAACATACCCCCAAACTGAATATATTGCATGCCCTCATGCAATCCAAAACTGAAGATATTGCATGTTCTCATGCAACCCAAAGACAAAACTCATGTGTTAACCAAGCAAATGAAATTGTTCATCTCAATCTCATGAAATGGATGGAACAAATGAATTTTTCCTCAAATAATGAATATTCAATTTTAGCAATCTTGATAAAGGCATAACAATTTTTACAGTTGACATTCAACTATATGTATATGAAGTTGCAGAAAAATGTAACATAAGTAACAGCAAACTTCATTAACCATTTTCTCAAAAATCAGATCATCTGGATGCATGGATCATGAGATATAAAAAATGGTTGTAGGTGATAGTGCATAATTTTCGAAATTTTATGAACTAATTTAGCGTGAAATTATCTGGGTTTGTGTATTTTAATGATACCTCCTTGTTATCCAGAAATCACAAGAATTCAGTTCATAGTTTTAAAGATATATGCAAATCAATTTCTGCACTGTATAAAAATGAAATTGTATGCCTTAAACGAGAAAGAGAGTAGAAAACATCCATCATGTGTAGCAATTCCCCCCCCAAACTGAAGAATTAGCATGTCCTCATGCAATGCTAGAAAACAAAGAGAGGTGGTTGCTACAATCTGTTGAAATCGATGCTTGGTGTAAAACAACATGGAATAAGGGAGGTGTTGAGAATGAATAAGAATATCAATGGATGATAAAGAATATTACTGACATGGTCATAAGAAAGAAATGAAGGAAATCAACACTTCCCCAAACTGAAAGATGAGACGTGTCTAAAAAAATGGGAAGTGGTAAAGATGTGGAATGAATGATAATAAATAATGCTCAATGGATTTTCATGAAATTCTCCTAAATTCATAATAAATCAGAAAATTATGCTATTTTACCTCAAGTGTTACCTCCGAAAAAATGTGGAAGGACATGTAGGGACTGGCCTTTTTTGAAGCTGATGTAGGCTGAGCAGATACTAAAAGTGATGCAAAAGGTGGAAGCCATGCAAGCACATCATGTCTGAAGAGTTGTGCGCATTTGCGAGCCTTTACTATTAGTTGCAGTAGTGTGGTCGTGCTGCGAATAGAATTTCCCCACCATATTTGTTGTTCTCCTGTAAACAAATCACAATTCTGTATGCAATTTTCTTGAATCCACAGTTTTAGTTTAGAATGGCAACAGATAAGATGCATGCAAAAAAATTCAATCAGCAAAAATTATGTAGAAATGCAGTATGACTATTGTGGTAAATCAACAAAATAGAAGAGCAGCATATTGCACAGCAATTATATAGCATGGAAAGACATACATATTTATGATATGACCAAAAAATTATCGCATTACTGAAATCAATGCATATTTTGAAATTGTGAGTAGATATGGAAATGTTTATGTAATGATTCGAAAATAAGGGAAAATGACAGCTAATGTGAAAAAAGTAATTATGCGGTCATTATCCACCTAAACTATTATGATCGATTTATAAATAAATTTCATGCATAAGCAGTTATGAACAAAGGGTTTAGGGGCATACTCTCATTTGATATTAGATAAATATATAAGGAAAGGGTTTATCATTACTATTGATTTGTGAAAAATATGACTCCAATACCATCAGCAGAGCTCTGTTGCCCATAGGTTTCTATAACCTTAACAAAGTTGATTTCTCACCCTTGGAACCATTATCCTTTATTTATGCCTAGGGAAGTGCTGTGTGATGTCATGATGGAGGCCACTATGCTAGCTTGGGGACTAGATGAATCACAATGCCATTCACCAGGAAGGAGTGAAAGGTGGGCAGGCCGGCTCGTGATGAGACCTCCTGTTCCAAGGACTTTTTATTTTTCTGAGTTGTCCATTGGATCATATCCCTGGTGTGGTGGTCATAATGGAAATGCCACTTCACTGCTCTCTTATGATCATGGTAGGCTGACTCTTGATGATACCCCCTATCCTCCATCTGCCATATCATAGAATTGTTAGTAACCATATAAAGAGTTTTTATTATTATTATTATGTAGCACCTCCTTATTTATGTATAGAGGATGGCTCAACACTCCTTAAGAGTAGGGATGGTGGAAGAAGTCTAAACATATCAATAGAGAAAGTATGCCCTTATTCTTATTCAATAAATAAAAATCAAAGAGAGTTGTGAAGAATTAGGGAAGAACCAACATGATAAAGATAATCGATCATATTAGTTTTAGTGAAAATAAAGATAGCAAAGTGATATAGATAGTTGTGTCATTTCCTTTTCTTATTAGTACAAAAAAATTTCTTTAAAATGACAATTTTTCTTGATTTGTTGATTCTAGTAACTTCTAATTTGTGTATCCTTCCATAAATTGTATGTTTGTCTTTCAAAAAGTTATGAAAAATTCAAAAAAAAATCCTCAAAAAGTTGTTCACAGACAAGAAAAATGCACTCGAAAAATGTTGTTCCTTTGGAAATGAACAATAAAAGCAATTTGTGAGAATGTTGTTGTTCCTTTCGAAAGGATGTTCCTTTGGAAAGGAACAACAAAAATGCTCACAACAATATTGTTGTTCCTTTCGAAAGGAACAACAAAAGTGATGTTCCTTTGGAAATGAACAACAAAAACATTCACAGCAAAACTGTTGTTCCTTTCGAAAGAAGGAACAACAAAAATTCACAAGCAAAGTAAGAATGGTTCAAAAAATAAAATTATATATATAAAAAAAAAAACAAAGTAAAAGAAAACAAACTTTATGTACAGGTTTCAAGAAAAAATGATTTTTTTTTTTTTACAGAATTGGTGCTACCGAAGAATTTCCTTCTGTGATTGAAACTTGCATGGTGGGGTACTTATTGTTCAATTACCACTGGAGCGGAAATTGTAATTTGAAGGGATCAACACCTAAAACACAAAAACATAAAATAAATCAGAAAAGAAACAACACTTTATTAAGTTACAACAGCTATGATGTTATTTCCTAAAGGAATATCAATCTGTTAATGGAAAAAAATGATCTTTTTGAAAAATGTTTTGGCAGCAGTGACATGAATCTTCAAATCGAAACCAATTCTTCATTTCTTCTTGTTATGAATCTGTTAGGTAATGAATTGGATGAAATGCCCTTGTTTCACTAAAATTTCTTTCAAGAATCTCTCGTCCATAAATTGACCTTCTTTGTTTTGCTAAGACCTGCAAAAAATGAGTATCTAACTGCAATAAAACATTAAATCATAGAGAAAGAGAGGTACGCGGGCTCCCCTAATCCAATAATTATGCAAAAATCTAACAATTAGTTACTCTATAGAACAAATCCACGGACAAAGTAAAATTAATTTATTACCTGCGGGAGAGCAGTGGCCAATCATGCTAACCAGCAGTGTTTCAATCATAACTTCTTCTTTTTTTGTTCGATTAGAGTAATTCCAAAGCCAAATGAGAGCTAATTCAAATTTTTATCTCAAATAGAAACGGGTTTTAAAAATTCAATGTTATGATATGTCAAATTTTCTTAGAACAACCTGCATAATAGTCATTTTCGATTTTCCGGCTTAGACCAACAGTTGATGTTTCAAGCATAAATTTTTCGTTTAATGGCGGATTGAACTTATTAAAATTGGATATTAAATTATATTCATTTATTGATCTCCAATAGAAACATGTTTTTAAGACAAGAATAATTGATGGGTCAAATATGCTAGGGAACAACCGAGAAAACAGAGTTTCAAGAGTGTTGATTTATGATAGGCAGTCAGTATTTTGGTCATAAATTCTTCATACGATATCGAAATTGAGTGATTCAAATTGTGTTTTAAAATATATTCATATAGGAATCTACCATAGAAATAGGTTTTAAAAATATAGTCATTTAGGCCTCCAAAAACTGACTGTCCCAACTCTATTCTTGAGCGGCCCACTAGACACCCTGTCGATGTTTTGGTTCAAATCCAAATTGAGTGATTAAAATTGGGTTGGAAAGTAGAAATCAAGGGATAATTAGGATAGATACATGTTTTTAAAATATTCACTTTTGGTCCCCCAAAACATTACTGTCCCAACTTTGTTTTCAGAAATTTCATTAAGCCCGCGAGCCAAAAAAATGAGATTCAAGAAATTTTTCCATATTAATGAAAAAAATGAATATAAGTGTTTGTATAATTTTTATTTTCAATATAATTCATCTACATACACAAATAAATTAAAATATTTATCATCGATGTTGATTTCCACAGCGTGTTGCAACAAAAACAACTATTTTAAAAAAAAAATGTGTTTATTTTATTTCCTTATTTATTTTATTTTTCTACACTAGCCTACTCTGAATTGGAAAATGAATATGATTACGTATAATAGTATTTCCACTATAACCATTTTCGAAATAAGACTTCAATTATGTACATACCCAAATTTGAAAAATGCATGTTAATAAAAATTAGGGTATGAGAAGCCAACTTCCCTTGAAAAGATGGTGCCAAAAATTGTTGAAGCATAGAGTGATGTTGCAAACAAATGATGGAGTGAAACCAATCTTCAATGTATTTGTTATTTTCTTGATTTCCCATAGCCATCGTATTATGAAGTTCTTGAGCTTTTAAAATGGTTTGTTTGTGCAAACTAGAAGAAACCTCATTTTCTTTCATAACTTCTACAATTTTTGGATTTGATTCATTTTGAGTCTCAGTGTAAGTTTTCTCCAATAGAACATGTGAGATAGAATGGGTGGGAAGGGTGGGTAAATTTTGCAGTTCAACACTGTAAGCATGTTGTACTGATTAATTATGGTGAGGCTGTGGAATGAGTTGAGCAGGAGATTGTGTAGGGAATGGAGCCTCTTGATGATGTAGTTGATTGTGTTGAGTGGATGATTTTGATGGGCAAGCAAGATATTGTGGAAGAGCTAGAAGATGTGTTTGTGCTACAAGATGAGAGAGAGTAGTCTTGCAATCATAAGGTGAACCATGCCAAGCTTGTAGACAATATTGGTGGTGGTTATATTGAGATTGGAATGGCTGCCCTAACATATGAGTATTCCATAATAGATTATGCAAGTAAGAGAATGGAGAGGAAGTGTTTTGAACCATACCTGTTGACCTTGTTGCAGCTTCCCCATCTCTTTGATATGCCACTTCCAAATTAGATAAGGAAGAGTGAGTATCTGTGGGATGCTCTTTTCGATTATGAGGGAAAAACATTTCATCAAATTTTTTATTTTTCTGAACCTGCAAAACATTCAATTGTGAATTTAGAGAGCTAATAAAATCATATTTAAAATTTTCAAATAAAACATTGATTTCAGCTCTTATGTCTCTTGTTCTTTTAGTAAATTTGGAAAAGAAAGAAGAAACTTCTCTAGAATTCTTACCAACCTTGGAAATTCCTCTTGAATACCTTATGCACAATTCACAAACATCATCATATGATAACTGAAAAACATCTCCTTTTCCTATCAAATTTAAGAGTTCTAAAAAATCATCTTTGATTCCTTTAAGAAGGAGTGTTTTCAAGATCTCTTTTTCCAAATGCTTATGCTTTGATTTTTGAAGGTTGTATTGAAATCGCTCCACATATTCCTCCAAGCTTTCATCTTCCCCTTGTATCATACCAAAAATATCTTCATTGGATTTGCAATAGTCTTGGTACTTCTTCAAGAATATGTTCTTCATGTCCTCCCATGTTTTGATGCAGTTCCCACCTAGGCTCATGAACAATCAGAGAGCTGCTCCTTTTAGAGTAAGAGGAAACACTTTCAATCTTTGATCATTAGTACAATAATAATATCCTCTACAAAGTATTTCAAACTCAAATAAGAATGTATTTGGATCTTCATTCACTACTACATTTGGCGGAAATTCCGACACCTGTTTCCGACGCTTTTGACCAAATGTCGGAAATTTTCCCAAATTTTTTCCATCCCGCCCAAAACCGTCGCTATACCGACGTCTATAGAAAAGTGTCGCAATACCGACACTTAAATAAGTTTCGCAATTGCGACGTTTAAAGGAAGACGTCGCAATTGCGACACCATGGCCCAAAGCGTCGCTATTGAGACGACTCTAAACGTCGCAACTGCGACACAATGTCTAGGTGTCGCCATTGCGACGTTTGGAGGCACCGTCCTAATAGCGACGCCTTTTCCGCTGTCGGTATAGCGACAGTTATTTTCGTGCTACATAAAAATACTAAACTTATATGGGCCCTACATAAAAATTCGAAACTTATATGCGCGCTACATAAAAATGTTTCGTATTTGTCGCAATAGCTACGTTTGATATCACGCGCGCATTCGCCCTCTGCTCTTGCAGAACAGCATTTTCCCTCAGCATTCGCGCTTAGCTCTTGCATAACAGCATTTTCCCTCAGCATTCGCCCTCAGCGTTCGCCCTCAGCTCTTGCAGAACAGCATTCACCCTCAGCTCTTGCAAAATGGTAATTTCTTACCGCAGGCCCTTCCTCCTATAGTAGGGTTGACTCTATTTGGGTTTTTTGGTCAATTCCATTGGATTGTGTTAGGCTGTAGGGTTCTCTGTAGATGTCAAGAGTCAAGATTCAATACCCTCTATTATCTTCATCACCCAATACAAGATTTAAATTTTTCCCAAAGAAACGCTTGTTAATTTGGCAGCCATTATTTCTCCCCGCTTTAAAAACCCTACATTTAAATGAAAACAAGCATTGCATTTCAACTACAAAAATCTATTAGTGTTCAAATGTACATGTGTGCTACATTAACGTCTGATATCACGCGCGCATTCGCCCTCCGCTCTCGCAGAACACCATTCGCCCTCAGCATTCGCCCTCAGCTTCGTAGAACACCATTCGCTTTCGCACTGGGCCTCTCGAGCTTGCAGACAAAGATTCGCTCGCATTCGCCCGAGCTCTTGCAACAACATTCGCCCTGATTCGCCCTCTCGCCTTTCGTAACGCATTCGCCCTGCATTCGCCCTCAGCTCTTGCAGAACAGCCTTTGCCCTCAGCATTCGCCCTCAGCGTTCGCCCTCAGCTCTTGCAGAACAACATTCGCCCTCAACGTTCGCCCTCAGCTCTTGCAGAACAACATTCGCCCTCAGCTCTTGCAAAATGGTAAGTTCTTACTGCAGGCCCTTCCTCCTATAGTAGGGTTGACTCTATGTTTTTTTGGTCAATTATATTAGATTGTGTTAGGCTGTATGGTTCTCTCTAGATGTCAAGAATCAAGATTCAATACCCTCTATTATCTTCATCACCCAATACAAGATTTAAATTTTTCCCAAAGAAACGCTTATTAATTTGGCAGCCATTATTTCTCCCTGCTTTAAAAACCCTACATTTAAATGAAACAAGCATTGCATTTCAACTACAAAAATCTATTAGTGTTCAAATGTACATGTGTGCATCACTTGTGTAGGGTATTCCTTTTCCACTTTCACATTATCCAAGAATGTGTGCAGTATAGTTCATATTTTTTGTGATTTAGATTGCCTTGAAAAGGAAAGGTAAATTATTTCCCATGGAAAAAGAAGGTTTTCCATTTTTATAGGTTGTTTGGACTTACGTGGAAAAATTTATGGTATGCCTTTCATATTATGTAGTTTAAATTTGAATTAATAGATTATTCTACATGAAAATATAATTACCTATGTGATGTCCTTCATCACTAATTAAAATTATAGGGTTTCAATTTCCTAGACTCTAACTCATCTGATGCCAAATTCTAGGTTCTCATTGGTGGATCACTCTTCCATTGATTTCCTTTCCCTCTGGATCTTGTCATACTTTAAAAGTCATCAATGATACATATATTATTTCAGGTATCCCAAAAGGCTTTATAGTAGAACATATTGTGAAGTTTTTTTCACACTTGAGGATTCTTTTTAGAACTGCAACGTGGTCTATGCTATCGAGTTATATATCAAGCAACTTGTCCTTAATAACCACACTATGAGGTAGGTTCAACCAGCTTGAACTTGTTGGGACATAGCATATGAAGTTGTGTGATGAGTCCATATCACAGGTCTATTATGGTGAAAAAAGTGAAGACACGTAATGATAGTTATTATGTTAACATTACTAGAAACATTTTCGAAATTATCCATGTTATCAAGATGTCAAAATTCCAGGCATTAGGTGTCAATACTCGTAGCTAATAGATAATAATAATAATATAAAAAAATCACAACTTTATTCTTGAAATATGATTGTTACACATTGGTAACCTATTTCATGAGTTACTATCACCCAAAGATTGCAAAACAAACTTAAAATATAAATTAAACCAACATGAGAATCCAAATAAGGGTTTCTCGACAAAATCATGCCATAACCTGGCATTTTGAAACCCAAATTTGAATCCATCATAAGTAATACAATGAAAACTCAGATGGATTTTCAATGCATGTTTGCATGCTACACTTATTCTCTGTCTAGATATCATTTTTTAAATGGAACCATTAGTCAAGCCCACAGTCCTTTTTATGTGAAAATTTCAGCTCTATTTGAGCTCTTTTTTGCTCCACCACCTCCATAAACCAATGTTACATGGGGTCTCGCCCCCCCACCTAGGGGTCTAGATTCCTCGCCCCCTCGCGCTCCGGGGTCTTGGGGACTTCTAGGGGATGTTTCCCTCACGCCCCCTCACGTCCCCTCACCGCCCCTTTTAGTTTATGGTTTCGTGTTAAAAGTTGATGTGCCACTTAGGATATTTGAGAATCCAAGTGATTCTGATTCAGATGGTGACATGGTTGATCTTGATATATTCGTGCAGAAGTTGGATGCAGAGACTAGTGGGGCATTAACTTGAGCATTTATGCTCATTTATCATTATTATGATATCATTTGATATTCATATGTTATGTTTTATGTTTTATGTTTCAGACATAACTTATTTGCGTTTAAGTTTTATGTTTCAGACTTGAGTTGTAAACTTCAGTTTAAACTCTATTTTGAATCTTGATATAATATGTCATATGATATCTTAAACTATATTTTCATTGTACATTGTTAGTAGTTACATTAATGATTATATAGTTACAAACTTACAAACTTACATGCATGATTGTATGATGTATGTTTTAACTTTTAACTTTTAAATTTGTTTCAATTATATGATTCATCATTCATCGATTTGTAATTTTATCATTATGATTTATCTTTCATGATGCAAGTGTATGATGACTGTATATACATTCCTTGCAAAAATATAGTTACATTTTAAATATTAAATTTTATAATTTTTATGACCCCGACGTCCTCCCACGTTTCCTGAAAATTGGTAGGGAGCTTTTGCATAAGCCGCTCCCGCGCTCCCTCGCCCCCTCGCTCCCACCTCCAGGGGACTTGGTGGAACATTGCCATAAACATATGCAAACATATATCATGATCTTGGAATTCCATTACATATGTATGTGCCAATGTTCCATAATCATGCCCCATCATCAATTTAAGAAATTTCCATTGAATATCAAATTATGGAGCGGGGGAACTTTTTGCTGCAACATTTGGCTCAAAATCAGGGACCATCTCCGTATGAGGTGAATGAGAACTATAGATATTTGAAGAAGTAGATTAGTGCCTTTTCCTCTGGCCATGGAGTCATATACAGTCATCCATCAAAAAAATTTGTCTTTGTTCATTCTCACCTTTAAAGTTGCAAAAAATCATGCCCTAATTGAAACGACACTAAATTTGAAAGATATAATAAAAATGCAAGCTAGAAGTGCCCTATTAATACAAAGGGAAAACCTTCCTACCTACCCTAACTGAGATAAATTTTGATTGAATAGGAAACATGATATTGCCAATGGAGTTGATCCAACAACTCGTTAAATGTATGGGACTAAATCATGCATTTGATTTCCAGGGAAACATGCGCATGAAGAGAAAAAGTGCAGAATTAATGGAAAATCCATACATGCCACTTATAAAAACTACACCGAAAGGTCAAAAAATACTTAAGGCCTTAACTTAATTTGAATCCAAAAATGACAAAACAGGATTAGTGAAAACACGAGGGTGGTGTGGGTGAACAACATAAATAAAAAGTGAAGATACCTTTCCCCGAGATGCCTTTGTCACCGTTGTATGAAAACATGTTTTCCTTTCCCTTTATACATGCAAGTGAATGCATTATAGGTATGGTGTTTTCCCAGAATAGGAGAAGCCTACTTAAATATATCATTCGTGGATTGAATGTGTGGGTGCCTTAATGTGCAATGACATGTTTCCAGGACTGAATTCAATGCAAGGCATATTTGAAACTCTAACTCTGTCTTCCGGTGTCTTATTAGAAATTATTTCAGTTTTCATTTTGTGTTTTCAAGTTAGATATTGTTTTCAAGTTTTTACATTTATAATTTTATCGCAATGTGGCAGACTGATCAGAGCAGTGCAGGAACAACCCCGAGACGGGATGATCGCGGAAAGAGGCCAGCGGAAGAACATGTAAAGTGCCAGCATTGCTCTATCTTTAGGTATTTTATTTATTTACATAATTGAAATAATATTAATTTTGTTCAAATATGCAGACACCTAGCCATGGTACGCCTGATGATTCCCTCTTTGAGGAAGATCTTTTTTCATCCCTATCTCCAGTGTTGTTGTTGCAAAAAAAGGCACGAGATACAACGTCGGAATTTAATGCTTTGATAGATGCGCCTCAAACACCTGAAACAGAAGAGAGGATACAACATCTTATGAGGCAGCTAAATAGATATCAGGTAATAATAAAAAGTCAAAAGGATTTTTTTTTTGTTCTGCATGAGATGAATTGTGATAGTTTGATTTTTAATTTTTACATTGACTAAACTAACAAAAAGTTCTTTTGTATGTAGCATTTTCTGGCACTTGCTGAACCCGGTGTTGGTGGTAGTGGGACACAAGGGCAAGATATTGCCCAACAACCCTCTCATACACCTTCTACTCCTTTAGGTGCCAGCCAAGAAACACACCCTGCCCAAGCAGACACCCAGCCAACCGCTGAACGTGTTGGCAATGATGAGGTTGATATGGCCAACTACATTATTGCGTTTCCTGGAGCTACACGTGTCAGCTCCACAGGGACCATTAATGGCACGTTGTTGGTGAACGATGAGAGTGTCCCTATAAAGCATGTACAACTCCCAGGTAAATTTTAATATTTTAACTATTTCATGTACTTTATCTAAAACATATTTATCATGATTTTTATTTTTAAATTAATGATAATATCTTCTTTTTCTTTTGGTTTTATTCTGTGTAGGAAACAATGAGTTCTACAGGATTCTGGAGAGCCATGCGTTGGTAATTTTTGGCTCAACCATACGTACAGGGTGGAATTCCCAGAATTCCAACCTGAAAAAAGAACTTTTAGATTATCTAGAAGCCCTCTTTGGGGTCGGCACATTTGACAGAAAAGCGGTGGCTCAGGTAGCCGGCAAATATTTGAAATATACCAGGGACACCTATAGGACGCAATTGCAATTTAACCCTAGATATGAGCATCCTCTCGCAGTTCCAGAGAGTGAGTGGAGAGCACTCATCCATGACGGAAAAGAGAAAATGGCAAAGAAAGAAGGAAAAATGCCAACTGGACCCGCAAGGTAAATTACAACTTTAATTCAATAGCTTTAATTTTCTTTATGTCTAAAATAAAAGTGTGCTACGTCATATCTGACTTCAATCTTTTGATGCTAGGTTGCCTCACACCTCAAAGGCAACCAAAGCTAGGATAGAGAAAAAGGGCCATCACAAGCTCGGCCAGGGTGGCTACTTGAAATTAGCTGCAAGAATTGTAATTAAGTAGCTAAACATCTTATAATTAATTGTATCGCCTTCCAACGTTTTTGTAATCCTATCAGATATGATTAAAAATACACAATCATATATAATGTAGGGTGATGAATTTGGAACAATAACTACAGAGGAAGATAAAAATATTTCTTTCCGTTTTGGCTATCAAGCTGTAGTTGAACATCGCAGAAGCTTGGGGCAGGTCCCAAGATCTACAATGCCTGATAAAGTAAAACATTAACCTTTCAATATTTTTGTTTTCGTCCATAAATTTAATGTCTAACAACTTTGTTTAAATCAGGGGAGCAACACTACCGACGAGGTAAATAACCCAGTTTTAGAGCCAGATGTAGATGATCCTCTCGTGCAACCCGATCATTGTAGTGGGGACCAGGCCGACAATGCTGCTATCAGTGAGGGCCGTGACGGTAATTAATTTCCACTTATAATTTTTTCTAATGATACCTTGATGGTTGTCCTTATAACTTTTTTTGTTTAAATGACAGAGAATGTTTCCCTTGAGGATCTTACCACCAGAGAGGAAGACAGGGCAACAGTCCCAACGGCGACAACTGGTGCACCAGGTAAATAATCTCATTGCAATTTTTTTTATTAATATTACCGAACCAGTTCAATGATATTTAAAAACTGATAATTAAAATTTAATTATTATCTGTTTTTGGAGGCGATGCCCCGTCACTGGATGAGACCAGACATCGTGACAATGCAACTAGGTCAGCGGCGACAACTGGTGCACCAGGTAAATAATCTCATTTCAATTTTTTTTATTAATATTACCGAACTAGTTCAATGATATTTAAAAACTGACAATTAAAATTTAATATTATCTATTTTTGTAGGCGATGCCCCGTCACTGGATGAGACCAGACATCGTGACTACGCAACTAGGTCAGCAGTGTGGCTCGAAAGGCATGAAATAGGAGCAGAGCATGATGATATTGATGATGTAATTAGGAGCTTTAAAAATAGGAAGAAGAAAAAGAAAATTCGACAATGTAAAATATTGTATTATTATAAGACAAACGTTACCATACTTGGAACGTTTTTTGCGTTATATAAAAAACTCATTTATCATACTATTTTTATGTCAAGTATTAATTGCAATGTTTCCTTGCGTACTTTTTGTTGAATTGTTTTTTTATTAGTTATTGAATATTTTTTTTTATGCTCATGAAAGTAAAAAATGAAATATAGATTGGGTATTGGGGAATTGAGAGTGATGTGAGGGGGGGGGGAGGGGCCAGAAGAGCTTCCACCTTCACGTGGTTGGCCCTGTTTAGTAGAGAATAATTTATTGGAGCGATTTAATCTTGGAGCAAACCTCCCTTGATCCAGCGTAGCAACAAAAAAGTCACTGTTGACTTAGTTGCTACTCTTTCATATCGTGGGAGGCTTGTTCCAAGTTCATGCGACTCCAATAAATTGTTCTTGAAACGAAGAGGAGCTTATTCAGGTATGTTTTGACATTTTCAACATATGTTCTAACATTATCATAAGAATGCATCTTAGAGTAAAAAACACTACATCAATTACTTGTATTTATTGTATAGATAATGATGGATTTTGATTGACTTGGAAGTGCAGGTACAAATCCTCTTGCATCATGAGCAATACAACTTGTCAACCAGGGTCATGTCCAGGATATTTTTGCTTGTGCTCTTGACCAGGTTCGTAATGTCACATTTTGTAAGTTCCTTTACAGTTCATAATTCAATATTAAGCTTGTTCACGATTATTATCTAGGTTTTTTGTATGTGTTTTTTCATCTATTTGATTGTAAGCAACTATGCATGTTTCCTGTTGTTCACTATGATTTCTCCCATTACCACTCCCAGGATGAATCCGAATTTATTGTTACATAGGTTACTTTATTGTTACTATGATTTCTCCATTTACGATTTCATAGGTTACATCATGTAAAGTTGTCAATCTCATGTTGGTGATGAGCTTTAGTTCTCCAGATTTGGGGCTTTTCTGATATTTTCTCCCTCATGTCATTCCCGCATCACCTCGTTGTTTGAGCATGCCAATTGTCTACCACTTGTACCAATTGGCACATGTCAATCTCTGAGTGGTGCCACATTTCACCTATTTTCAGTGAGAGTTTAGGGTTTCTCTAACATAGCTCCAGAAATCCGATTGAGTGCCTGCTTGAATATTGTCACATAATACTTATGGTTTGGATTGATGAGCATGTTCTGAATGGTTGGTTGATTCATAAGAACAACCCATAAATCTCCCTTCCTCTAACACACAGAAAATAAAAATTTCTTTGACAGGAGACAGAGTTTCAATACTTTGAAAACAAACTTCTATTCCCTTCAATAACTCAAAAAAAAACTATTACACTACTTCCTCACCGAGAGGGATTACAAAATTATGACTGCTACAAAACGCAGTGCATAAAACCAACTCACTGTCTGTTCAAAACAAACATACTCTGTCTCTAAAACACTCTGCTGTGTTTTTCCCTTTCGCACTGCTGTGCATACACACTTAAAAAGTTACACTCAGTTTTTCACTTTTTACACACCGCTATGTAATAAAAAATTTACGTATTGTCTATAAAAAAAACTACCAAGATTTTTCGACCTTTTTATTTTTATATGCCGGAACATATAAAACATATTATAATAAACCCTCTTTTAAAAAAAATAAAATTAAAACTAAATTCTATGGCCCACCTTTCATTTCGCATATGATATATATATAACATATATATATATTAAACTATCAAAACATTAAAGAACCCTTTCCGTCGGACTTCAAAAGTCTAAATAGATTGAATTTCAAACCAAATTCGCGTTCCAAAATGGGATGCCGACGTCTGCCTAATTTTAACTCGAATTCTCAATCCAATGTGCCCTATAAAAAATTCGGGTCCGGTTTTCAGGTTTTCAGATTCCCTTCAATTTCATGCGATCCAATATTAATGCTCCACGTGTCCTCCTTTTGAATTTACAAAACTGTTGGGTAAATTTCTGTTTGTTTAATTTCTGGTTGGTGAATTGTGTTAATGCTGGCTGTTGTGTTTAAATACAATCCTGTACAGAAATATGGCTGTGGCCGTCTACAAAAAAAACTTGCAAGAATTTTAAATGCTGAATTAAATTTCTGGATGGCATGCAAGCAACCTCCAAAAAAAATGTTGCTACTGCATCCGTCCTTCTGCTGCAGCAGTTGAAGTTAAAATTCAACAGCACAGGGTTTAATAAGTGAGGGTGTAAAGGTAACTTTTTGTCGATAGTACTGGATTAAGATCATTTATTCATTTTTGTAGGGTCTTATGGTGTTTGCTTTTTTAGTTTTGGGTTGGGCTTATTGAGTCTAAGATAGTTTTTGAGTGAAAAAAATTGTTATCAGGTATTAAAAAATTTTGGTTCTTTTGTCAAAATTTATGAGCTTGTTAGGAAATACAAAACTAACAATGGTTGTATCTTAAATTTGTGGAAAATAATTTGAAATGAAAACTTTTTGTTTAGGTTGTTGCAGCAGGTGCAAACCCCGTTCAAATTACTAGGGGCATTGACAAGACAATAAAGGCCCTTGTTTCGGAACTCAAAATTTTGTCAAAGGAGGTAAACGCTAGCCTTTTGAGTAGGCTGGTTTTCCTTTTTGCTGATGGTTTGGTGTATCTAATTGAATTAGTTGCCTAAGGTATTTTTGGTTGCAAACTCCTTTTCATTTTTCATACAGTATTGGCCTTATGGAATACATTTGATTGTGTGGTCTTGTTAGATCTACAACATTTGTAGTTATTTAGTCTTATGGCCGAGGTGCACTTTTATTATGGAAATAGTTGATGCAATATTGTCATTTAATCCTTACTGTAGGGTAGCATGTTGAGAAGTTTTTTGTGAAACATTTGGTATTCAAAATGACACTTAATCCTATACAGCATCATGCACTTGACTTCAAAATTTATATTCAAAGTGTGCCAGAAAATTCTTGCAAAATTTCAAATATTTAGGTTGTTTTAAACCATTATCTTTTTCATCTATTGGATGCTGAAAATGTGAAAAAGACTTTGGTATGAAACCAACTGGTGAATAATTTCCAGCACAACAACCACTTCCAAGACATGATTTAGAAGTAGAACAAATGTGTTTATGAAGCATAGAAAGATATCCTTGATGCATTGTCAATGTTTGGCTAGGGTTATTTTTGGAGAAAATAACTCCTTATTCCTAGAATAGTGATCTTCAGTACAAGTAAATGCCAGAGAAGAGAGATCATCGTGTGACGCAACAAAACTGAAATTGGACCCCTAAGGAGAGCTGGTGTGTCTACAATCGCTCTGTCAGCATTTTCCCTTGGTTTACCCCGTTCTTTTCCTCCAGCCTGAGTCTTAATTGACTTCTTCTTTCTTCGAGTTTATTTATCAAATTCATAGAAATTCGTAGAATTTGATAAATAAATACTATCCACAATGGTTGGACTTTAATTTATATTCCCGACTTTATATTATCTCCAAGCCTTATAACCAATGTTTAACTCCTTATAACCAATGTTTAACTTTCAACACTTTGTATTTATACTCCACGTTTCTTTTTAAATAAATAACTTGTAATGAAATTTCAGCTCTATATTTCACCACCCAGCCTTACAACAATCACGCTCCAGACTTATGCTAATTATCCGCCAATCGTTTAATTAAACAATTTCATTATACTCCGGCCCCACCTATATATCAATAACCAATCAAACACTCGTATCGTACCTGGCTATCCTCCGCACACCTTAGTTAACCTCCGGGCAAGTTCAACGTGCGACCACCGTCCGATGGCCCTTCTCCAAATCAACGACTCTTGGCAATTTCGCTCGGCTTCCAATGTCGGGCTTTAACGTGCGATGGCGCGGGTTAAACGGTGGTTTTCCGGGGGTCACTTTGCCACGTGTCGCATTCCCTATGGAATCACTCGCGAATAGGAAATACCGCCTACTCCGCAAAAGCGGTGCGATATGGGCAACCCGCTTTTGTGATTCCGCTCGTGGTTTTGGTAGAGGGCTTGACCACGGGTGCATGTCTGGTTCCGCTATCCTTTTGTTTGTTAACTCATGTCCAATCCTCGGGTCATGTTCCGAAAGCACAACAATTTTGTCTCTTTATTAAGCGGGATTTTAATATGTGTATTATCAAAGAAAACCAACACAAATTTTATAAGAAAATTGTTCAAAAGTCGAGCCCGCCGGACTTCAAACGGCGATAAACCATAATTCAAACCAAATTCGTGTTCCAAAATAGCCTGCTGACGTCGGCCAATTTTGTGACGCGAATTTCTTATCAAATTTGCCCTAATATTTTACGGGTCCGGATTTCCACTGCGCGAGCGGCCCAAACAAAGATCCGCTCCAATCAATTTCTGCCACGTGTCCTCAATAAAAACTTGCCCTGCTCCCGGCTGCGGGTGCATTCAATGGCGTTTAAGGTGATGGGACATGGATATGGCGATTTCATATCATTCGCATTAACATTTAACGCTGTTCAATTAAGTTTTCACATCAAATCTACATTAATTAATTTTTAATACTGTTCAAGATCGGACCTCCACTCCTCTGAGCGATTCCGCACGCTCCAATTTGATCCGGCCTTCGGCTCTCATTATTAATGATCAGAGATTCATTATGACGGCCGCCCTTTGATTGCATTGCAGACGGGTCGACATAAAAAATGGCGTTTAGCCATGGTTTTTCAGACAAGCCGGTTGCTGGATTACACTGTCTGGTAACTGTGACGATAAGGAGAAGTGGCCAGCGGAACTTCTCGCTTGTGACTTTGTCGCATATTTCATTCTCTCGGTTCGTTTCTCGTCTCTGCCTTCCTTGTTAATTGGAATTCTCGTGTCTTCGTCTCTTGTGCCCACTGCGCCTGAGATTGCACCTATGCCTCGCGTGCGTCATAGGATGCGTTGCCGCAGGGGGAGCACTAGAGGTCAATCCCGGCGCGCTCCCTCCAGCACCTCAACAGAGATGACTTCCGGCCAGTCCAGTGATTATTACTTAGGTCGATATCCAAATACTAGGAGTGGGCGGGGTCGGTTTGTAGCATCTGGCCACCGTATGGATTCCCCTGCTCCTGGCTTCCCCACCGCTAGTTCACCTTCTCCCACGACGCGCACTGCGCAATTTTCCTTTGATTGCACTCTCAACCGCCCACGAATCACAGCTGTAGTCACTGTGGTCTTCCGGCGAGGGAGGCCCAAACGGAGGAAGAATGCACCCGTCCGGCGGGTCTGAGCTCGGAAAAATCTGGCCAGCATTCGGGCCTTCAGGAGGGGAGCCGTGGCATGCATGTGGAGGTAGCACCTAGCGATCCCGGACCTTCCGAAGGATGGTGCCGAATCGTGGAGGAACCACCGGAGGAGTAGTTTGGTTAATTTGTTTTTCTTACTTAGCAGGCCCACTTAATTGGGTTGCTTTTAGATTATTTTACTGTGCTGGACCTTTGTAATATTTTTGAATTCTGTAAATTAAACGTTCAAGACTGGTTTCCCCGTATGAGGGCAGTCTTCTTAATTTTTTTATTTTTTGATGACAAATTTGCCATGAGTCTGGCCAGGCAATGTTTTTGACTTCGGTGTAATTTTATTCACAATGTTAATAGATTAACTTTACTTAGAATTCTCACATTATTAGCATTTTTCTTGATCTGTTCAAGGAATTTGGGTACTTTAATTTGTATTTGTAACAATGGACGTCGGTACTCTATCTGTTGCTTTACTATTCTACATACTGCTATTTCACTTTCTTATAGATGCCTCGGGCATATTTGGATGCTTTCTCAGATTGTCGATAATCTCCATGTGGACCGTTACTGGGTTTTATATCATGTCCCTCTATATGACATGGGGTATTTTTCTATCATTGTCTGGGGTGGGACTTCCACTTTTCTGGATGGATATTTGGGTTCCAATCTTCAGATGTGAAAATGTAATGACTTCATGGACTTTTTTACTTCATATAATATATTCAAAATAGCATTTTTTCTCTTTTGAAAAAAAAATGATTAATGTTTATCATTCTGCCTTCAAAACTAGCGATGCTGGTCTATGTTGCTGGTTTATTGATATGGTCTGATGGTCTTTTTATATTTTGGACATATCACACTCCTCACATGATTAGCGTTTTCTCTGTTCAAGGATTTTGGGTACTTTAATTTGTATTTGGAACAATGGACGTCGGTACGTACTCTATCTGTTGCTTTACTATTCTACATACTGCTATTTCACTTTCTTATAGATGCCTGGGCATATTTGGATGCTTTCTCAGATTGTCGATAATCTCCATGTGGACTGTTACTGGGTTTTATATCAAGTCGCTGTATGTGACATGGGGTATTTTTCTATCATTGTCTGGGGTGGGACTTCCACTTTTCTGGATGGATATTTGGGTTCCAATCTTAAGATGTGAAAATGTAATGACTTCATGGACTGCTTTACTTCATACAATATATTGAAAACATCGTTTTTTCTCTTGTGAAAAAAAAAATGATTAATGTTTATCACTCTGCCTTCAAAACTAGCGATGCTGGTCTATGTTGCTGGTTTATTGATATGGTCTGATGGTCTTTTTATATTTTGGACATATCACACTCCTCACATGATTATCGTTTTTCTCTGTTGCAGGGTTTTGGGTACTTTAATTTGTATTTGGAACAATGGACGTCGGTACTCTATCTGTTGCTTTACTATTCTACATACTGCTATTTCACTTTCTTATAGATGCCTCGGGCATATTTGGATGTTTTCTCAGATTGTCGATAATCTCCATGTGGACTGTTACTGGGTTTTATATCAAGTCCCTGTATGTGACATGGGGTATTTTTCTATCATTGTCTGGGGTGGGACTTCCACTTTTCTGGATGGATATTTGGGTTCCAATCTTCAGATGTGAAAATGTAATGACTTCATGGACTGTTTTACTTCATATAATATAGTTTTGGTCTTATTTTTGCTCAAAGAAACTTACTAATCCATCTATTTCCCATCCATTTTCCCTTCATTTATTCCATTTTGATGTATATTTAATATCCATTCAGGTATTTAATTTTAATTTTTCAATTTCTAAAGTTTTTATGAAAGTTTGGTTTTTAGTGCAAAATTGGCAGATTTAGAAATTCCCGTAATAGCTCTATGGTTGATGTGATTGCAGGACACTTGGGCACAAATTGAATGCATGGATGGACAGCTTGGGAACTAGGATTAAGCCAGCTATGCTTAGTTCGAACAGAACAAGCTTTATTAGGCCCATTTGGTGCTAGTCAATCATGACTAGTCATTTAGAAATCCCATAGAAATAGGGCAGTTTTGAGATTCTATGGGATTGGTCATATTTCTTGGGATAAGAGTAATGAATTCGACTTAGATAGGTGGATGAGAGTAGATGGGTTTGTTTGAGTGAATATAGATCAGTTTGTTTCATGAGACTTCTTATAAAAAGCCAAAACTTTGATGGCTTATGTATTAACTTAATATACTTTTATGCTGTGACACCTTTGGATTGAGGAGCTAATTTGAAGACTTGTGTTATTATTATTTTGCTGTTCAATGCTATGGATGTGTAACTGAATTTAAGCTTTTGAGATCACCTCTCAAGTGTGCAAGGCAAGGGTGGAGGGCCCCCATTCCAAGCTAAGTACACTTCCTTGTTAACTAGTTTTATTTCCTTGTAATCTGGTTATTGTAGAACTGGTTTTTCAAAGCTTTATTTCAGATTGCTTCATGGTTCATGCATAATGATTGATTTCATTAGTTCATAGCTTATTCATCACTTTATCGAGTTGGAAAAACATGTGTTCAAGTTGAGCATCCCTTCTACTAAAATGATGAATTAAAACTAGTTTCCTTTGTTTGTATGCAAGTAGTTTCTTATTGAGATTTTGATATTGAGATGAATGAATTATGATGGAATACCTTATGTGTCTCTTAAGTTAAGAGTTTCTTTCATTAATAATTTATCCATCTTAAGCTCTTGGTTTTAATCTCTGATTCATTAAGTGGTAATTGAGGTGAAAGTGGACTTCTTGAGTCAAGAACCATTTCAATATTCTTCCTCTTTTTAAACTAAGTGAATTAGAATTATAGGATGTATTACTTTCAGCTTTTGAATAACTTATCTTTCAAGGTTTGATTACATCTGATCTTCACATATAGTGAACTTGCCTCAAAGCATAAACAACCCGGATTGATAAGAAATAATTGTGGTTTTGGGTACTTTAATTTGTATTTGGAACAATGGACGTCGGTACTCTATCTGTTGCTTTACTATTCTACATACTGCTATTTCACTTTCATGGACCGTTTTACTTCATATACTGTTATTTCACTTTCATGGACTGTTTTACTTCACTGTTGTAGGGTCTTGGGTACTTTAATTTGTATTTGGAACAATGGACGTCGGTACTCTATCTGTTGCTTTACTATTCTACATACTGCTATTTCACTTTCATGGACTGTTTTACTTCACTGTTGTAGGGTCTTGGGTACTTTAATTTGTATTTGGAACAATGGACGTCGGTACTCTATCTGTTGCTTTACTATTCTACATACTGCTATTTCACTTTCATGGACTGTTTTACTTCATATAATATCTTCACTTTCATGGACATTTTTACTTCATATAATATCTTCACTTTCATGGACTGTTTTACTTCACTGTTGTAGGGTTTTGGGTACTTTAATTTGTATTTGGAACAATGGACGTCGGTACTCTATCTGTTGCTTTATTATTCTACATACTGCTATTTCACTTTCATGGACTGTTTTACTTCATATAATATCTTCAAAACAACGTTTCTCGCCTTTTAAAATTTTAATTTTTTTTTTTAAAATTGAACCCTCCGTCGGTCTACCGACGCCTTGTAGACATCGGAACTGCGACAACCCAGAAACGTCGGAAGAGAGACAGTATGAAAACGTCGGAAGAGCGACATTCCAAACGTCGGAAGAGTGACGTCTAAAACGTCGGACCACGTTTAGTCGGAATTGCGACAGTTTACAGGCGTCGGAAGAGCGACGCAAAAACGTCGGACCACGTTTAGTCGGAACTGCGATGGTTTATAAGCGTCGGAAGAGCAACGTCCAAAACGTCGGACCACGCTACGTCGGAATTGCGACGGTTTATAAGTGTCGGAAGAGCGACGTTCCAAACGTCGAACCACATTTCACCGGAAGTGCGACAGTTTACAAACGTCGGAGGCGCGACGGTTTGTGAGACGTCGGAAGAGTGACGCTTGTTCGGAACGACGAAAGAAGTGTCGATAGTGTGAAACTTTTTACTTGCGTCGGAACGGCGACGGCATGACAAACCACGGTTTGTCCGCCCCCGAACTGTCGCTCTTGCAACGACTATGTGTCGGAATAGCGACGAATTGGCCGTCGGAATTTCTGCCAAATTCTCTAGTGATTTGTCAAACCATGAAAATTGGTAGAGACAATAGGGGAATTATGTGCATTTGTGTTACTCCTCCTAGATCTTTGATAGGGAATTCAAAAGTTGCAATGTGAGCCATTTCTTACCATAATAGAAGATGTTCTTCAGGTGTTTCTTTGAGGATCCTCATTCCAATGTTCCTGTCAATTGGTTAGTGAAATGGGTGGTGCTTACATCACCACTCGAGTGGAATTACAAGATTTTTTTTCAAAAAATTCTACCTCTAAAATTCAAAAAAACACAAGCATTCATTCCTACCTTAAGCTTTCACTTAATTCTGCTGTGAAGCGGGCCAGTGAACAAGTGTGTTTCTTGCTTAGTGTGTAGGTTCTTACCTTCCGTCTTTAATACCCAATTCTTCCCAAACAGAAAAAATTAAATATGCATCACTCTTTCTAAATGGCATACACTCTCCCCGGCAATGGCGCCAAAATGTTAAGGCATAAAAGTTATCTTTTGAACACCTATTTATCTCACATTAATTATCAATTCGGGAGCGACTTTTTATTTCAAGAGTGTACTCAGTCTGAGGCGGCAATTTATCCAAGAGTAATGCATTGCAATATGTAATACAATGTTCTAAATACAAGAGTAAATGGATGCTTGGAAAATAAATCTAATTACAATAACATAAACTCAAATTCTCTTAAAATATATCTATTCACTCAACAACCATCGATCGAGGATACAGTAGCAATAACTCATTCCTCTAGAAATTGATGCAACTGGAACAAGGCAATCAATCTGGGAACTTGGAAGCGATAACCAATATTCTCTACAGTTGATAGTCCTGCTCTTTCAGCAATCAAAAGGAAATAGGAATTGAACTAAAGCTGCTACTGAAAATAAACTAAGAAAACTCCTTAAAACCAAACTCTCTGCAATCTGGAAACTAATGAATTGAAACTGAACAACACATTGAAATCGAACAGCAATGTAAATGAATAACAAACTAAAACTAGAAGAATTGAACAACAAATATTAACTAATGGAATTGAACAACAAAACTCTATTAAATGGAAAATCCTATTGAACAAAAAACTGAATAGCAAAGCTTTGTATTTGCACTCTGAAACGAACAGCAGTAAAATGAAACAGCAAATGGAATGGAACATCAAATGCTGAACAACAAAGCATAACAAGATAATTAATTCGAGGATTAAGATTCTTGTTAAATGGGGAAGGAACGCCAACGCAATCCATTATAATAAAATAGTAAACTATTAAGCATGGGATTATGAATTAAGTAAGATAGAACCAATATCACTTCCATGAATCCAAGGATGTTCTAAGTAAGGCAATATGTTGTCTCAATTAACCCACGTTATAAGAAATAAGATTCAGATCATACGATAATGAAATAACTCATAAATAGAGCGTGTAATACATAAAGATAGTAAAATGATAAACAAATAATGAAATGAACTCATAGTAACATGCATGTATCAAATCGATCACATGCTGCAAGAATCAGAAATATAACACAGAGGAGCAGTTCATGCTGCCAGGGGTCGGGCCCTTAACCAGCAGCAGGGACTGCTCAAGCTACTTCAGATGATGCCAATGGAACAACAACTTCAATTAATCATTAAACTGGAGCAGCATTACAATGGAATCATGCTTTCAATAACACAACTTTTGATTAAGTTTACAATTCACAAAGGCAACAACGATCCCCTCTCTTTTACAAAAGTCTCATTTCATAACCAAAGAGAGGAGAAATTAAATAGTAAATAGGATCTCTCATAAAAAAATTGAATTGTTCCCAACAACTTGATCAACCAGAAAATATATTTCCAACAATCTTTCAACAAGAGCAAGTCGAATTTGGGTTTGCAGCTGAGAAATTTGGAGTACGACCGCAACAGTAAATCTGAGAAAATTGCGCTCAAATAACCTTGTGTTTCTCTTAATACATGACAAATTTGGGCAAACCATTCTTTCTAAAGTTAATTTGGTCCGTTCCGGACAAAACCCATGTTCCGGATTTTCTAGATTCTTCTTCATTTGCCCATAATCTCAACCGCAAAACTGTCACTTCTTATTCCAGCGAATTTTTGAGTTGGAATATTTGATGATGATTTGGAGATCAAATCTACAATCTGGAAAATATCTTGGAGGCTAAAATCGTAAGTGATGTTACAAAATATATTAATAAACCATCATTGATAAAATTATGCATAATAATCATCAATATATTAAAAATAAAGGAGAAGAAATAATATTCATCCATAAGAGCATAAATCATTATAAAATGGATTTATATGATAAATTATAATAAATGACATGATAAAGAAGAGTAAAAATGGATGAAATAAGTGTTAAAAAGTGGTCTTATTCACGGCCCAACAAACATGAACTCATGCATGGAGATAAGGTCATGTTTGACCAAGTCAACTGAGATTAAATGGAGGGAGTGGAACACCAATAGAAGCAACCAGTATGAATGTGGTTTGGTTCAGGCAGCTATATAAAAGCTCGATTGAAGACCATTAGGTGTGAAAAGGGTTGGAGCATGTTGAAGAGATCAAATTTGACCAAATCAAACAACATTGTTATGGAGGAGTGACTTGCATGAAGGTACAACACAGTTTTCGAGGGAGATTAATTAGGAGATGATGGAAACCCTAATGAGTGAGACCCAAGGTGAGAAGTCTCACTTAGTTTATAAGGAAGAGGATGGCAGCCATATGAGGTTAGCTTACGAATTATATTTTGATATGTCTTCTTAGACTTTGCTCCCTTCAGCTGTTTAGCTAAGATTGCTGGTGCTGTTTAGCACTAAGGTTTTCTTGTTTAGGAATTCCATCTCTTCCCTTTGAGTAGCTCTTTAGAGAGACCTGATCTATCATTCCACATATCTAGCATTGGTTCCAAGCTTCAATCTTCATTCTTAGTGCAATTTCTGCAGGAGGTTGTGTTGAATTTTCGGGTGTTGCAGTGGAGGGTTGAGAAACCCACTTTCTGAGTTGGTTTTGCATAGGAGGAAGGATTATTTTTATTGGGAGATCAGTTTGGAGGATTCTTGGGCTGATTTCAGATCTTTCATAGTAGACCAATATATTTCCATCACCTACAACATTATTCCAGTCAGGGATTGCGTTATTTCTATAGGGTAGTTTCTGCAGTGGATCTTGTGGCTTCTTTTGGGAGTTTTCCGGTGATTGAGAGATTTATCATCTCATGGGGGAAGAACTTTGATCAGATATACATCAGATCTATATTATTTCATCCTTCTATACTATTGTGCTTTATTTTTTAGTGATTATTCAGTCCTAGTGCTAAAGATCACCATTTGTATTTGGGTGTATTCCTATAAACCCTTCCCGGGTTCTCTAGATTTTGTATAGAGGAGACTAGATCTCAGTTTTGGGCCATATTGATTAATATAATCTCAGATCTATTTGTCTCTATTATTTCTATGTATAAACCCTCATTAGACTACGTTGTCTCTTTATGCAGTAATTTCATGTTGCAATAGTTTTGGGGTTTCAACTATTTTAAGCTATACTAAGTGTGGGAGGTATGTTTACCTCTCCTAGTTTTATTTGTTTATGATCTAATCTTGGATTTAGATGGTATAATGTTAGATATAATGGATCCAAGTGTTAATTTCATTTTCTATAACATATATTTCTGAAAACTGTGTTTTCTATGGTCTATAGTGTTGCAGTCCCCATTTGGGATTTTCTAGCAATTCAAAATATTCTTGATTTCTCCCTATTTGGGATATTACACACCTGGATCATTCCTCCCTCCTTAGGAAGCAATGGTATCCATTGCGTTAACTTCCTTCTTGAGGGGAAAATTCTACTGAACTTGGTATTTGATTTGTCTAGGTTGTCGTGGACCAGTTGGCGGACGTGTTGGATGTGGATGTGCTGCCGGTGGGCAACCGTTGAAGGATCTTAGAAAATTTATCCATCATCACATTCCTTTGTTTCTCGAGGGCCTCCTCAAGCAATATTTTGATAGGATCTCCTACTCCCTCGTCTTTCTTTCCTTCTGCCATGGGGGGTCGTCAGGGTTTGCGAGGTTGAACTCTTATACCTTGGCCGCGTTGAGGACATAAAAGAAAAACAGAGAAAGAATAGAACACTCTGATACCACGGATCCAAATTTATGCAGGAACATAACAGAATACACATATAACCATAGATACAGAGATGCAACGGAAATAATGCTTCATTTTATTAATAAAACAGATGACTGAAATAAACAGATAGGGCGATGGTAGGCATATATCTGAGAAGATATGTGGCGGCTACATGCCTCTGAACTGTGTTACAATGAGACATGATGGAAAGGAGCGAGTGAGGGCACTGATAGCGTATATCTAAGAAGATATGTGACAGCTACATGCCTCCCCACTGTGTTACATAACTGAAATGATGGGAACAAACGACCTAGGGCACTAGTAGCGCTTATCTCTGAGAAGAGATGTGTCCTCTACCAACCCCTGAACTGTGTTAGAATGAGGCTCAAAGGCATATTTATTGTTGAGAAACAATGTAAAACCTGAAATGTCCAAAAACCTAACCCTAGGAGATGAAGCACCAAAATTGTGGGTCTCGTTTGGGAAAATTGGTGTTTCAACTTTCTAGGGACGTAACTTTGGCATCCGATCTCCGTTTGATGCGCAATAGCTCATTAGAAATATGTATCTGAGGAATACAACTTTGAGTGAGAAACGCCAATCTATAGACCCATGTTGCTTCCAGTTTCCCCAAAAATCATCGTTTAGGGCCTCAAAACAGCTCTGAAAGTTCAGGACCTGAAAAACTACTAAAAATAGTAAGTTGTGTTGAAACTTAAAAATTGAAAGAACTTATGGTGGGGGTTCAAATGGAATTGGTGGGTGCCCACCAATATCCATGTGGATCATTAAGTCCCCAAAACGACTCCAGGTGTGCGGGACCCGAAAACCTGTTAAAAATAGTAAGTTGTGCTAAAGTTGAAAGACTAAAAGAATTGATGCTACAATCCAAAGGGAATAAGTGGGTGGCCACCGATATCCACCTAGATCATTCCTCCCTCCCTAGGAAGAAATGGTCCCCATTGCATTAAGTTCGTCCATGAGGGGAAAATTCTACTGAACTTGCTATTGGATTTGTCCAGGTTGTCGTGGACCTGTTGGCAGACGTGATGGATGTAGATGTGCCATTGAAGGATCTTGGCAAATTTATCCATATTTGCATTCCTCTGTTTCTCGAGGGCCTCCTCGAGAAATATTTTGATAGGATCTCCTACTACCTCGTCTTTCTTTCGTTCTGCCATGGGGGGTCATCGGGGTTCACGAGGTTGAACTCCTTATACCCTAGCCGCGTTGGGGAAATGAAAAGAAAAAAAAGAGAAAGAGAAGACCGCTCTCATACCAATGATCCAGATTTATGCAGGAACAAAACATAATACACATATAACCATAAATAGAGAGATGTAGCGGAAATAATGCTTCATTTTATTAATAAAACAAATGACTGAAATAAACAGCTAGGGCACTGGTAGGCATATCTTTGAGAAGAGATGTGGTGGCTACAGGCCTCTAAACTATGTTACAATGAGACATGATGGAAATGAGCGAGAAAGGGCACTGGTAGCGTATCTTTGAGAAGAGATGTGACAGCTACAGGCCTCCCCACTGTGTTACAGAACTGAAATGATGGGAACAAGGAAGCTAGGGCACTGGTAGTGCTTATCACTTAGAAGAAATGTGTCGGCTACCAGCCCCTGAACTATTTTACAATGAGGCTCGAAGGACTATTTATTGTTGAGAAACAATGTAAAAATCGAAAGATCCAAAAACCTAAACTTAGGAGATGAAGCGCCAAAGCTGTGGGTCCTGTTTGGGTAAATTGGTGTTTCAACTTCCTGGGGACGTAAATTTCGTATCTGATCTCCGTTTGACTTGCTCAATAGCTCGTTAGAAATATCTATCCGAGGGCTACAATTTTTGAGTGAGAAAAATGGGTCTATATACCCATGTTGCTCCTAGTTTGCCCAAAAAGCATCGTTTAGGGCCTCAAAACGGCTCCGGAAGTTAAGGACCCAAAAAACGGCTAAATATAGTAAGTTGTGCTGAAAATTAAAAATTGAAAGAAATGATGGTGGGGGTTCAAATGGAATCGGTGGGTAGCCACCAATATGCACCTAGATCATTAAGTCCCCAAAACGGCTCCTCGTGTGCAGGACCCGAAAACCTGCTAAAAATAGTAAGTTGTGCTGAAGCTGAAAAACTGAAAGAATTGAGGCTGCGGTCCAAATGGAATAGGTGGGTGGCCACCGATTTCCACCTAGATCATGTGGGAAACATATCACACAAAAGAGGGAAGAGACAAGGGCTCCCATGACATAAGTATTGTCGTGCCCTAAGAGTAAGTTAAAATCCAAAGGGCCCTAGACAACCATGACATCTATATAGATGGTATTCCCTCCCAAAGTAATAGAAAAATTCGGAAGGATCCCTAACGATTGACTGGTTCCTCTATTAAAAGGCAATAGATTATGCGTAACAAGCACAAGCGGTGGAGAAACAAAAGCTTTCCAAGTAGTTAAAGAAAAAATAATAACATATGCGCCTTCATCTGTAATTGTGATAGGTATGGCCACATTATCGGCCTATACCATGATCTTGAAAGGCACATAAGAAGGAAGACGGTATCCCGTGAATCTACTCCAATCAAAAGAAGCGATCAAAATAATTAGAGGGGGGACCACAATCGCCTCCTGTTACGGGAGTGGAAAAACCACCCTCCTGGACCTCGGGAATGAGAGCAGGAGGATCACTTTATGGAATTGTGGTGACATGAGTTGAAGGATCACCCTCTTGGAGCATAGAAATGCCAGGATCGCCCTCTAATCCTAGGGAATCAAAGGAAAATAAAAAGGACCTAACTGGGATGAGACCCACTCTCAACAGAAAAGACCTGATGGACTGTAGATGGAACCAGGTTATCCTTCTTCTCAACCAATGATTGGTCAGAAATGGACTCGGGAGACTAACTTTTAGAGAGAGTGGACTTGAATAGAAATTAATCACAATCAATGACTTCATCAACTATCGGAGGACTCGAATAAAACTTCCAGTAACCAACGGGAAGACAAGATTCGGAAGCCAAAAGGTTATCCAACGATTTAGAGGCTTTATCCATATGAGGATAGAGTTGAATGGGATGGTTCCCTTCACACAACCTACAAGGAAATTTGTTCTTACCCTATTTCTTATGAGTCTCATTATATTTAGCTGAAGGCTCATCATCAGCATGATGCCCAGAGGTTGATGATGAAGGACGAATCGGGCCAATAGACCACACTTCCAGCACCTTGGGAATTCTAGGGAAATCAAGAAGAATGTGATCACCCTCACATAGCTTGCAAGGAAATTTCATTCTACGAGATAGAGTGGGAGGTTTCTTGATATTAGCTGCATCGGTAGCAATAATTGTTGATTCCACCCCTAGCTTATTTTCCTTCTTCTTCTTCGACTTCTTCTTCTTCTACATAGCCACCTGGGTACTAGAATCCAAACTTTCACCAGGAGAAGAGGAAGAACGAGGTGAAGAAATGGGTGAAGAAGGTGAGGGGTCAAACTTAGAATCAACATGATGTTGTTCAAGCGAAGGAGATGGTTGAACATAGGTTCGGACACTCGGGACCACCGAGGTCGAAAATAACCAAACAGGCAAACCAACAGTTAACCTAGGAAGGGACAATGTTTCCATACAAGGATCACCAACATTTCCAAAAGAAGGAAAAGGAACAAGATTCACTTCGGAGGGGATTCCTTGGTTAGTAAACTCCGAAAACGTTTCCATTGGAAACAACCCTAAAAAATCACTAAGAAAGAAAATTTTAACCATGAATATTTTGTGGGCAGTTAATTTTAAGACATTGAAACAAAACTTTGCCTTTTAATATTTTAAGAGTCGAGAAAAGGAAAAAAGGTGACTCTAGTCTCTTTCAGTTTGAACGAGCATGAAAGGAAAAGTGCTCAATGATATTTTCAATTTTAGGGAGTCACAGAAAGATCAAAGTGACTACTTAGGAAATCTAAGCAAGAGGGCGTACCAAGCTTCCGTGAACTGCAATATACACCTTGGTGATTAATTGAAAGAGAAATGACCAAGGACTTAACGTACATGCAGGAAGCCTCCCTAAATGCTGTGTTCGGTGTATCACGGTTACATGGAGGCAGACTCGGCTTCCTATGGATAAAGGATTGCAAGATATGAGGGTCTACCTTTATATACTCGATGGTATGGGGAGCACAATTCCGTGCTAGTGTTGTCTAATGCCAGATGGCGAAAGACAACTACTAGGTTTAATGATGTTGGAACACGTCACTATTCTAGACCTCTAAATATGAGTGTTAAGTTTCAATGCTTCCTTAGGTTGATTGAATAAATTTTTATGGTTGATCTTGAATTATGTCTCGGTTTCAAGGCCCTACCACTATCATTCGAAAACTTCTATATGCATATAAATAAGAAAAAAACCATTCATTTCAATGAATGATATCTAGTTAAGGGAAGAGTCTCAAACAATGATGCAAAAAATAGTAATACTGCAAACGAAAAAATTCCTAACTAGATGAATTTAACTATCAAAAAGTAATCTAAAACATTCAAACATGCGAATTATGCAATGTAATCTATGCAAAATTCTCTTTTTGAAAACTATGCAATTGTAATCTATGCACAATTTCCTTTTTCTTGTGAATGAGTAAGAGTGCACTCAACGTGATTTTTATTTTTCAATCATTAAACAATGTAATATAAGTTCAATGATAAATTTCAAACATGATTTTTCAATGCAACTTGATCCAATGCATTTTAACGAAAAGAAAACGTTGATATGAAAACTAAAAGAACGCAAATTTTTTGAACGCAAAAGGGATGCAACCAACCATTAAGAATACAATATCGTTTTGAACACTTTCTAATGAAATTACTTAAAAGCCTACAATACATATGAGTTCAAGCATGAAGAGGACTTCCACAGCACGGGCTCAAGACAAGGCATTCATTCCCTTTTAGATCAAGCAATCATACAAAGAACACTTTTTAGTTGAACAATGAGCAATGTAATCTATGCTCACAAGCGAAAAAGCAGACCAAATGAACTCAGACAGACACTTCAGACTTGATCACTCAATCAACCAAAAATAAAAAGGAAATCAACTATATATAGCTAACCAATCAGGGAGACTGACTCAATCAGCAGGGCAATGTCCCGCGAAACATGTAACCATGAAATTGATGCACAATCCCAGAAAAACCTAGGGCGTAAGGATGCACGTCCTAACATAAAGAACAAGAAAAAAAACCAAAAACCAAACCAATGAGCCAATCAAACCAACTTGAATGAAGGAGAGAAAATGTAATTCATACATAGAAAAAGACCAGAAGGGCAAGACACACAGGTGAAGGACTTAGGGAAAAAACCTTAATTTTTCACACACACTGGAATCGGTGAGACCTTTAGGGTTGAAACTAGCCCCGATGGCCCAATGGCATGGCTTTATAACTTACAACTAGCACCAGTCGACGTGAATATCAGAAAAATAAAAGCACCAATTCCTGATAAAGAAAAAAACAAAGAATTTCTCCTAACCAAGACCAGACTCACCACTTCAAGAAAAAACTAAAATATTGTAATTGATGAAAAACATAGGAAAAAATAAGGAAATGGTTGTTAGACTAAGCTTGTCGAATGACTAAGACCTCAAAGAGTGAGAGACTCAAAGGAAACTCCCAAGTGGAGTTGCCAATTTTTTGTCCAGGTAAATCCTGTCTGCGGACAGAGGCAATCCCTCTAGCCCTAGGGTGGGTCTAGCAACTACATGAACATACTAACATCTACCTTCCTAGATTGTAAATGAAATTTAGAGCAAGGAAGATGACCTAGCTTGTACTGATGCTATGTTGTCATATTTCGTCGAAGCTTCTTGATCTGTCACTCTTCTCAAGCTCAATGCATGCTGCTACCAACATTCGATTAACTGTAAAGAGAGTCAAGACACCACGACAAAGCGTAAAATCAAGACAAACATAAATCAATTACAATTTATCTAATTGATCAAGGAATGTTAGAAATCTCATTATAAATGTAAACAAGAGTGGAAGATAAATATCATTTGCATTTTATTATGATAGAGACAAGGGGATTTTACAACCAAGCCTTGATGTTGAGGATCTCCTTTAGCATGTTTGTATCCAAGCACTTTTGCAACACCCTCATACATAAAGGTCCAAGATCTCACTATGTTCTTAACACACAAAAACAATCACACTCTGCTCTATTCTCCCGAAGTTATAATTGCTTATTCTCTCTTGCTAACTTCTAACTAAGGCAACAGAGGTGAAAGAGGTCTCCTTATATTGGAGGAGGAGGATATGGGCCCTCAAATAATGGGGAAGAAGCCTATCCTTTGGAGTAGTTCCTATTTTATGGCAACAAGAAGCCCAAAGGGGAATTCTTTGGCTGTATCCTCAAAAAAAACTTCCATCTCGCCGCTTCGCGAAGATTCTAGTCATGGAAACTTCGTTTCTATTTTTAAAAACTTTCCAAAAGAGGATCGACGTGGGCCTGACATTAAGAGAGAGTGCCGATCAGTGCGAGTCTCAATGCAACTCTCTGTTATCGACATGGGTCAGACACTGAGACAAAGTGTTGACCTTGAAAACTAGGTTTTTATAGGGATCTTCCAGAAAAGTTGTAAAGGGAGATGATTTGGTCGAAAGAGTGTGGTTTAGGGGTATGTATTCCATGCTTGGAAAGTACACAAAGGTCACTGTATGGGTCCTACAGGATCAAGGAACGGGGAGTACAAGGACAGTGACAAATTGATGTGTAACACATGCAAAATTCAATATTTCTATTATATTTCTAATATTACAACATATGAAACTAAATCACAATCATCTTACATCATATGAAAGTGCACATATACCATAATACAATTTCAACTAAGTTACAACTAGGATGTCATTCCAATGATCTCCAAACATGAAACATTTCTAATAAACATTATTAAATTGTGGAATGGTGTCATACCTTTCTATTAACTACATGGTGTGCTATGTAGTGTACCAACCCTTGCTAGGAAATAAGGGCCCTCCTTCTTAGTAGGAATCACTATTTAGGAAGGTACTATAGCTATTTTATTTATTCCCACTCAGTTATAATTCATGTGTGATTTTTGTTACTATTATTATTAATCATTTTGATGCTTTAATGATTGCGGAATCCTACCCTCTGTATTGTGTAACAACATAGGTCCTGGACCGTTCCATTTGTTAGTGTGACAATTATTTAATTCCTGTTATTGTTTGATGGTGTTTTCATTTCATTTGAATTGGTGTTTCAACATTTTTTGATATAATGGTTTCAAGTAGTGCTCTTCTTTTGTGAATAAGAGTGACAACGTGATAGAGTGCTTTGATTCTACATAGTGTGTTGATTTTATGAGAGTATGAACAAGGTTTGAGAGTGTAATAACTAGAGTGTTGAGTTGCTAAGAGTGTGATTACAATGTTTGAGTTTGAGATTCATTAAGCACCAGTCATCATTCTCCCTCGCATATATTTTTCATAATAGCCTTGCAATAATAAAACATATCAGGATTGAAAATTAATGTGAAGAGTTGGAACTATTGCTGTAAATTAAAAGGACAATTATTCTGCCCAACAACAAGATGAAGGAAAACCTATGCACAATTTTCACATAATGCAAGTTGAAGAAAAATGTGGAATGTTGTATGAAATTTGAAGAAAAATTATGTGAGCATAAATGTAAACATATAAAAATTCAAAATTGTGTAAAATAATTAAGTAAACACACTACAATTTGAATCATTTAGATTGGACAATAAATGAATATTGGGCATGAATTTTAGTGAAGCAAGGGAATTTTGGCATGTTTCACACAAATGAATGCCCGACCTTCATTTCAAGGCCAAATAAAATGATTCAAACTGGACAATATTTTTTTACTCGTAATTAAAATTATTTTTTCACATAGAAATTTTTGTTATGGAAGAATATGCCAAGTTGGATCGATTTCATAGGGTTAAAATCAAGGTTTATGTTCCACAAAAAAAAGCACACTAGTAATTATAGTTAATTGATTGTGCAGTAATTATCATATGAACCTAAATATAATACCAATTTATGCAACATATCATAGTAATTTTCGTAAAAGAAATGTTATATATTGAAATCCAAGTTTGTCAAAATATCGATTGATCATGTCTGGAAATGATCACAACTGAAACAAATATGCACTCCAAGGCCAAACCAATTACACTGTTGGTAATGAAATATTATAGGACATGATTGGATAATTCCTAAGCTTAGGATATAACCTTGCATCATCTCTAGCAAATATCATACATAACTATGTTTCCCACTTATACATAACTTTCAGATAAGGAGAGTCGAAGAAAAAATTAGAATGTTGTGTGAAATATGAAGTATAAATATTTAAGCTCAAAGTAAAAATATACCAATGAAAAAGTGTGTAAAATCATTAAATAAACAATCTATAATTTTAATCAATTAGATTTTCCAATAAATGAAGCTTGGGCGTGCATTTTAGTGAAGCAAGGAAATTTTGGCTTGCTTCAAAAGAATGCATTCACAACCTTCATTTCAAGGCCAATTTGAATGATTACATGGGAGATACTGTGTTTGACAGGGTCTATGTGACAATATGATGTTATAAATCCCATTACAGTTCATGTGGCTTTGTGTGGAAGCCAAGGATGACCTCATCTTCTAACTATAATAGCTAGTGACATTACATTAGAGGCCCTGGTAGCATTGCATTTTGAGTAGTCTTGAAGGTCTTTGACAAGCTTCACAGTGCTATTGGCTATGTTACTGCATGCTTGAGGGTGAGAGTTTTCATGAAAATCATCGAGGAGTACTGACCTCCTCATGACCATTTTGGTATGTTATAACTCTTGTGGGCTCAAGAGGAGCAATTCAGTCATAAGCGTAGGAGGAGTGGCATCAGTAAATGCTAGAAACCCATAGAGGCCATGGCAGAATGCTGGTGTAGATCTAGTCGGTTGCAAATTTATAAGGCAGAGTCTGAAATTTGACCAAGTATATATTTTTCCCACACAAAAAGAGTATATTTTCAAGCTAGAGAGTATTGTAGGTCCATTTATTGCAAACAACAGACAATCCCTTACACAGGTGTAAGTGATGATGAAGTAGTTTGGTTTTGAGAAGGGAGAAAAGTGGAAATATGACCCTTATGATATAATTTAGAATAAAAGGGTGGAAACTAGTTCTGAACCTTATATTCGTGAAAGTAGACAATTAATTCAGAAAATGGAAAATCAAGGAACTTTGCGATGTGGCAGGGTGAAAAAAAGAATGGATGTTGAAACCAGTATGGTAAAATAGAAGATTTTGAAGAGGACTTCTCCTAAACAGATATATGTTGATATGGGGGATTGTTATAACCCTATTTTCCACTCCATTACAGTGAGAGAAACCCAATATCAACTTACCTCAGTTGTTTGGCTAAAATGCATACCTTTTCACCTTTTATTTTACTTATGTGAGATTTATCCCATGATAAAAGGGTGAAATTACATAATTGACTAATTTTGCATAATTATTTTACCAAAATATTATAATTATTAGATAATAATTATTTCATAATTTAGATAATTGAAAAAAAATCATAATTGCGAAAAATATTTCTATAGTTTCCCATTCCAAAGGAGATCAAATTGACCTACTTGTGTATGGGTTGGCTAGGGGTCCATTATTGTATAAGTTTCCTAACTTCTAAAGCCCCTAGGTGTCTATATACATTCTCCCAAAGGATGGAATGAGCCTATATAATCTCACTAAGAGGAAAGGGTGTGAAGGGAGAGTATCCAAAATATAGGGCGAGAGCTCTCCTATTTTGGGAGAGCTAGTTTTAGAGAGCCATCCTATAGTTTTGATGAGTTGATGTTTTAATCTTATACTGCCACTTTGCTGCCACATATAGAGCTTGTGAGGTCTTAGTCTTATGTGAGGTATCTTCATGCTCATTCGTTGGATATATTGGGGAAAATCTATTAGATTGTGGAGAGGAGACGCCCGAAGCGAAGGTATAAAGACGTTTTATCATTTTTATGTGATTAATAAACATCTATGTTCTCTCCCTTACATAATTATGTTTCAGTAGATCTTGTGATTGGTTTATATCATTGTTTATCTAATGATATTCTGAGGAATACATTTTGTCGTCCATGAGCATTTGTGATTGTGTGCAGGTGTTGATATCGTGAGAATATGAAGTAGATCACTTGAGTGGAGCACGAGGATTCTGCTACGAACTCAAGATCAATCCTGAATCTGCAAGGAGGCAAGGTACCATTTCTCTTCCTCATAGTCTAAACTATATTTAATGTTGATTGATGATCAGATGGGATTGGGATCTTTTGTGTCTTATTAGTATTATCTCTATCTGGTGATCTAATCAGACACTAGATCAAGGGGAAACAACTCCTTTCAATTTCCATTACAACAGAACTGGTGCTTTCAATGAGAATACTTGATTTGTGTCTGTTTTGCTCTGATTTTGATCAATTTCTCCCCTGATTGATCTCCCATTGACTTTTTTGTAATTTTTTGCATTCATTTTTATCCCCATTGTTTTTGTTTGCTTCAGATTTGAGTTGATCTTAGATCTTGAGTTTTGTTTTTTGTTTTTTTATACGAGAGAATAATAGATCGTGCGTTTAAAATAAAATTCTGGAATTTTTTGTACAAAATTTGATTGAAATTATTATATATCTATATTCCTCTTAGAATTTCGTTCAAAAAAAGATCACTAAAAACAGACTCCTTATGAGGAAGTTAGGGCCAATTAAAATCAGTGAGTTTGTTTTTCTTCTACCCTCGCGAGTGACTGATTGTTCAATTCGTTTTTGTTATTTTATTTACGGATTTGATTAAAATTAAATACAATTTTGTATTCATCTTTAAATTTTACCTTTAAAAAAAAAAACAAATCACCTGAAACGGAGTTTGTAGGAGGTAGATATGACTGATTGAAAATTCAACTTATTTTTGATCTGTTTTTACCAATTTTCGGGTTTTCTTGAGCTTATTTGCTTAATTTTTCAGGTTTTTTTTTTCTTTAGAACTTGTTGATCTATTGGATCTATTTCTTTTGTTGCTTTTAGCTACTGATCTTTGTCATATTTGATTCATTTCTTTTTCATTGGTTGGGATCTTCCATTTTTTGTGTTTTTCAAGGTTCCCTTGAAGGATTCTTTGTGTGCTTTGGTTGAGGACTAGTGTTCTCATATCTAGATCTTAGTTTCATAGTTTTTTGGCTTCTTTTAATTACTTCTTGGATCTGTTTCATATCTCACTTTCAAATATTTGTGTCCTTGTGCACTTTTTCACTTGATTTTGAGCGATCTCTTTGATATTTTGGTCATTTGTGTCACAAATGGTGGTGTTGTGACCGGTTGTGCAACTATCATCTAAAAAATTTATCTTGAGTGATTTTTGTCATATTGTATCACCTTCATTATATCTTGTTTATGAATTCTTACCTCTAGAGTCTGGTTTAGTCATTTGTAGAACATTGGCCCTGGTTGAGCCATTACACTACAACTATAACTTGATTGACATTACCTTATTTTACTTTCACTTTTCCTTTTAGTGTGTTTGATTGCTTTGAGTGTAATTGATTGGGCTTTGTTTCCCTACCTGTTTCACCTTTGTAGTGCTTTGCGTTCTTTCTTCGGAGACTTGCTTTGGTCTTTTTTTTCAGTTTTCCTTTTTGGTTTTTGTTTTGGGTCATTAATTCACGGATTTTTGAGATGCTTTGCATTCAGGAAGATTTAGTGACAAGTGCATTATTATAGGCATTGGTGTGTTTTGAAAAATTCTTACCCTCTCGTAGCTAGTATTCATCGAATTGAAAATGAAAATTTCATATAGATGCATGATAGTGACTAACTAAGAGTCTTTCACACCATCTCAGTTTCACGCCACTTCCTACTTACGTAAAAAAAAACCAGTAAAATTAATGCAATAATAAATTAACTAGATTTGTCTTTTAGTTTTACTCGTAGTACACCAACAATAGCTTAGGCCAGGGTCTTGGAGATAGGAGTGTGAGTTACCCACTCCAAGACCACAAAATCAACTTAGTAGCTTCTGGCACAGAGTAAAATCTATTACACTAGTGCGGTCTGAGAATACCTCCTCACAAAAGGGTTAAGCATGAGGTCACACTTGGGCTAGGTGGGGTGACATGATCCATTTCACTTATTTTTAGGCAACATGATATAGCGGAATTGAAACACATGAAAATGGTGTTTTATGACTTGGGGACCACTTGGGAGGTAATTCTCAAGGTGGTTCTGGTCTTGGCTCCTTTTGGGGGTTAATTTTCCTACCCTTGCGTGTTTATTTTTCCTGCGAATGTCCCCACAAGTCATGTTATTGTACCTGGTGGCCATAATGGCCTTTATTTCTAGGTCTCATACACAGGTGCAAGGTGAGGGTCATCTTCTCTGTACCTGGTACAAATATTAGTCATACTATCTTAGTATTCTTGGGGGGTGTTCCACATCTTGTCAGGGCACTTGTTCCGAGTTCACATCTAAAAGGGATAGGAAGTAGGGCACTAGTATAACTATTCCACATCCAACTTCTTCATATCATGTTTGTGTGTGCTATATTTTCGAATTTTTCTAGAGTGTTTTTTTGGTTTGAGTATGTAGTTTTGGACATAGGGTGTTTTCACTAACATAATTGGTTTTTAATTACTATCACCCTAGTTGAATTTGTATGTTGATGTTCACTTTGTTTTCAAGGTTTACTTCCTGAATGAACTGGATTTATCCCGCATGGAGAGTGCATGTCGGCGCTCAAGGTTTACACCATCACATAGTGTTAGAATCTATGTATGGTCCCACTGATAGTGATTTGATCTCTATTGAGGCTTTGGAAGACGACTCTGATGCTCCTTCCAATCCACCTTTGACTGATCCTTTAGGGCCTACTTTACTATGACTAAACATAGATGGTTCTACATCATCCTACACTTACGTTACCTTATCTACCATTTACCCTGTGGTAGAGTCTAAGACTTCATTACTGTCTACATCAACAGTCTGGACTTCCTTGTTAGCGTTGCCACCTCTTAGTGAGGTTGGTCCCACTCCTTCGTGCATGCTTCTCACTTCTTCTTTGGGAATTCAAATAGTCATATTTATGGCTCCCACTATTTTCTTGAATGTTTCCATGCCCACACCGTCCCCTATGCTGACTATGGTACCCAACCTAGTCAGTCGATAGGTCTAGGAATTTATTCAATGACATTTTCCCAACCAACAATTCATGTTCCTAAGTTATACATGGTTACCTCCGGGAATATGTTGGGCGGGATCACCAGTTGTCCCTAGTTAGCCTGGGGGAAATGTAGCTTCTATTATGTCACAAGCTTGGTATAGTTCTCTCTTTGGAGGGTGCCACCTACTAGTACTTTTACTGCAGGGGATAGTTTACCTGGGGGAAACCCCACTGCTAGTACCGTGTCTAACCAAGTTAATTCTCCTTATGTTGGTCCTACTATGGAGAGTGGTCCTCATTTTCACCCTGGGTACAACCCCATTAGTAGTCGTGATTTTGGGGGTCCATTTCTCTCTAGAGATTTTTACCCTAAGGGGAAACATCCATCTACCAGTTATGCTAGCCCACAAAAATCTTTTGTCGGGGCGAACCATTTTCTCCACCAGAAAGTGCATCTATATAATCCATATATGAGGGGACCGCAAGGTTGGTTAGGGGATTCTCCTACCTATAACCCATTTAGTAAAATTGATAATATGTTTCTATTCTCTCGATGTACCAGATTTAGGTAAATTGACTGACTACCCCATTTTTCATAATCCCTAGTGGCCACCTATGCATGTCAAGTTACCATTTGATATTCCTAAGTTTGAAGGGACATTTGGGGAGAATCCATCCACCCATATCACCACCTATAATTTATGGTTCTCATCTAATTCTTTGGTGGATGATTCTGTTAAACATCAATTGTTCCAATGAATGTTAATCAGGGATATCTCCAAGTGGTATATTGAGTTAGACACTGCATCCTATAGTGACTTTTCCTTTTTAGCTAAAACTTTATTAACACATTTCCACTTTCCCACTTGGCATGATCTTGGCTCTGACATTTTGTACGACTTCAAATAAGATGATGCCACGCTGATTTCTGATCACATTCATGAGTGGTGTCATCACAAGTGGTTAGTAAGAGCCAAGTTATCCGATGATATTTTACGTAAATGGTTCATTCAATCTCTCCGACCTCAAATTTCCAAGGAAGTGTCCATGTTTCGAGCCATTATTGAGGAGCAGGCTATTTTAGCTTCCCAACAATTTGATCTCATATATTCAAAATCCAATGCGCTACATGAAGTGTTTCCTAATTCCCTTAAGCATTATATTGACCCACCTAAATGCATTTCGGACCAACACACAGATGGTGTGATTGGGTCCATTACCGATCCTATGAGCAAACTTGCTGCCCACCTTTGGAAACTAATTGTTACATCTCAAGGTCCAACAAGTCCATCTAGTATTCTCATGGTGAATTCCACTCAACCGAAGAAAAAATATCAATTTGGTGGTAATAAAAATAATAATAATAAGAGAAATAAACAAAAAAATAAAATTTCCGTGGAGTCTCAAACCAATCCTCAGATTCATGGAGGGGGTACTAGTGAGTGTCACTACAAATTCAAGTTCCCATGTAAAAATTTTCAAGGTGATCACCTTACTCATGAATTTCCTTGAATGGGTGAATTCCATAATCTTCTTTCACTACCATCTAATCAACATCCTATTGTTTTGACTCATCCATTCCCTTCACAACCTCAACAACACATGGTTTCTCAACCTTCTCAACCTACATAAGGGGGAAATGAGGGGTCTTCTTCTCATCCGCCCAACAGTTATCTGTCTTCATGTGCAAGGAAGATGTAAACGTGAGGACGCATGCCAAATCATATGATGTTCCTGAGACAAGTTCTCCTTCGAAGGGCTCACCAGTTCCACCCAGTTCCAGTGGACCTATCACTTTGGATAAGCCTCTCAAACCTGTTTATCGCTCCCCCAAGGGTGTTCTCTATAAGATGGCACACAATCTTCTTCCAGGGTTGCTTACCATTACAATATTGTTGAAGATCTTGCCAAGGTTCCTTGTGCCATGTATGCCTTGGAGGTCTTGCAAAGTTGTCCTAAAAAATGCAAAGCCTTGTTGTCTACCATTGCTTGAGTTGATTTATCTGACTCTAGTGTCATTGATTTGAATGCCGAGATAGTTTCTCCTTGTCTTTCCCATTAGATTAATTTCCAGATTATCATATGGATCTTCCACAAGAATATCCAACGTACCTTGGTGGATGAGAGCTCTTCCACATGTGTCATGTCAATATCATGTTGGAAATCTCTTGGCTCTATAGCACTCGCCACATCCAATACCACACTCCAAGAATTTGACGGTCTCAATTTAATTCCTAAGAGGGTCTTTCCACATTTTTCCATCGAGTTAGGTAGAAAAACGACATATGTTGATGTCGAAGTTGTTCACGCTTTATTAGATTACAACCTACTCCTTGGCCATAGTTGGTTTTATGCCATGGCCGCAGTAGTATCATCTGTATTTTGTGTCATTTTCATTCCTCACGAAGGGAAAATCATCACCATTGATTTTCTTGACTATTGTGCACCATCGACCTAGATTTATACTATGGGGAACACTGTCCCACTTGTGGGAGACCAACCTAATGAATTTGAGAGTGGTGGCTCTTAAATTTTTAAAAGTTCCGCTCTTATGGGGGTTTTCCTAAAATTCCCTCCACCCAAAACTCCTTTGACCTCAACCACTTATCTTATGCAAATGATCTCTTCTGGCACATGTGGACCCCATAGACCTCCTGATTTGTGGGTGGTGTCATCTGTTATTATAGAAATGATCAGCCTAGTGATCACCCTCCACCAGTTGTTGTGGAAAATATTTCCTCTTCGTTAGTCCTATTAGTCCTCGTGACACTGGTCAGAAACTCCATCCCAATATGGAATAGGATCAGATTATTTTTCCCAAATAGGCCACCCCTCTGCTTGTTCCACGTGACTTCCTTGATGATTTTCCTCGCAGGTTATTCAAGTTGGAGGTGATGCATCTATCCAATGATAATCATAGGGAAGTTATGCCTCTTTCTACCTCTAGTCTCCCCGATTTGGAACAATGTTATGAAACCAAATCACAAAATAGAAGAAAATATAAGTCAACGAATTAGAAATCAGCCTATTCGAGGGGGAAACCTCTTTTTCATTACATAAATAAATAATTCTTAGATGATTCAAATGAAAAAACATAATTTCTATATATAGTATTCTAAGGGGTCACAATATAATTAGAGACGACATAAAAATAATAATGTAAGCACATAACAATCAAAATAGTGGGCTTCTATAGGGCACAATAATAACAATATGGGGACTACATGGGCACACCAATAACAATAAGGGGGATACACTAACAATAAAAATAATGGGATACACTAGTATTATAGGGACCTAACATTCCCCTCTCCTTCAAAAAAATGATGTCCTCAATGCTTGAGTAGTTATAAATGCTTATGTATAAAACTTTCATCCTCCCACGTGGAATATTCAGCGGGTAAGTTCTTCTACTTAATGAGATACTCTGAAATTGATAGATTTCGTAGATGACAAGTTATTGTTTCCGTGACTGCTTCAAGTTCCAATATGATTTTTCCTTCCTCATCAAGTTCTAGAAATATTGTTTGAACTGGGAGCTTGTCATCTATAACATTATTTAAGCATGAAACATGGAAAATTGGGTGCACTCGGGAAGATTCAGGAAGCTCCAATTTGTATGTCATAGTACTAATATTTTTCAACACCTTGTAAGGGCCATAATACTTTGGTGATAATTTATTATCCTTATTATCTTACTTAAGGGACATTTCTTTGTATGATTGTATCCGTAAAAATACCCAGTCACCTACATCAAAACTTCTTCTGCTGTGATGTTGATTTTCCTGTTGTTTCATTTAATTATTTGCTAAAGTGAGGTTATACTATAAGAGTTGGATAACTTTTTGTTGATGCTCGATGTGATCTTCCATTTCTTGAACCTTAGAATTTTATCTTAAAGATGATGTGATGGACGGTGGATGATATCCATAAAGGGCCATAAATGGGGTCATTTTTGGTGCAGTATTGAAGGAAGTGTTATACCACCATTTAGCCAAAGGTAACCAATTCATCCATTGTGTTTGTTTATCAAATATAAATCAACAAAGATATCCTTCCAAACATTTTTTCCCTACATCAATTTTCCCATCAAATTAAGGATGATAAGATGAGTTATGAGATAATCGAGTACCGAGATAAGAAAATAATTCCGTCCAAAAATTTCTAGTCAAAATGAAATCTCTGTTGGTTAAAATAATCTTTGGATTTCCATGTAGCTTTTGAATTGTTTCGATAAATTCAGTAGAAACTGTAGTGTCTTTAAATGGATGAGATAATGCACAAAAGTGTGCATACTTGGTAAGTCTATCAACTTCCACCATGATGACACTCTTTCCTTCAGACTTCTGTAAACCTATGGTAAATTCCATTGAAACCTCCTCCCAAGGTTGACTTGGAATGGATAAAGGTTGTAACATACATGGGGTCTTAATTGTCTCAACTTTATTTTGTTGGAAAACTAAAAATTCTGCCACAAACTTTTGAATATCATATTTAAGGACATCCCAAAAAAATTCCTTCTTGACCCTATGGTAAGTTTTTAAAAATCCCAAGTGCCCTCCTAAGGGAGAGGTGAGAAATTATAAGAGAATATTTTGATTGATTTAGGAATTATTACAAAGATATAAGCGATATTTATACCATAATGAATACGTTTTCCAGCTAAATGTATTAAATGTAATGGGATCTTTCTACAACTTTTGAATGTTTAATCATTTTTCTTGAAACCTCGTAATGCTAACTATTTTTTTCAGATTGTGATGGATCAAGAAGCATATGCAAGGGTTTCCCTCAGTTCTTTGTTCCTTTTTCTTCAACTATCTATTTTTCCTATTTTGGGGTTTCCTCATTTCACAAACATTGTAATTATATATTTTTTGGAAATGTAACAACTTATTTAATATAAGAACGCTTGTTTTCTTCTAAAAAAACAAATCATGAAGAAGGGAATCCGAACAACAGGTGGTGGAGTGCAAACAATAGGATCAATTCACATCAATAAAATCATTTTGGTAAGTTATTGGATCTCATTAATCAATGGAGTGATTCTGGATTGTTTTAAATTTTAATAAAAATATTTTTTTAGTGTCTAATAAATCAGAAACCCAAAGAGGAAGGTCACAACACAAGCCAAATAAATTTAAATTGATTTGATATTCTCATCTTAACTTCTATGGGATCTTTTCCAATAAAATTTGGCCTTTTTTACTAAGTTTTTTTAATGGGAACAATCACCTACCTAATTTCCCTCATTTCAATGGGATTTCTTTTTTCCTTTATTTTGTGAAGGTAAATCCTCTCTATGGACAAAGACGATCCCTCTAGCCCTAGAGTAGGTCTAGCAACAAAAGTAAAAGATAAAGTGTAGGTTCCTAATTAATGAATGAAAAGGACAAGGTAGATTGACCTACCTAGAGTCCATCGCTTTCGTTGCTGTAATGGTGGTGGCCTCTTGATCTCTGTTTAGACGGGTCACAATCCTTCTGCAATAGTGCTCATATACATGCACGAAGATCAACAAAAAAGAGAAACATACAAGACAATTATTTCATTCATAATCAAATAACCAGTCAAGGAGGGTTAAGCATATTGCATCAAATAAAACACATTAAAGCAAGATGGGAACCAAACAATAGTCATGTATATATATAAATAGAAGAAGGAGTTACAATCGGAGCCTTGACATCGCAACCTCCTTCAATGGGTTCAGGTGAAGCACATCTCGAAGGATCTTCGGGGAATTCGAACGGCGTTAGGACACAAGCCTAAGCTCTCTCGACAAAGGTCCCTTCTGTTCCATATTTCTAGCAAAAAGTTCAGGAATTCTTTTTAGCCTTTCAACTATGATATGTTCAGCTATCTGTTCATCTAGTGCATCAATGGGAGATGGATTTATTTATAGAGGGAGAGAAGGAGGTTCATATCCCTACAATAATGGAAGGGAGGCCTTATCCCTTGGGAGGTTTCCCCAAAAGGTGGAAACAAGAGGCCAAAGGAGGGAGGCCGTGGTTATTCAGTCGAACCACTCCGGATGAATCGCCCATGAAGTTGTTAGGATAGAAACTTAGCCTCTATATTTAAAAACAATTCCATAAACAGGTTGGCATGGGTAGCACACTAGGACAGAGCACCAATGGGCACAGGGCCCAGTGTTAATCTTCCTCATTCGCGCGAGCATATAATGGTCTACTAGCGCCAAGGAAAAAACATGTGTTTCTGATGATATGCTCATGGAATTGTCAACAGAAGGAATTTTTTCCTCATGGAAAGGGATGCAATGATGGTATTTTCAAGGCATGACACTTCTTATTTGTCACAAAAATGATCCTCCAATGTGCGGGATGGGGACTGTAGGGATAGCGACAAAATGCTTAAATGTCCCAAATGGGGAAATATAGGATCAGTAGGGAATATATAAAGATATTCCATTGTGGAATCATAGTAGTGTGGAAACAAATCATCAAATTCTAAACCAGAGATAGACTAGTAGGGCATTTACTGGTTATATCACCTCTAAAGAGAGGATGAAAACCAGAGACTTCCTGGCCCGTTCTAGACTCTGTTTATAGAAGATTGATGAAACACAACAATGATAGAAATAAAACACTCCAAATGGATTTTTCAGCCCTTGGGATTCTTAGATCTTCAGATCTAAAGAAGGAATCCAAAAGAGGAGCAAAAACCAAACAAGGAAGGAGCAGGAGATTTCTACTTTAGGAAATTCAGCAAGAGGCTCAGTGAGAATGCTGTATAAGAAAGTGGGTGCAAGAATAACATATGTTAGGGCTTGTTTCCCATATATTAGGCTATTTGAGACTTTTATGATGAATTTTAGCTCAAAAAAATGAGTTTAAGGCACTTAAATAGATCTCCCACAAAGTTGACTAGCTAAAAATCAGCTAGTGAGAAGAGCTGCTGCAACAAGGAAACCCAGCAACCAGAATTGCGCAGTTTTGCCCAGAAATCACTGGAGACCAGCCATAAGGCTCCGAATTCAGCCTTATAACATGAGATCATCGTTATGAAAGATTCTCCCATGAATATACAACAAATCACATGAAATAATAGTGCAGAAATCCATTAAATAACATTTCCGGCATTTATAAAATTGCAGAAAGGAATGGTCTGCGTCCCTCTAAGTGTGCTTAGAAGATAAATAATGGAACTCAGATATATGGTAGATATATGGCTGTAACATGATATCTATACCAGATCTGGAAACTACTCAGCCTCTTCTACAAATCCCCTTTGGGGTTTTTACAAGATATTGCACAAGAAGATGTAGATCTGACTTTTAATACATGAAACTGCAGGAAACTTCCAGAAATTGTTGAAGATGATTATTATTACAGTATATCAGATCTGAAAAATATATATTAGCAGCTACAAGTTGAGTCTTCAAGATAAGAGGCAAGCCCCAACCATCGAGAAGCAAGTACAATGAGAGAAATACAACTAGCAGTAAAAGCAGTACATGTAAAAACGCAGTTCACTAGAGAAAAAATGCTGTAGCTTGAGATGAATGTTACAATAGATGAAATATACAGATATGAAATATAAATACAACAGAGATCCTCTTCCGGGTGGTCACAAGACACCCTCCCTGAGAGAAATCCCTCAAAACATCTAGATCCTTGCAGATCTGAATCACCACTTGCTGCAACTTAACAGCAGCTGCAAAACCATCAATAGGACCAGCGCTGCTAATGGAGATGAAGCTTGGCCAAAATGCTGGATAGTGGAGAAATTCATCACAATCTCCTCCAAGAGCTACTCAAGGAAGGAGAGAGGATTCCTAAACAGGAAATCCTCCTTCTCTAGCTAAACAACCAAGAGAAGTATAGTTGCTCAAGCAACCTCTAATTCGAAATATCATCAACAACATTTTCCTTGAGCCTTCTCCTTCCTTTTATAAGATGAAGATGTGCAAAACCCTAAACCACCTTGAATCACTTAACCCTTTTCACATGTGGTCCTCCTTCTAGAACTGCGCTGCCCCTTTAGGAGATACATTGAACCTAGACAGCGCTGTAGATTTGGTCTTGTTGACCCAGTCAAATAGCTCAAACCTGTTTCACACACAAGTGGATTTTATGTAACTGGCTCAGATATAGCTTTGTTCACATTGAGCATTGATTTATTCATTGATCTGAAGAGTTTTACATGTCCTCCATTAGTCATTTATTCATAAATGGAAAATAAAACAAAATTTAAATGTTCCAATTAGCTTGGGATAATTAGGAACATTACATTCCTCCCCTCCCAAATGTTGCTTGTCCTCAAGCAACTGCAAGGATAGAACTGAAGGATGTCTCCTCCTCCTACTGTATCATCCACATATGATGATCTCCTCCAAATAATGAGATGTTGTGTCAACAATGAATCTCCATATTGCCTCTCCCAAGCATGTAAATTAGCTGAATAGCTATCGTCATGAATAAGTAGAGTACTCAAGGAGGCAATAAGGTGCTACCTAGAGGCTCCCTTGAGGCACGGAGTCTGAAATGTATTGGGAAACAACATTCCCATGTGGATCCTCCATTTCCAAGCAATCATCCACACAAAGTGAGTTACCTTCCAACATGGAAACTCCTGAAAATGTTCCTCCACCTTGAGCTCCCGCAAAATAGGTGGGCTGAAAATCTGCACATGGTAGACAAGATAGCCTACCCCACAATGTTCTCCTCTCCACTTTAGATAAGTGTAGAGTGCAAACTAATCTTGGGCTGCAAGGATATTTCCCTTAAGCGGCATCATGAAGACTAGATCTGCAAGGATCCTCCCTGCAACACTGTAAAATCAGTTAGCCCAAAATGTTCCATATGTGATGGACAGAAGGGTATCATCATAAGGTACTCCATCAAACACATGGCCCACCTCCAAGAGAAACAAGTGTTTGGTCATGGTGGCCACAACTCTTCCCATGTTCCCATTAGAACATGTACTACAGAAAATGTGGGAACCTACTTCCCAAAAGGACACATCCAAACCATGTGCCTCACTCCACATCATGTCTCCCATCAAGATAAAAGAAATATCAGCAATTGAGAGCATGACTATCATCATGATGAAGGAAGTAATGAAGATTCTATGTGATGCAAGAGAGTGCCAATAGTTTCCCAAGTCTTCACAGCGTAGTTTTACATACTGATGCTTTAGAAGAATACATGGAAAATTGTTTCCTATTACATGGTTAATCATATGAATCAAATGAACATACATGTAAGAGAAACATATTTTCCCAAGGCCACATAAGATATGGCTGTCTCCATCATATAACTTGGCCCAATGTAGATCATGGAGCTCAATGAATAGCTTGCCCTCTTGTGGAGCAATGCACTGCCAAAAGATGGTAAGAGGATGCAAGAAAAAAATATCACCATATGTTGGAAGCAAGAAGATACATGGACTCATGAATGAATCCTAAATAATAGTTTGGCACACTCCCATGAAGGGGGATGAACTAAGTGTTGCATGAAAGTCCTTCTCCTCCTGCTTGGAAACCCAGTCAAGAAAAGCACACCACAGTAATAGATGTCTCCATCTACAACTTCATCTTCTTCACCTCCTATTTTCTCACCAAATGCATCGAATGAGAAGTGATCCTGGGAATACTCCATCAATAAATCCCAACTCCAAATTGACAACGCTGTTGGCCTATGTAAATAGGCTCGCATCAACACATAGCTCCAATATTTGACATGTAAAATGTCAAAGGCATCTCCCATAATGTTGCTACATATGAGAAGTCCTTCCCATGAAGAAAGTCCTTCTTGAACATCTAAGGTCAAGGAGTAACCACTTTGCACTATGATAGTGCCATCCTCTACTCCTACAACATCATGAAAAATATGAGAGCAAATCTGCCCTTGCTCTCTCAAAAACATCCCAAGCAACAAAATATTTTGCTGCCTCCTCATACTTCCATCATCCAAATCATGTAGTGACAACATGGTGCTTGACATGAAGAATGCTATGCCAACACAATCTACCCATACTCTTTGCTGCCCCATGATGCACGTATTCTGCCACATACCCTTAGAAAGAGAGTGATGACCAAACTCTTTCAAGAGCAACCAACGCAGCCAAGCCTCCTGCTGCCCAGTGTCATAGATCTGCAAGTAGCTTTCCAGCGTCTTGCTCTCCATCCACATCCACTCAACCACTTCTGGAAGTCTCCTTCCACCCTTCATCCTGGTACTCCTCCCATGAGGGCTACCATCATCCCAAATCAAATTCCTGCATTTCATGGGATCTTGAAATGCAATCTTCTCGAGGATAAATTTGACCCAATGAGGACCCAAATAGATGGTAGGAAAAAACCTCCCATCATGATGTGCATGGCTCAATAAATGTCCAACACAACCATGAGAGATGTTATCCATCCGAAGATGTCCTCCATCTACTATTTGCTCCTATGAGAAGGGAATATCCTCCTAAAACTGTTGAAGAACTTTACACCCCATGATGTGCTGAAGTGCACCTCCAATGAATTCTTCCCACGAGGCCTTCTCCTCATGCATGGCCTTTAAAAACCAAAGGGGCCATGGATTTGCTGCAAGTAGAAGTTTCTCTTTGAGTAGGGGTGTTCTCATTGAGAAAGAGTCATCTAGAAGGGAGAAATGGTTTCTCTCTTCAAGATGTCTACCATCCATCATTCCACCCTCTATTGCTTCATGAATGAAGCTTCCATGTGAATGCTCTAATGAGGAATATTTTCTCTCTTCTTCCTCACTGCCTTTGCACAGCGCAGTGCAACTCGATTGCTCTAAATCAGCAGCATGCAAAGATGTAGATCTCTTCATAAAATGTGCTGAAATGACAATATATGAATCTTTAATCGTACCTCAGTGAGATGTAGAAGCAAGAGCTTCTTCTGCAACTATGTAGTCTTCCTTCATTACTGAACATGAAGGCTACTCTTCCAAGGTTGTGCCAGCGCTGGTACAAGTCTCCACCTTCTCAATATCCTTGAGATCTTCCTTAATACCCTTGAGGGTCTGGAAAAGGAGCAAGGAGATCTCCTCTTCTGTCATTCTTCCAAGTGGTGGAGCCATGCTCTTGTTTATTCTGTAAAATACATCTTCTTTGTGAGGGTAGGACATGCATGGGTCTTCCTCTCCTTCTTGAAACCCTTTGTAGGTCTCACTGCAACTTTCTTCTCCTTGAAACCCTCTAGGAGTCTCGGTGCATCTTCTTTCTCTTTTCTGATTTACCTCTTTAGAGAGGCCCTTCCTAGATCTGAACATTGATGAGAGTAAACTCATCCTCTCCATCATTCTGATCTATGTTTCTTCTCTTCTCTGATATTGCTGTAAAGTTCCCTCTTCAGGAGTATCAAGATTCTATTCCAGAGATTGACTGCAGGGCATTTACTGGATATGTCACCTTTGAGAAAAGGATGAGATCCAGAGGCTACCTGGCCATCTTCAGACTCTGTCTATAGAGCTTGAAAGATTCCTACTTCAGGGATTCAGCACTTTGGCTTGAAGCAACAGGCTGAGCCAAAGATCTTGCTCTGATACCACTGTAATGTCCCAAATGGGGAAATATAGGATCAGTAGGGAATACCTTAAGATATTCCACCGTGGAATCAAATTAGTGTGGAAACACATCAGAAAATTCTAAACTAGAGATAGACTAGTAGGGCATTTATTGGTTATATCACCTCTAAAGAGAGGATGAAAACCAGAGGCTTCCTGGCCCGTTCTAGACTCTGTCTATAGAAGACAGATGAAACACAAAAATGATAGAAATAACACACTAAAAATGGATTTTTCAGCCCTTGGTATTCTTATATATTCTAATATAAATAAGGAATCCAAAACAGAAGAAAAAACCAAACAAGGAAGGAGCGGGAGATTTCTACTTCAGGAAATTAAAAAAGAGGCCCAATGAAAACGCTGTATAAGAAAATGGGTGCAATAATAACGTAGGTTAGGGCTTGTTTCCCCTATCTTAGGCTACGTGGGACTTGTATGATTAATTTCAGCTCAAACAAATGAGTTTAAGGCACTTAAACAGATCTCCCACAAAGTTGACTAGCTAAAAATCAGCTAGTGAGAAGAGCTGCTGCAACAAGGAAACCCAGCAACCAGAATTGCGCAGTTTTGCCCAGAAATCATTGGAGACCAGCCATAAGGCTCATAATTCAGCCTTATAACATCAGATCATCATCATGAAATATGATACCATGAATATACAACAAATCACAAGAAATAATAGTGCAAAAATCCATTAAATAACATTTTCGGCATTTATAAAATTGCAGAAAGGAATGGATTGCATCCCTCTAAGTGTGTTTCAGCAGATAAATAATGGAACTAATATCTATGGAAGATATGTTTCTATAACATCAGATCTATACCAGATCTGGAAACTACTCAGCCTCTTCTACAAATCCCCTTTGGGGTTTTTACAAGATATTGCACAAGAAGATGTAGATCTGAATTTTAATACAAGAAAATATAGGAAACTTCAAAAAATTTCTGAAGATGATTATTATTACAGTATATCAGATTTGAACAATAGCTATCAGCAGCTACAAGATGAATCTTCAAGATGAGAGGCAAGCCTCAATCATCGGGAAGCAAGTACAATGAGAGAAATACAACTAGCAGTAAAAGCAGTACATGTAAAAACACAACTCACTAGAGAAAAAGCACTGTAGTTTGAGCTGAATGTTACAATAGATGAAATATACAGATCTGAAATAGAAATACAACAGATATCCTCTTTCGGGTGGTCACAAGACACCCTCCTTGAGAGAAATCCCTCAAAACATCTAGATCCTTGCAGATTTGAATCACCACTTGCTGCAACTTCACAGCAGCTTCAAAACCCTCAATAGGGCCAACGCTGCTAATGGAGATGAAGCTTGGCCAAAATACCAGATAGTGGAGAAATGCATCACAATCTCCTCCAAGAGCTACTCAAGGAAGGAGAGAGGATTCCTAAACAGGAAATCCTCCTTCTCTAGCTAAACAACCAAGAGTAGTAGAGTTTCTCAAGCAACCTCTAATTTGAAAAATCATCAACAACCTTTTCCTTGAGCCTTCTCCTTCCTTTTATAAGATGAAGATGTGCAAAACCCTAAACCACCTTGAATCACTTAACCCTTTTCACATGTGGTCCTCCTTCTAGAACTGCGTTGCCCCTTTAGGAGATACATTGAACGTAGACAGTGTTGTAGATTTGGTCCTGTTGACCCAGTCAAATAGCTCAAACCTATTTCAAACACAAGTGGATTTTATGTAACTGGCTCAGATATAGCTTTGTTCACATTGAGCATTTATTTATTCATTGATCTAAGGAGTTTTACATGTCCTCCATTAGTCATTTATTCATAAATGGAAAATAAAAAAAAAATTAAATGTTCCAATTAGCTTGGGCTAATTAGGAACATTACAAATGTTGTGTAACAGATGCCCCTTAAAGCATGAGGTCCGAGAGACAGGTAGGGGTGAAATGCTTTACGAGAACACATTCGAACCAAACACTGTTGTTGGAATACCTTCAATTAAAAATACAATTGATAGCTCTGATACATGAATATGTGGTATGGGCGCCGCAACCATCCATAATAGAGTATACATATAAACTGGGATCCGAGGTATGGACACAACCATCCAATAGTAAGGATCAACAACTAGACTCAGGTATGGTCGTAGCCATCCATAAAGAGTCATGCAATAACTCATGATAAACCACAATATCCCGCATCCTCGATCTTATAAAAAAAAACCCAGGGTCTTGTGCTCCATCTCGACCCGAAAAAGTACAAATTCAAGCATGCAAATATTTGAGCTAAAGTCGAACATGCAATAAAGTCACCCGATTACTTGTCAATGATGAAAGTTGTTAACAGGCATGAGAGAAACCACCAATAATGCCAATGGATCTCAAGGTACAACAGGTATAATCCATAGAATGTGAACAGTGATATGGCGTCGTACACTCGCAGAATCGCTCGACCAAAGGCCAATGATGTGCACTTGTCGTTGAATGCGAAGAACTTGACATTGAGGCATGCAAGCTCCAAGGTACCCAAAAGGAGTCTCTAGGCCAACTTCCTGAATAATGAGCTGAAGTCGACAGGAAGTGACCAGGTTGAAGGAGGGCCATAATGTTTCCGACATCATCGAAACGAGACAGAGGAACATGATGATAGTGAATCAGGACCAAACAGAGGATCAAAGGAAGGTGGAAAGATGCATAGGAAAACTTCTCTCCAACATATCAGTGACATGACACTGGATTTGGCAGTATTTGACATCAAGGGATCTGAGGTCATCATGACGTGGAAAAGAGAAGACGAGAGGCCAAAATAGATTACCCAAACCCATGGAGGAAAAAATGACGAAATGAGATGTCCCCAACCTGACATGAATGCAGATGAGTGCCATGTTCAAGAGTGACATACTGCCGACACGACTAAAATCTGGTTCCATTTTCCCCCACTAATTTTGGTGAATACCCAAATTATTTTTTAAAAGAAGCTTGAATGGGATAGCATATGCTTGCAATGTAATTTTGTCCTTTGGAAAAACCCATCCTATTACATTTTACGAGCCCTAGGAAGGAGAAATCGATCAACGTCATGGTGACGATTTCCGATGTCATCAGATTCTAACAAGTCTGATAAAGGAAGAAATCGACTTCTTTTCATGTTTAGAGAGTTTGAAAATAAGTCTAAATGAAAACTCCAGCAGGTCCCTTTTCGTAAATAGTCCCTCATATCCGAAAAGGTAGAAAACTATGTCTGAGAGAACCTCTCAGTCACGATAGGCTAAGGTATTCCTTTTTCGTAAATAATCTATCCCAACCCGAAAAAGGGGTAAACGTATACTGGGTAGATATCATTTTGCAGCCATTTAACGAGTTTAAAACTTCAAGAGTCTCGGTAATATTTCTAGTTTGAGAGAGTTATAAATGAGCTGAAAGATGACTCTACCTAGAGGAATGAGTGGTATTATAGGTAGCAACTGGTTTCAGTGATGTTGGAACTACTCAGAACAAGTAAAGGTCAATAGGCTGGCTAACAAGACCACTCATTGCAGATGTTCCTCAGGAATGGGTAAAACAATCAAGTGAAGGCATATGATCATCCAAGCAGATGGTGACGATGGAATAAGAAAACCAAGGCTCATATGGAAAAACAGGCTGAAAAATGGCAATCACGAGAGGTAAAATAAGAATGGTTTCATTTTTACACAAGCTTGAAATCATGGAAACTTTGCTTGAAATTGGTTTCATTTTTACACAAGCTTGAAACAAAGATAAATTGTGCTTGAAGAAGTTTGCATGCCCCCAACATGGTGACACAATTCGAGGTACATGCCCCCCAAGCTTCAGTCCATCTGAAATACGGATGGAGTGAAGGTTCAATTACGACATTAGGGGAAGACTCGACTGGGAACTTACGAGATCTTATCAAAGACTCGAATTGAACGAGAACATTTTTCATTGTTTTAACAAAGTTGAAACATTTAAAGAACTATCCTCGTGAGAGCAAATTCATTTTTTAACGAAGTTGACATAGAAGACAAATTATCCTCATAAGAGCTTGTTTCATTTTTTAAGGAGCTTGACACAAGAAAATGAACTATGCTCCGAAAATCTTGTTTCATTTTTTAAGGAGCTTGACACAAGAAAACAAACTATGCTCTAAAAGAATATTGCTTCATTTTTAAGTATCTTGACACAAGAAAACGAACTCTACTCTGACGACCTCTCATCATGTCAAATAAGAAGTCATGGCTTCCAAGAGATTATTATCCGATGGAAGGAAGACATCTTGGAAGTCAGGACCCAATGCCCCCAGCAAATGATGCACAACAACACTATCATTGAATGCGGGCATGAGACAGGTAGCCACATAATTAACCTACGGTGGGGAAGATACAACTAGCGGATAAAAATATGGTAGAGATGATGGTGATCCAGCTGCCACCCTAGGACCAAAGAATGAAAGTTGATCAATGGTCATAATCCGACCTTTATGCAGAAAATCACGCGAAAGAGGGAAGAGACAAGTGCACCCATGGCATAAGCATAATCGTGCCCCAAGAGTAAATTAAATTCCAAGGGTCCTGGGACAACCATCATGTCTATACTGACAGTTTTCCCTCCCAGAGTAATAGGCAACATCGAAAGGATTCCTAATGGTTGACTAGTTCTTCTATTAAATGCCAATAGATTCTATGTAATAGGCACAAGCGGTGGAGAACCAAAATTTTGCCAAGTAGTTTAAGAAAAAATACTAACATACACGCCTTCATCTATAATTGTGCTAGGTACGGCCACATCATAGGCATGTACCATGATCTCAAAAGGCACATAAGAAGGAAGGCGGTATACTGCGAATCAACTCCAATCATAAGAAGCGGCCAAACTACTCGAAGGGGGTACCACAAGAATGGAATGGTCATCCCTTGGTGTTACGAGAGCGAGAGGAGCATCCTCCGGGACCTCCATCATTGGAGTAGGAGGAGGAGCTTCTGGAACCACGAGGATGGGAGAATATTCCTCCAAGTTCGAGGAATATGAAGAAACAAGAAGAACATGAGGGGTATGTGAGTCACTCTCGACGGAAAGGACGTGATGAACCATAGGTGAAATTAGATCGACCGGTTCCACGACCAATGGTTGGTTGGGAACGGATTCGTGAATTTGAATTTCAGGGGGACTGGGATCGACCAAAGATTAATCTTGATCGATTGTTGGATCAACTAGCGGAGGACTCAAAGAAAGTTTCTGGTAACCAACCAAAAGGCAGGATGCAGAAACAATAGGGTTGTCCAATACTCTCATGGCTTCATCCATGTATGGACAAAGGTAAATGGGATGACGCAATTCACACAACTTACATGGATTCGTAATAATACTCTATTTCTTATGAGTCTTATCAAGGCTAGTCAAAGACGTGCCACCAATATGACTTCCAGAAGCCAAAGGCAGTGACGGATGGCCGTCAGACCATGCTTCGAGTACCTTGGGAATGCCAGCGCAGTATCGAAGAAGGTGGTCACCTTTACACAACATGCAAGGAAACTTGACTTTCTGTGGAAGGTTAGATGGTTTATCTTTGGAATATTTCTAAGGCGCAATAGCTGTAGAGTTGGCCTCTCGCTTGTTTGACTTCTTCTTCTTCTTCTTAGCCACCTAGTTACTTGAATCCAAACTTTCACCAAACAAAGTAGAAGAGGAGGACGAAGGAACAATAGAAGAAGCAGAGAAGTCCACCTTAGAATCAACATGACATTGTTTAGGTGAAAGAGATGGTTGAACAGAGGTCACACCACTTGGGACCACCGAGGTCGAAAATAACCACACAGGTAAACCAATAGTTAACCCAGGAAGGGACAATGTTTCCATATAAGGCGCACAAACATTTCCAAAAGTAGGAAAATGACCACAATTGCATTTGGAGGGGATTCCTTGGTTGGTAAACTCCGAAAAAATTGGCATTGGAAAAAACCTTAAAACAAAATACTAAGGAAGATAAATTTAACCAGGAATATTTCGTGGGCAAATAATATTTTAAGACATTGAAACAAAAATCTGTCATTTCATATTTTAAGAGTCAATAAATAGGAAAAGGTGACTCTATCACTTTCAGGTTGAAACGAGCATGAAAGGACAAGATCTCGATGATATTTTCACTTTTAGAGAGTCACGAAAAGACCAAAATGACTACTCTGGTAATCTAGGCAAGAGGGTGTACCAAGTTTCCGTGAACTGCCATATACACCTTGGTGATCAAATGAGAAAGAAATGACCAAGGACTTAACATACGTGCCGGTAGTCTCCTCGAATGATGTGTTCGATGTATCACGGTTACAGGGTGGCAGACTCGGCTTCCTATGGATAAAGGATTTGAACCTATGGGGGTCTCCCTTTATATACCCGACGATACGGGGAGCACAATTCTGTACTAGTGTCATCTAAAGCTGAGCGAAAAACAACAACTACTAGGTTTAACGACGCCAGAACACATCACTAGCCTAGACCTTCCTTAGGTTAATTGAATAAATTTTACAGTTGCTATTGAATTAATGTTTCAGTTTCAAGGACCTAACGAATTTTATCTCAAATCTCCTAAATGCAAGCTACATGCAATAGAACACCATTTTCCGTTCGATGAATGCTAACTAAGAGAAGGATAGAGATCTTTAAAAAAGAAAAAAACAATGAAAAGATATGATGAAGTCGCCTAATGCATCTAATACAACCAAAACGAGAAATGAAAAATTATTTCCTAGATGCAAGCGCTAGTTATGCAAAAGAAATTTTCATTTTCGATGCGAATGAAAGAATGCATTTTTTTTGTTTTTTAAATGAATGAAGCACAAGATGCACTAATTACATTAAAAATGAAATCAAACACTATTTTAGAGCACTATGAATGTAGAGATCTGAAACCGAACAATTCGAAAGCAATACGAACATAAAAACGTACTCACACCATTGATGTGCTTTCTCAAACAAAGTGAAAGCTTTCAAAATGACCCAAACGAGCAATGTGATCTATGCTCGAAGCGAAGAGACAGAAAGTCAAACAAGAAAAAAAGTAATTTTTCAACAAACTAAACACTCAAAGGATCAAGAAATACTAATACAACTGATTAGGGAATCGAACTGACCAAATCAAAAAAGACTTGAACTTGAACCAGAAGGCCCACTGAGCGAAATACACCTAGAAACCCTAGGGCTATGAACTTCACTGATGAGAGAATGGAAAAAAAATGAGAAGAGCAAGCCTAAAGCAGTCAAAATAACTCCAAAAAGACCAATTGCAAACCAAAAATCAAGCGAGAGTCAAGAAAAACTGACCAAAAACTCAGCAAAAGGGTCAAACCAAATCCTACAGGATTCGGCCCGATTGTGAGTCAGTAATCCACGCCAAATAGGGGTTGGAATTACTGCAACAAAAGAAACCTACACCAACTCACGTGTCTGTTCAAAAGAAAAATGCCCCAAGTTGAATAACTATGGGAAGAGGAGAAAACTATTGAGCAGAGGTCAATCTTGACACTTTGGAGCTGAACAGGAGGATCCCAGACAATCAAGCAAGCCAAAAAATATAGTTAAGCAAGTAAAAGACCGAATTCTACGTGATAAGGAAAATTCCTAATAGGAAACGAAACGAAAAATTCACACTGATCCCCAGCAGAGTCGCCAATTTGTTGTGAAGGGAAATCCTCTCTACGGACAAAGACGATCCCTCTAGCCCTAGAGTGGGTCCAGCAATAAAGGGACAAGATAAAGTGCAGGTTCCTAATTAATGAATGAAATGGACAAGGTAGATTGGCCTACCTGGATTCCAACGCTGTCATCACTGTAATGGTGGTGGCCTCTTGATCTCTGTTTCAACGGGTCACAATCCTTCAGCAACAGTGCTCGGATACCTGCACAAAGATCAACAAACAAGAGTAACATACAAGACAATGATTTTATTCATAATCAAATAACCAGTCAAGGATGGTTAATCATATTACATCAAATAAAACACATTAACGCAAGATGGGAACCTGACAATAGTCATGTATATATATATATATATATATATATATATATATATATATATATATATATATATATATATATATATATATAAATAGAAGAAGGAGTTACAACCGGAGCCTTGACGTCACAGTGTCCTTCAAGGGGTTCAGGTGAAGTGTGTCTCAAAGAATCGTCGAGGAATTAAGACGGGGTGAGGACACAAGCCTAAGATCTCTCGACAAAGGTCTCTTCCATTCTGTCTTTCTAGCGAAAAGTTCAAGAATTCTCTTCAGCCTTTCAGCTGTGATATGTTCAACTATCCGTTCATCTAGTGCATCAATGGGAGATAACTTTATTTATAGAGGGAGAGGAGGAGGTTGGGATCCCTACAATAATTGAAGGGAGGCCTTATCCCTTGGGAGGTTTCCCCAAAAGGTGGAAACAAGAGGCCAAAGGAGGGAGGCCGTGGTTATTGAGTCGAACCACTCCAGATGACTCGTCCATGAATTTGTTAGGATAGAAACTTCACCTCTATATTTAAAAAACATTCCATAAACACATTGACGTGGGTAGCGCACTGAGACAGACACCAATGGGCACAGGGCCGAGTGTTAATCTTCCTCATTGACGCGAGGGTATAACGGTCTACTAGCGCCAAGGCAAAAAAATGTGTTTTTGATAATCTGCTCATGGAATTGTCAACAGAAGAAATGTTTTCCTCATGGCAAGGGATGTAATGATGGTCTTTGCAAGGCATGACACTTCTTATTAGTCACAGAAATCATCCTCCAATGTGCAGGATGGGGATTGCACGAACACTGACAAAATTTTGTGAAACACTTTCCCAAATCTCATACAGGTTTTGAGGTAATAGGCATTATCTACTTAGTCCTACTTCTTTGAATGGATATTGGTCCAAATTATTTGAATGAATAGTGGTATAGGCTTCATGGGAAGGAAACTAATTTTTGCATAAAATTTAGAGTTTTATTAAAATGCTAGCACTAACTATATTGACACATTGAATGCTTTCTCCTTCATTTAGATGTGATGCCTTCTGTGTAAGGAAACAAATTTTTACATAAAACTTAAGTGTTTATTAAAATCCTAGCACTCACTATATTGGCCCATTGATTTTGTTCTCCTTGATTTTGATGTGAGGTTGTGTTTCCTTTGTCTACTTTTGAGGTTGATACAGATTTGATGGTATTGGAAAATATTTTCTCTATGCCACAGATTTGAATAGATACATGTCACTTGGGTTGGCCCTCCTTTGCATAGAATTAGAATCTCCTCCTCCTTCAACTAATAAAATATGATTTATCGACATCTATTTTCCCTTCATATTTATAATATTATAACTTTATTGATTATTAATTATTAATTTCTTGCAAGCTCACAATCTATACGAACTTATTACTGATAGGAGTCCATAAGCACTCATTTTATTTGAAAGCTTCTATTTACAACCAAAATATGCCTATTTCGAACTTTTTTCCGAACTACTAATTATCGGCCATTGCATAATGAGATTAGATCTAATATGTTCATGGATTATTAGTAAACACTTTAATATTTTATTGTCACTATAAATGTGATTGATATCATGCATTTAACAATTTTATTTTTTAAAATCTTCTACTTTAAATTATCTATGATATTAATATTTTTTTATCTTCATTAACTTTAATACTTTTTAAAATCACAATAATTAAGTTAAAGAACTAAATCTGCAATTTCTAGTCCTAATTTGTTTTCATGACCATTGCCCCATTCTCCACTCTCTCTAATTAATTGAATAATACAAGGGAGTTTAAAACATCTTGAATAATTATGGGTATTGAAGCTTTATATATACAATATTGTGACTTTATTGATTATTGATATAAAAAATTATTAAAATTCTAAAAAATGCCCATTCTAAAAATTATTGACATTTTACTATTTCATATTAATATTAATAACTAATTACATAACATAATTAAAATTATTGTTAAAATATTTTTAACAATAATAATAATAATAATATATAAATTTTGAATAATAATAAAATAATCATTAATGTTAATAATTTAATTTAATAACTTAATATTCAATATTTAAAAATAAAGACAGAACATATTTAATATAAATATTAATTATCATGTTCATAAATATGATCGCATGTAGGTTATTGAATATTAAAAAGAATTTAATATCTGAATTATTAAATATCAAGTTGATAAATATAATAGTTTTGGATTTTTTATAATTTTAACGTTTTATACCTTTAATTTATTTACGATATTAGGTTTTTATAATTTTTGGTTTTTCTGGATTCAAGTTTTTAAGTTTTTAATATATAGATTTTTTATAAATTTTTAGAAGGTTAGGTTTTAATAATTATTATAGAAAATAAAGTTTATAATAAATATTATTATATTATTAATAATTTTATAATAAATATTTCTATAAATTTCTATTTTTATAAATTATTTATTTTATATTTTTAAATTTGTTTATAAATAAATATTCTTTCTTGAAAAACATAAATAAAAATTACTAATAATAAAAACAATAATATTAATAAATCATTACTAAAATATTAATAATGTTTAAAAAAAGTGTTAATAAATTTATTGATCATAATAATTTTTAAAAATTAGTAACAATTTTAACCTAATAACATTGTTGCGAATCTGTTTATGGAGGACTTTGAATCTAGGGCTCTTTCCTCAGCTCTTTTCCAGCCAAAGTTATGGAAAAGGTTTGTTGATGATACTTGTGTTATCTGGCCTCATGGTAAAGATAAGTTAGATCAATTTTTCCTTCATCTGAATAGCCAATCTAGTTCCATAAAATTCACCATGGAACATGAGGTGGATGGTAGCCTTCCTTTCCTTGATGTCCTTATCTCTAGAAATGATGATGGTTCTTTCTCCCATCAAGTTTTTCGAAAGAAAACACATACTGAGCAGTATCTTCATGCTAGCTCCCACCATTTCCCTGCTCAGAAATTAGGCGTCCTTAGCACCTTAGCCACGAGGGCGCTGAGAATCTCTGATGAGTCTCACCTTGAGAGGGAAAAGATCCATTTGTTGAATGTCTTTTGTAATAATGGCTATAGTTTGTTGCAGGGCCTCAAAGCTTTCCTCAAAGCGGAGAAAGGTCCTTCTTTTAAGAATAAAAATAAAAAAGAACCGGGTGAATGGTATGGCAGTGTCAGCCTTCCATTCATCCAGGGTACCACTGATAAGATTTCTAAAATCCTTAAAAAGCATAAGGTATCCTCTTATTTCAAGCCTCTTAATACAATTCGTAGTTCTCTAAAATCGGTTAAAGATCCGATTGACCCCAGGGATGGAAAAGGTGTCTACATCATTTTCTGTTCCTGTGGGACTCCTTACATTGGTGAGACGGGTCGGTCTATTAATCAAAGGATCTGTGAGCATGCTGCTGATATCAAGCATAGAAGATCTCGCTCGTCCGCCTTAGTTGAGCATGCAGAAAAGACTAACCATCATATTTGCATAGAAGATGCTAAGGTCATTGCTAGAATCGACCATTTCCATCATCGTAAGTTGAGAGAGGCTATTGAAATTGAAAAACGACCCGTTAATCTCAATAGAGACGACGGTTGGAATATCAGCAGGTGCTGGATTCCTGCTTTATATTCTTGATTTTTTTTTTTTTTAATTTATGTATTTATTTATTTATTTATTTTTATTTTTATTTATTTTTATATTTATTTATTTAATTAATTAATTAATTTTATTTATTTATTTATTTATACTTTATTTATTTATTTAAAATAATAATAATAATAATAATAATAATTTTTCTATTTTTATTTATTAATTTGTATTTATATTTTATTTTTTATTATTTATTATTTATTTATATTTATTTATATTTATATTATATTTTATTTTTGTATTTTTGTATTTTTGTATTTATTGTTCTCTATAATTGGTTTGACTCCATGTTTGACTATTGAATTGATACTTTGTTGAATTACATGGATAAGAATTAAATATATTTTATGAAGAATCTTTCGGTAATAATCACATTATCATGAACAAAGTCGACGCGTTTCGAACCAACCATTGTGGTTCATCATCAGGACTAGGTGAGAGATCAGATCAGTCGTTAAGCTTTAAATAGATGTAGGAGATGCAAAGAAAACCGTTATAACAGCTATTTTGACTATGAAATCCACAACGGTTAGTTTTAATATTTAAAACAAAATAATAAAAATAAAAATAAAAGTAGCTCTACTAATTTAAATATTAAATACAATTTGAAATGGCTAGTTTGAAAATTCAAATTTAATTAAATATTATTTATATTAAAATTCTATCTATTAATTTTTTATTTTTTATTTTTTTAATAAAAATAAAAATAAAAATAATAAAATAAGATACAAATAAAAATATAAAAACAAAACTAAAATAGTTAAACCAATAAAATTAAAAATGGTAACAGTTAGTAATATATTAAAATATTTATTTATTTATTTAAAATAAATAAAAATAAATAAATAAATAAAATAAAATAAAATAAATAAATAAAATTTTTATTTTTCTTAATATCGTTAAAAAACTATTGGAAAATTAAATATTAAACAAAAATAAATAAAATATAATAATAATAATAATAATAAAATATAATAATAATAATAATAATAATAAAATAATAAACAAATAAATAATATAAAAATAAAATATAATTAAATAAATAAATTAATTAAATTTTTTTTTAAAAATATAAATAAAAAATAAAAATAAAAATAAAAGTAAATAAATAAAAATAAATAAATAAATAAATAATATATATATATATATATATATATATATATATATATATATATATATATATATATATATATATTAAAAATAAAAATAAAATAAAAATTAAGAATATAGCAGCAATCCAACACACCTTTATATTCCCAGCAGTCTCCTATTGAATTTACGGGCCTTTTTTCAATTTCAATATATTTATTAATTATTAATAATAATTGATTATTATATAATTTAATAAAATTAAAAAAAAAAAATTACATATATGCACCAAGATTGGTTAAATTATTTACCATTATATTATTGAATTGGTCAATTAGATGTTTAAATATATTAAAGGTTGTAAAAATTTATTAAAATAATAATAATAAATAAAGAAATAGAAATTAATTAATCAATTAAATAAATAAATAATGGAATATTTACTTTTTCTTAGTCAAACTAGCCATTATCCTAACGGCTAGTTGAGCCATTTCTACATCTATTTATACTTAATGTTTGGATCTGATCTCTCATAGTCCTGATGATGAACCACACTGGTTGGTTCGAAACGCGTCGACCACGTTCTTTTACATGTGATTTTTACCGAAAGAATTTCTACTAATTTATATTATGGATCACAGAAGCTTAGATTCCAAAAAAAAAAAAAAAAACATTGAAATTATTAATAACATTTAGATTGTAGTATTAATATTAATATTAATTTATTTATTTTTTAAACTTTATTTGAAAAAAGAAATGATATACAGAACTCAATCCATTAGTAATATAACTCAATTCATAAGCGCATGTTAAAATATATTTGTAATTTATATATGTTCTGCATTATTCAACCATATTCTTATTCAAACAATTAATATTTACATTTACAAATTAAAGTAAGTAATATAGTTAATAATAATAATGTTATGTTGTTAAGTTTTAATATTTAATTAATATAAAGGTGAATATAAACATAATATGTTATTTCTTTCAATAAATTAAATTTGAATGCTTCATAAAGCTTGATAGCATAATATTTAATATTGAAAGAAATAATAGTATATAATATCTCTAATATAAAATATCATGTTCATAAATGATAACTGTTAAATGTTAGTGCATCCGATTTTATAATTATAAGATATTAAATATTAAAAAATAAGTATTTAAATTACTAAATATCAGCTTGATAATTTTGATGGGTTTTGTTTTTTAATTTTTAGGTTTGAGATTGTGATTGTTGTTTGTTTTTACTTTATTTTTTACTATTAGGTTATTATAAATATAAATTTTTAGGTATCTATAATTTTATTTTGGTTTTTTTATTATAAATAAGTTTTTAATAAATATTTAGTCTTTATATTTTTATAGATGATTTATTTTATATTTTTAAATTAGTGTATAATAAGTTTTTTATAAATTAAAGAAATTAAAAAGAGGTTGGTATAAAGACACCAAGTTAAGTCAGAATGTTGCATTGCAAAACATTAATAACATTAAAAAAAATTGTTATAAAGACACCAAGTTAAGTCAGAATGTTGCATTGCAAAACATTAATAACATTAAAAAAAATTGTTACTTCTAAGTTCAAAGAAAAAATGTGGTGTGAGAAAGATTTAGCATTAAGATATTATAAAGAGGTCATCAACCCCACCCTAGAAGATCAAAATTATCTCTCTGTTTTAACTAGCTCAAAGAAGAAAATTAATATAGCCAAAATTAGAACGAACTCTCATGAGCTTCATAGTGAAAGAGGTCGTTGGATAGTTCCTAAACTACCATGGATTGGGATCTGCAATCTGTGTGAGAATATGAACATCCAGGATGAAAATCACTTCCTCTTAAAGTGCCCCGCGTACAACCACATTAGAGCTCAATTTCATAATATTTGTTGCAATACTTACCTTCCTAGCCTTTAAGATGTCAAAATTATAGTAAGCCCGAGAGACTTCTCTCAAGCTTTTCGAGCATAGGAATAAAATCTCAAATTAAACAAAATAACTCTTTTCTTTAAGTTCGATAGACCAAATATTGGTCTCACTCGAGGTTAACCATCATCATCATCAATAACATTCATATTATTAATAAAATTAATGTTAATCAAATCTTATTATTAATAATATTAATAAAATATTATTAACATTAATATTATAATATTATTATGAATATTAATTTATTTGTTTTTAATATATTTATTCTATTTTTGTTTAGAAAGAACAATTGATATAAAAAAATCAATCTATAGCGAATTTCATAATCACATGTTAAATTTTGTTTGTAATAAATATATGTCCCATTATATTCAATCTTATTCAAAATATTAGTATTTACATTTATAAATTTATATAGATAATAAAATAAATAAATTTTTTTTTTGTTTAACTTGTGTTATGAAATTTTAATATTTAATTAATACAAAAATGACTACAAACATTATATTTATGACCTTTCAATAAATTCAATTTGAATGCCTAGTATGTGATCACTTCATACTAATGTGGTTGATATACCACATATATAATATAACTTCATACTAATTATTCAACATCTCAATGCAACATTACAAAATTAGATGTAAATATTAGGGTTAATGATATTCGGGTTTTTAATATTGAGGTTTATGATATTGTGCTTTGTATTGGGTTTATAATATTAGGGTTGAATATTAGGTTTATAATATTGTGGTTTTTAATATCGAGTTTATAATATTACGTTTAGTATCAAGGTTTGAGTTATTAATAATGGGGTTTATAATATTGGGTTTAATTTTAGGTTTTATAATATTAGGGTTTATAATATTAATTATTGGGGTTTATAATATTGTGCTTAATATGGAGTTTATAATATGAGGGTTTAATATTGAGTTTTATAATCCTAGGGTTTATAATATTTATTATAAGGTTTATAAAGTTAATTTTAGGTATTATAATATTAATGTGAGTTTTTATCATGTTTTTTTTTTCTAAGTAAGACTAATTCTATTAAGGAAAATCATATGGTACAATCAAAGCTTTGCAAATAAGCAAAGTATAGAAGTAGAGGAGCCGGAAATGATAGATTATCAACCTCGGTCCCAAAATGCAACCTTGGAAAAAGCATAAGGTAACAAGGACAAGCGAGAAAAATAGAGCGAGACAGAGGGATCTACCCGGAGTGGGTAGAAACTTCCAAACGACATTTTTTCACTTTCTTCTTGCTGACTTTAACCCAGCCATTGTGACTTGGCTGGACAAGAACTAGTTGTTGACTATTCTGCGCTGAAGGAGGAGTCTCCTTATCTGAATCAGAGGAAGAGGCGCATGCGTGCGTTTCTGTGAAATCAGAGGTGTTAAAGGATCCTCAGGGCATGCCAAGGGGGAGTCCTTCGCGTGCTCAACATTTTATTCATATGCTTCTTTTTCCTCTTCATCCGAGCTGAAGGAATCTATGTTATCAATGGGGGGTGGATCACATGGCTTCCAACTCTTTGATTTGGATTTAAATTTTTTATTCTTCTTTTTGTTGAGGAACGTGGCACATGAGTTTTGGAGATGCCCCGTATGATGGAAGTGACAACACCGGAAGGCAGTGTTCTCATAGTCCAAGGATTGAGTCCAGTGGAAGTCCCCAATTTTGAGATTGATCTGATCAGGTAGCCCTTTTCTAATGTCTATTTCTGCGCATATTCTGCCAAAGGTGTATATTCCTTTCTACCCCCTTGAGGTATCTGTGGTCAAGAAGCGGAGTAAGGTATTCCCAATCCGTTGGAAGACTGAGAAATGCCACAGATGCGCAAGGAGGTTTGGAAGTCTGACCCAAATGGGAAGCTTTGTGATGACAACTGTGGAAGGGTCGAAGTCTCGAAACTATGGAGTAAGGAAGAGCCCCACTGATCCCCAGAACTAGGAGGCTTTCGTTAAGGCTTTCTGATAATCTTCATTGAAGGCAAAGGCTACAATGAAGAAGCCTTTCGAGCAAAAGAAAACCTTACAGTTGTTGGTCCAGTTTGAATGGATCCACTGGTAGAGATCTATAGATCGAGGCAATAGTCCATTAAACCTACAAATGGCGGCTTTTTCTGCAAACGTCTGAATTTGATCATCCAATTTTGGATGAGAGATTTCAATGGAGGGGGTTTCCTCCATTTTTTCCACCAGGAAAGGCTTGGGATCCTCAGCTTGTTGAGTGGCTCTCTTAGAGGGTTGCGTATGAACCGCATCCTTATAGGAGAAGGCAGGAGTTGAGGAAGTTTTCCGAGATGCTCCTCCTCTCAAGCGTAGGGAGAGCACAACTGATGCATATTTTTTAATAATGTAAAAAGACAGGGGTAGAGGGTCCTCGAGTTGTTTACCTCCGTAAAGCAATCTCAGGAGATCTGAGGGGATCCCTAACCTGAGTTCGAGATCTAGTAGAAGGTCCTACACCAGATCCATGGCTCGCACCCAGAGCAGCGTTGTTCCACCAGATAGAAGAGAGATTTGGATCTGATAAGCAGAGGGTGAATGATCTGAAAGCCTCTGCTCTCTGCTTCGGATCTTCTTCTGAACTGTGCATACACCTTGTATCCCCAAATCCAGAGGGATTTCAGCGTTGAAAACAACTGGATGAAGATTAAAGCCCTCCTGAAGTTGTCTTCGTTCCCATCTGCCATGTCTATCCGTGAAGCTGAGACTGGGCTTCTGCAGGGACTCGGCGACAGTCAAGGCTGCCGGAATGCTTGAGCTTGCAACCTTGTGCTGGCTTGCATTGATGATGGCTTCTGTACCTATTCGTCGGCAGAAGGAGGCAGCACCTTGTGCATATATCCTTGCTGCAAGATCTTCATAAATTCTTGCGGGAGTAACCCCAAGACATATAACCTGAGCAGTGTTGGCGGCCGGTTGGATGGGCTGAGTCTGCGTCCAGAGGAGTTTCGGGCATGAGAGGCCACATGAAGCTGCAGCGGTGAAGCCCGCAGAGCCTGCTCGCCCTGCTGTGGTGATGGCGGCAACGACATAACAGAACAGGGTAGAGGTTAAAGTAGCGTGGGTGGCCAGGCCTGCGGAAAACCTAGCAGAGTCCATATCTCTCATTCCGAGCTCTTTCCAATCGAGTTTTTATCATGTTGAGTTCTATAATGTTAGGGTTTAGAATATTTGGTTTAATATTAGGGTTTAATGTTGTGATCTCGGAATTATATGTAAGCATATCCAATGTCGCAGTGTGAGAAGCATCGTTGCAATACGACAAACAATGTGACAATCATATCCACAATGATACATTACAATGTAATTTATTTAATGTCACATTATGACAATGAATAAATTAAGGTTTAATATTCTCTTTTACAATATTGGCTTTATGGTTTATAATATTAAGGTTTATAATCATAGGGCTTATAATATTAATCCTAGGGGTTTTAATGCTTTGGTTTATAGTATTAATCCTAGGGTTTATAGTCTCTTGGGTTTATAATATAAATCATAGGGTTTAATATTATTCCCTGGGTTTATAATATTGATCCGTTGGGTTTACTAACCCCTTGTTTTTATAATATTATTGATCCCTTAGCATTATTAATCACCTTTTATAATATAAATAATCCCTTGGGTTTATGGTATTAATAAATAATATCTATAATAATATATTTGTGTTTATAATCTTAGGGTTTATAATATTAATCTTAGGTTTGATATATTAATCCTAGGGGTTATAGTTTTAATCTTAGGGTTTATAATATTAATCGTAGGTTTGATATATTAATCCTTAGGGTTATATTTTTAATATTAGGGTTTATGTTCTTGCAGTTTAATACTAATACTAGGGTTTATAACATTAATCCTAGTGTTTAGCATTAATCACTTGGGTTTATAGTATTAATACTCCCCTTTATTTATGAATATGTTGGGGTTTTAATATTAATCCCTTGGGTTTATAACATTGATAGCTTTATTCACACCATTGAAATTTATCAAGCTCACAATGCGGTATTGAATAAATTATGGCTTAATATTATTGTTTATAATATTTGGTTCAATGTTTATTCTGGTTTATTATATTTGGTTTCATGTTTATAATATTATCACAACCACATTTACCAATGATGAACCATGATAAACCATGGTCAACCATGTTTGTTTTGGACTTTATAATATTTATCTTCGTGTTTACAGACCTTGGTTTTATAATATTTATTCATTGGGTTTAATATTACTCCCTTTGATTTATAATTCCTTGGGTTTGAATATATTAATATTATTTACGTTTATAACACTAATGTTAGGGCTTCAATATCGTATTTATATTAAAAATTAAAATAACATTTATATGTTTATAAATTGTTTATTTTATATTTTTAAATAGTTTATAATAAGTTTTTTATAAATTTATTATCATAAAGAAATATTATCCCTTGAAGAAAAAATAAATAAAAATGATAATTAATAAAAATAACAATAACAGTCAAATTAACATTTAAAATAATACTATTAATAATATTATTAACAAAAAAATTATTAATAACATGATTGATACAATATTAATTATGTTTAAGAAAGCAATACTATTAATATTAATCACAATTATTAACATTTAATGCTATTAACATAATATAATTCAGATTATTAAAAACATTAATATTAATAACATCTTATTAATAATATTAATAATATTTTATTAAAATTAATATTAATATTAATATATTTATTTTTAATGTGCCTATTCTTCTTTTGTTTAGAAAGAACCACTGATATACAAAATTCAATCTGTTAGTAACATAGCACATTTCATAATCACATGTTAAATATTGTTGGTAATACATGTATGTCCAATCATATTCAATGCTATTAAAATTCTTAGTATTTATATTTATAAATTTACATGGAGAATAAAGTTAATAATAAAAATAAAAATAATTTATTGTTGTTTAATTTAATTAATGCAAACTTAACTACAAACATTATATTTGTGTCCTTTTAATAAATTAAATTTGAATGTCATATCTGATCGCTTCATACCAATGTAGTTGATATACCATATATCTCACATAACTTCATACTAATATTAATTTGATTTTTATTCAAATTATTATTCAACATCGCAAATGTGACATTGCATTATTAGTATACTAATTATTCGACATCGCAATGTGACATTACAAAATTAGGGGTAAATATTAGGGTTTATAAAATTCACATTTTCAATATTGGTGTTTATAACATTGTGCTTAATATTGTTTTACAATATTAGGGTTTCATATTGAGTTTATAATATTGCGATTTATAATATTAGGTTTATAATATTATGTTTAGTGATAATGAGGTTTATAATATTGAGTTTAATTTTAGGGTTTAATATTAGGATTCATAATATTACTTATTGGGGTTTATAATATTGTGCTTAATATGGGGTTTATAATATTAAGGTTTAATCTTGAGTTTTATAATCCTATGGTTTATACAATTAATCCTATGGATTATAATATTAATGTTAGATTTTATAATGTGTGGTCTTATAATGCTAGGGTTTATAAAATTTATTCCTTGGGTTTAATATTATTCCCTTTGGTTTATAGTTCCTTGGGTTTGAGTATATTAATATTCTTGAGGTTTATGTTATGAATGTATTGATGTATTAATGGTTTATAATGTTTCTATGGTTTATATTTTATTAATATTAATGTATTGAGAACATTGGATTATATTAATGTGTTAATGGTTTTTAATGTATTAATATTATTTAAATTTATAGTATTAATGTTAGGGCTTAATGGTTCACAATGGTTCATCATCCCTTTGAGAAAAAAATTATATCAAAATGAAACTCAACCATGCCAAAACATTGAGTGGCATGTTTACTAGATGAATTATAATGTTTTTGTTGGGTTTATATATGTTGAGTTTATATTATTCAATAGGGTTTAACATTGTTCCCTTGGGTTAAATATTTTCCCTGTGCATTTATAATCCATTCGATTTCTTGTATTAATATTTATCTTAGGGTCCATATACCTTGGGTTTATAATACCTTGGAATTTTAGGATTAATCATTTGTGGTTTAGTATTCCATTCAGTTTATAATATCAATCCATTGGGTTTATAATGTCAATCCCTTGGGTTTATTAATCTAAGGGTTCTTATTACCAAGGTATAATATCATTGATATGGGTTTTTAATATTAATCCTTGTGTATAATATAAATTCCCTTGGTTTAGAATCATGGTCAACCATGATCCAACGTCACATTGTTACAAATATTTTCTCAATATGAAAATAAACCATGGCCCAATGTCGCATTATGACAAATATTGTCTCCATATGAAAATCAATCATGGCTAACCATGGTGCAATGTCACACTGTGACAAATATTGTCTCAATATGAAAATAAACCATAGTCATCCATGGTCCAATGTCAAATTATAACAAATATTATCTCAATACAAAATATTATTCATAAGGTTTCTAATATTAATCCTATGGTTTAATATAAATCCCTTGGATTTATAATCATGGTCAACTATGTTCCAATGTTACATTGTGATAAAGATTGTTTCAATAAGAAAATCAAGCATTGTAAGTCATGGCAAGTCATGGTTGAATGTCACAGTGTGACAAACATTGTTTCATTATGAAAACCAACCATTCTCAACCATAGTCCAATATCGCATTTTGACAAAGCTTGTCTCTATATGAAAATCAACAATGGTGAATCATGTTTATTTTAGAGTTTATAATATTTATCTTAGGGTTTATATACCTTGTGTTTATAATATTTGTTCCTTGGGGTTAATATTGTTCGCTTGGGTAAAATAATTTTCCTCTGTTTTTATAATCCATTTGGTTTCCTCTATTAATATTTATCTTCAGGTTTATATACCTTGGGCTTATAATATTTATCCCTTGGGTTTAATATTATTCCCTTGGGTTAATAATCTCTTGGGTTTTCAGTATTAATCATTTTGGTTTATTACTCCCTTGGTTTTATAATGTAAATCCCTTGGGTTTATTAATCTAAAGGTTCTTACTCCTACTGTATAACATTACTCATACGGTTTATAGTATTAATCCTTAGGTCTAATATAAATCCCGTTGGTTCATAATCATCTTCAACAATGGTCCAATGTCACATTATGGCAAATATTTTCTCAATATGAAAATAAACCATGATCCAATGTCACATTGTGACAAATATTGTCTCCATATGAAAATCAATCATGGTGAACCATGGTCCAACCCCTTGGGTTTCTAGTATTAACCCCTTTGTTTTATTATCCCCTTGGGTTTATAATATTAATCCTCGGGGCTAATATGAATCCCCTTGGTTTAAAATCATGTTCAATCATGATCCAACTGGACATTATGACAAAAATATGAAAATAAACTATGATCCAATGTTGCATTGTGGAAAATATTTTTTTAAATATGAAAATCAATAATGGTCATCCATGGTGCAACATCGCATTGTCACAAAGATTGTCTCAATATGAAAATAAACCATGTCCAACCATGATAATTATAGGGATTACAATATTTATATTAGGTTTATTTACATTGGGTTTATAATTTTAATCCCTTGGGTGTAATATTATTCCATCCGATTTAAATCCCTTGGGTTTTTAGTATTAATACCCTAGGTTTATTATTACCACACATTTACAATATCAATCTCTTAGGTTTACTAATCTAAGGGTTCATATTCCTAGGGTTTAATATTATTCATAATTTTTATATTATTAATCCTTGGGTTTAATATAAATCCCATCAATTTAATTAATTAACAATAATTAATATATGTTTATTAAAAAACAATATTTTACATTTTTAAATAAATAATAATAATAATAATAAATTAATTATTATTATTAATAAAAAATGAATTAATGAGTTTTTATTATTATTTAATCATTTTTTATTATTATAGAATAATAATCAATTAAGTATTGTTAATTAATTAATTAATTAATTATTGCTAATTAATTAATTAATTAAGATTAATTAATATTGTTAACTAATTATTATTAATATTTAAATATATGAATAAATTTATTAATATTCATATTTATTAATTAATAATAAAATATTAATCTCTTGGTTTATAGATCCCTTGTGTTTTTAATATTGATCCCTTAGTTTTGTTGAGAGATTAGGTTTATAATATTTATCCCTTTGGTTTACTAATTCCTTCTTTTTATAATATTAAACTTTTGAGTTTATTAGTCACTTGGGTTTATAATATTAATAATTTCTTGGTTTTATAATTTAATCCCTTGAGCTTATAATATTAATAATCCATTGAGTTTAAAATATTAATTCCTAGGGTTTATTGATCCCTTGGGTTTAAAATGTTAATTGTGAGGGTTTATTAATCTTATGTGCTTTAATATTGATTCCTTCTCTACATTGATCCTTTAGGTTTATAATAGTTAGCCTTTGGGTTTTACTAATTCATTGGGTTTATAATATTAAACCCCTAGGTTTATTAGTTGCTTCACTTTATAGTCTTAATAATTCCTTAGGTTAATAATTTAATATCTTTGGTTTATTAATTAGTTTGGTTTAAAATATTAATTCATGGAGGTTATTAATATCTTGTGATCAATATTTTAAACACAAAGGGATTAACAAACCCCACGAATTAACAAACCTTATTGTTGAATATATGAGGGTTTAAACTCTAGGGTTTAAATTTTATAATATATTATTATATAAAATATTCTTATATATGATGATGATGATGATTAACGTCCTCTAAGACCAATGTGGCCTATCGAACCTGAAGAAATGAAAACTAATCTAAGTTTGATTCCTTAAAAGGTTGTCTATATGATCAAAGGGAAGGGAAATAAGTGTTCCAAGATCACTATAGGTGGGCTTGCTTAATAGGTTAAGAATATTGGAAGTGTGGAATATGTTAGGGAATTGAGAGCGGATGTGAGTAAGAGTTGGGTAGTCAAGAAGGAAGTTATTTTCATCTTCCACCTCCTTAGTATCACAAATATGATAGATTCTATCATTCGAGGGAGTCTTGGGAATAGACCACCTCCCGGTCTCACTCTCAAGCTCATGAGAATTAGTTCTTATCCTAGCGATGCTCATTTTTTTCTTAGTGCTAGTCAACATAGAGAGATAATCCTCATTATCAAGGGTGGGGTTGATCACCTCCTTATAGTATCTTATCTTCTTTTTACCCTCCAGCTCATGATCCTCCCACAAATTATTCTTAAACTTGGAGGTAATATTATTTTTGACACTATATTTTCTTCCCATACTGAGCTCCTCCTTAATTCCCCAATGGTTGAGCCAAGAATGGGAATCCTTATGCTACCCGTGCTTGAGGTGAAGGTTAGAAGCAATTTTAGGGAGCCTTTTGGATTCCATGTTGTAAATATTTTTCTTATACATCAAATATCTCAACATAGGCATACTTTCAATGGGGGAAGACCAACTTCATTGAAGAAGATATGATAAGGATTATTTCCCCTCATATTAAGGTTGTAGGTTATTCATTTCTTTTGAATCATCAGAATATTCCTCAATGACTCTCTAGATATATTGCAACCCGAAACTTCACATCCGTATAAGACAACAGGGGTGACGAGAGTCTCAAAGAGGAACCTCTTTTTACTCCAAATGTAAAGATCGTCTGAATTGCAATTCTTTTCAAGCTCATAGTAAGCTTTGAGTCTTCAATAATCCTTTTCTTGATGTTATAGTTCCAGTTGAGCTCATGAGGGAAGTCAATGCCCAAATATTTATAGGAAGAAACCCTCTCTAAGCATTGGTTATTATACACGAAACTACCATTGGTGATATTTTTGGATTTAATGATCATGACTTTAGTCTTGTGGGTATTAAATGGCATACCCATCTTGGAGCAGTAGGCATGAAGAGTCTAAATATTCTTGTTAAGGTCATCATTGATTTCTTCAAGAATAACGATATCATCAACATAAAGGAGAAAAGTAATGAGAACACTAGCAAGTTGAGTGCCCTTACATCCCGCAGTTCCCAGACACTCCTCTAGCTTATCAATGTATATGAAAAAAATGGTATGGGATAGGGGAAAACCTTTTTTAACTACAATATTGAAATTAATCTTGGAATTGACAGTGTCGTAGAGATGGATCATTGCAATCCTCATCTCAGGAGAGACCATGATCTCTTTAAGTCTATCCTAAAGTTTATCTTGAGGAAGAATGTCGAAATATTTTCTAAATTCCATAAAAAAACAGCACAGATCAAAATTACTATTGTAGAGTTCTTTCGCAATTATTCTTAGAGTGACAAGATGGTCAATAGTAGAGTGGCGTTTCCAAAAAAAAACTTGATGTTTAGGTCTTTCTCCCCAGCTTTCAAGCCAAAGGCTAAGCTTCTATTCCAAAGATATCTCATAAGTCTTGGCTAGGATGTGTCTAATCACAAATGTCTTGTAGTTATATGGAACACTTTTGTCCCCATTTTTAAAGATAGGCACAATAAGGCTTTGTGTCCAAGTTGAGGGAAGCCATGCGTTACAGCCAAATTGAGAAGCTTGTGAAGATGAAGAATGAGGATAGATCTTCCAATTTTAAGGATCTAATATTGTTAACCTTGAATATCTTTATCTTTCTCATTAGCGAGCTTATTAATACTATACTCAAATTCATCGAGAGAGAGTACATCCTCCTTAATAGGAGCGATTAAGGTGGTTCCCATAGTGTCCGAAGAGTCACACAACATCTTAATATAGATGCCTGAGTTTTCTAAGAGGATATATATATATATATTATTCCAAATAATAATATAATATAATTTAGTTTAATATAATAAGTACAATTATATAAATACAAAATAATATGGCTATTATTATTTTTATAGTTATTAATAATGAGAAATAGTTATCATTTAACAAAATATACCTAATAGTTATTAATGTGATGGGTGGTGGATATATGCCTATCTATCAAGGTATATCAACCACATAGGTAAATGTGGTTATAGATGTGTTTCATATATGCCTATTGGCCTATATCAACTAGAATGGTAAATGTGATTGTGCTATTATAATTTGATAGGAAAATGATATTTACATGCTTTTGTAATATCTTTGTCTATGTGTTGATAAAACGGTTGAGTTAATGATTGCATAAACTCGAGATTACACATGATTTCTTTGATGGAAATATGAATGTATGGGTTAATATTAGACCATGAACTTCAAGTAGTCAATATGTATAAAATTCTTCTTCAAAAGTTTGTTTATTCATGACTGTGCTAGGTTGGTTAATGACCAAGCTCTGGTGATGCCCAAGTATTGGAAGTTTTATTATATATTTTGTCGTGTTAATTTCCCCTGGAAACAAATGATTTGTTTGTATTCAAAGCACCCGGATACCCTATGTAAGAGTGGTGATCTAAAAATATTATATCTTATCTTGCTGAAAAGGGTTTTTATGTTGAAAATTAATTCATCGAACCTGACCCAGATCCCCCACTCAGTGCGAGATCCCCATAGTTGGATCAATGAAAAAAAATAATGTGTGATGACAATTCTAACATTTTGACTAACCAGCTAACCTATGACCAACAACCTTATCCCTTGTAAGTCATTTATGGTTTTGGACCAAGGTGATATGAGTGATAAGGAGTTAGCCTAGGAGGCTAAGAATTATCTGTGTACATTTGAAAAAATATGAAGAATGAAATTTTAGAGAGGACCAAAGTTGGGAAGAGTTGTCAAAATAATTCATAAATTTTGAAAACACAAATAGAAGAAGGTGATAATTCAGAATCAATTCTAGGAAACTAATTGCAGATAAGGTACTATGACAAAAACAAATTAGCAAGCAAGTTGTCATAGATTTTTTTTCAAATGAATAGTTTAATAACAAAAAGATACTTGGAAGTAGTGAGTAGAATGTACTTCATAATTTAAAGTTGGATAAACTATTTGACTTGTAAGTGATAAGGGAGAGAGAGGAAGAAAATATCTTAGGTGTTGATAGATTGTTGGCATGGTGATGCAATTGATGAATTAAAATATATAGTGAAAGAATAATGTGAAACAAAATATCAAGCATAATGTACAAAAGAACTTAGAATAAGCCTAGTAGATTTGAGAATATCCCTGGAAAAAAAGTTTGAAGGAATGTGTCAAGATGGGTTCATCAAATTGATATTATAGTTATTCAATTTCCATGATTTGAATTAACTTTTGTTAGGAAACATTTGTGATTGTAGATAGTAGTGAGGGAATAATTTGTGGAAAACATTACAACTAGAGGAGTTGTGAGAAAGGAAAAGAGCATTTGAGACTCTTAATAAAGAAAATATTGTGGCAAGGAACCGTACAACATAAAATATCTAAACAAATTTTCAACTGAAGTTAGAAAAGGACTAAGAAAAGTGAATTTTATCAAGATAAGGTGAAAGTGTATAAAACTAGAAGTGTTAAGAAATCTAAGAAGGTTCAAAAGAAGAAGGGACCATTGTTATAAGAAGTACTAGTTTAGGGGACAAAATCTTGCTGAGGTGCACGATGGAACAAACTTGTTATTAAAGAGGTTTCAATTCACTATATAGTTGAACAAGCTAAAGTTCACAACCGAAGAAGAACAATGCCTAATGATGATCGTTTGTGGGTTTAACCAGAACTGACAACAAAATAGAGGAGACTGCAAAAACAAAAGGCATAGAGACAAAGAAATTGTGTGAAAACATAATTTGACTAAGAAGTTGTTGAGATGAAGGTACAAATTATTCTAGTGATGGATTTATTAAAATAAATTGTAAAGGACCAATGATATGTATGGAAAATGAATAAGTAGTCTCATTGGCATGTTAAAAATTGTTTGCTTGAAGGAAGAGGAAGTTAGGAAAGCTTAGTATGAGGAGGTAGAAAATCACAGTTTTTATGAGTTCATGAAGAACTTGGAACATTTAGATCAACATGAAACTGTGATGACAAAGAAAGCAAGGGATGCTAGAGAGCCTTATGTTTTAACAAATAATAATAAAATGGGTGATCAACATAGGTATAAAGTTTTGGACCTATCTAGGAACATTGTGACATAAAAGACTTATGACCAATAGGTCATAAAATCCTACTTCAAAAGTTTGATGGAGGAGAATGTTACCTTCGAAGTCATTTATGAAAAGTAAGAAAACTTGTCTAGACTCAGGGATCTTGATATTTACTAAGGTAGTGGATGCGATAATTTTGTGATTGTTAATTATTAAATGAAATTATAGAGAAAGTGATTCATAATATAGAAATATGAATAGATTTTATTAGTTGGGTGAAAATATACATTGCTAGGAATGAAATAATGTAGGGGAAGATCTTACAATGATATTAGGATAAGATTGGCATGATTTTAGGGCCAATGATTATTGGATGTGTATAAATTTTTATTAATTAATGTAAGCCTACAGAGAAAAAAAAAAAGAAGAAGAAGAAGAAGGAAGGAAAGGTAGAGTGTGAGTATAGAGTGAGGATACAAAGGCTAAAGTTGTGTTCCCACATTGTATATGATATCAAGTATAGTATATATTATAATTTGAAAGGAAAAGGATATTTACATGCTTTTGTAATATCTTTTTCTATGTGTTGATTAATGGTTGAGTTAATAATTGCCTAAAGTGGAGATTGCACATGATGTCTTCGATGGAAATATGAATGTAGGGGTTAATATTAGACCATGAACTTGAAGTAGAAAATAGCTATATAAATTTGTAATTCTTTTGAAGAGAATAAAAACTTCTTGGAATAATAAAATTGATGATTTGATTGTAAATGCTATAGATGGTGGCTTGGATACATGATCCCTTAGTTAAACAGAGAGGGCGGGTGGGGGGGTGAATGAGTTTAATACATTCATGGATTTTTAAAACTTTTCTTTAAACTTATTTACCCCTTCATTTCATGATCAACTTAATATATAATGAAACAACAATGTTAATATGTGAGCAACAAGTATTAAGCAGATTAAATACAAAACTTCAACACCTAATCATCATGCACGTGATGGACAACATATATAAGTTGAAACACATAAGGGATAAAACCACATCCTATTATTGTTGTGATGAAAAGGCATGCTCAAACTCCTTGTCACCACTGATTAGGCTACAACCTATAGGAGGCTACTGCCTCAAATTTACAACTTGCAAGGAAGCTCCAACTCCCATATTTTTCTGTAGGCTACAACCAAAGGAGGCTCCTACCTCAACCAGCTACAACTAGACATCTATCAAGCTACAAATTGATATGGAAGCACCAACTTCCTCATACTGCAATAAAATCATATGCTCATTTACCTGGATATCACCTCTATTTTACTCCTTCTTCACTCCTTCCCTTCCAACCTTCAAATATGCTTCATATCAGCTCTCGATCTGCACAACTTCTCTATCTGCTCTCCCTCCTTCTTCCACTCTCTGACATCTCTATGCACATTACAATAACACCATTTATAATTATCACTCCATGGTTGTTTGCATTCTATATGGGAATATGAAGTGAACAAGCATGACTCTTGCCTTCCACCCACTCTTTTCCTCAGTCAACATATTTAGGATGTTACAACACTATATGCACTCGTTTCAGTATTAAAGTGGAGTTTTTCTTTGCCTTGGAGACTTGCCTCTACATCATAAAAAATATAAAATATTTAATACATTTACAGTTACAATCAAATATTTCACTCACGTGATCCAAATCTGAAATTTGGTTGGACTGCACCAGAGTTGGCCCTGCCACCTTGCACATGCACGCAGGTGTCTTAACCATCTTGGGTACCGATTGTTTCTTAATGATATCAGGTTCAGGTTCTATTTATTGTTGAACCATTTTGGATGCAGTGGAATGGAGGGGCCAACCCCTCCCCATATGATCCTATGCCCAGGTCTAAGGGCTAAACTGGCATAACCACCGCTGTGTTGAAAGCTGGTCACAAGGAATTTAGACCTCAAATGGTTTTTTCAAAATGGTTAGCACCAATAGTTAGCGAAACTCCGCCCTCCACTCCATATTCCACTCCAAAATTGAGTGCGAGGTTTCATCACCACAGGGTTTTGGGGTCCATGTGGCCACCCCAAATGGTCATATTTAATGCTAACAGTTTATTTGTTGGTAAATGTGGAGCATGCCCGAAATTGGGGATTTTCCCTATTTTAATTGTAGTTAAGTGTAGTTCACAATTTTTGGTGGAGGAGTTTTAGGGTGAAACTGGGGAAAATGAGTTTAGGCTTTATCTTGAGCTAGATTCGACCATTCTAAGAGTCTAAATAGTCAATTTAAACTTTCTTGGACACTCCAGATGCATTGGTGAGGGTTGCAAAGCCATCAGAGGACTTCTGAGTGACGTTTAGGTTCAGAGAAGTTGCAGGGGCCACCAGGAGAATGAGGCCTAGCCAGGGCAGCTAGAGTCCTTTCTCAACAATCAAATAGTCAATTTTGGATGTTCCAGACATTATGGAACTAATGATGTGGTTTTCAGAGCCTATAGAGGACTTTTGAAGGCTGATATGCTTCAGAGAAGTTCCAAGGGGCATTAGGGCCATCAGGTGCCATCACGAGAATGAGGCCAATCCAGAGCAACCAGTATCCATTCTCAGCAAACCAATAGTCCTTGCTGAATATTTTGATATTTTTGAATCCATTTATGGAGTTTTGAGAAGCTTTTAAGGACTTTTGAAGGCCGAGATGCTTCAGATAATTTTTCAGTGAACCTAGAGCCAAGGGGTGCCACCAGGTGTTTGAGGCGAAACCAGAGCAACCAGAGGCCAATTTCTGCAAATGAATAGTATATTATGACTATTTTGGACATTTTGAATCAAATGAAAGGATGTATAGAACCATTTGAATACTTCTGAAGGTCGAAGATCCATAGAGAAGTTTTGGGCAGCCTAAGGCCATTAGTGGATGGAGGCTTAAATTGGGGAGCCAGAGCTCATTTTGAGAAACTGATCAGTTTATTTTAGAGGCCTGATATGTGCTGGAGAAACTAGGTGAGGGTTTAGGGACAAAAAATGAACTATAATGGAGTTAGTGCCACTTCGAAGCTCAGGGAAGCTTAAGGGCACCGAAAGAATGAGGCACGTCTAAGGGAACCTATTTCTACCTTCATAGTGATGACAGCCATGACAGGAGTATGGTGTTATTATAAACCCATTGTAGTTGAGTTTGAAACTTGTAAAATAATATTTTCATCATAATCCCAAAGAGACAAGTCAGTTGACAAAAGCTCAAGGAGACGTAGACCACACGATTCAGGTGAACTCCTATATTAAATTTTATATTATGTGTTGATGCTTATTTGCTGTATTATATGGTTGTTGCACATGTTTAATATCGGCAAAAAAAATGGTATTAAAGCGCTTAAACAGTTAAAACAAACATACACCTGTTTTCAAGTATAAAATTCCGCACAATCATGTATAAGCTAGATCTTTAATTGTTTCACTGAGTGGGAGATGTTTGCACATAAGAATTTAAAGTTATCCACCCATTTTCAAATTAGGTTGGTATCAGAGCATAGTTTCTTGCTTGACAGAGCACTAAGTTTCTTGTTTGAAAAAGCACTAGGTTACTTGTTTTACTTGAAAGGTCTTTAACAGTGCAAAGAATTTACTTTTTACAAATTGATTGATTTGAGTTTTCTAGAGGTGAAGGGAAAGCTAATGTTAGCTAAGTCTAGAAGAGGACAAGAAGGAAGAAGGTTTGAATTCATCTTCCTTACCCAACGGACCTCAAGGCAACTCTTGAAGCACAAGAGGCATATTGAAAAAGGCTACTTGAAGAAGAACTTGACTCTACAAACATTTTGTTCAAAATATTTATCAATTGTTTTTGAAATATTTTGAGTTTTGATTGAAGTTCTTTAGTTTATTTTTATAGGATGAAAAATTCATCAAGTGAGGTTTCAAAATCCTCCTCCTTCATAAGATTCTTCGATGAATACATGAATCGAGACTTCTACATCCTGAAGGATAGGGTGCAAATTCTGTTTGAAGATAGAATGTAAAGCATTAGACTTCATGAGAAATTGGTTGCTATGAAGCAAGAGAAGGAATAAATTCTTCAGAGAATGCATGAGATGGAGATGCAGCTCCGTCAAGCCCAAGAGGCCTTAACCAAGAACATGCGTGAATTTGTCTTCAACTTCCTCTCAAGAAAGATGTGTAGGATCATTTGAAAATCACACTAGAGGTATAGGGTCCAAGTTAATGTTAAAAATGGGATATGAAGGCAAGGGTTTAGGAAAACATGGAGAAGGCATGATTGAACCTATTTTTCATGAGGACAGGCCTAAGAAATTTGGTCTAGGCTATGTTCAATCTTATGGAGAAAACTCCACAACCATGAAGGCATTTGAGACAACTTCAAAAAGAACTTTTGTTCCAAGTTTTAAACCACAAACATGTCAAGTTTGTTTCCAAGTTGATTGCCATTGTTTGAAGCCTATGTTGTAGCATGATGTGTGTAGACATGCAACTTATGGCGAGCATGAGAGTTTGGACAACTATCAGGACATAAACACTAATGTTAGTCTCCAAAAGAAAGCTGGAACCTCTACTAGTTCATCTCCTCAAGAAGGCAAAAAAGATGGACATAAAAAGCAACATTTGAGGTATAATTCTTCCCATAGTCAAGTTGATTATGTTTCTGATAAGCATCATAAATCTGCATGAAGCGAACAAAGTTCCTTCTCAAGTTTAAAGACTCCAGAACACTTGGAATACAAATATATCCATGAGGATACAAATATTATATTATAAAATATATGCGATAGATAGATGATAAAATGTTACAATGAGGCCCTGCTTATATACCTATGCAAGTGACCTTTCATGATTGGGCATGTCTCTTAGACATGCCCTTTCATTAACTTAATGACTACTTACATAATCCTTAATTGATTATTTAATAATTATATTTTTTATATTTGTTATGAATTATATTCATAACATCGCCCCTTCCTTCAAAAGCTTTGTCCTCAAAGCTTATAGTTAACACTTTTCTTCACTTCAATCACACACCATTTTCTTCATTTGCTTTCATCATTTTCTTTCGTCACAATTTCATAGATAAACTTTTATTTATTTATTTGTTATGAATTGGCCCTTCCTTCAGAACTTTGCCCTCAAAGTTTTGTGGATAATAATTTCATCTTGTATTTGTTAAAATACTATAATTTTCAATAAATCTTCCTTCTTTCCTTTCCGAATTGGATTTAATTTCCTTTTCATCAATGATTGATTTCATTTTGTCTGTTGAATTGAGTTTTTAGGGTTTTTAAGGTAACCCTTCCTAACTTTCTCTTCTTCTTCTTAATGAGGTTATTATTTCTTCAATTTTTTTTTAATAATTTAATTAATTAAAATTATTTATATATATATATATATATTATTTTAACAATTTATTTTTTTTAACTCTTTTTTTTGTTAAAAGGTTACAACCCTAGTGAAACTTGGCTATTCACATATATTCACCTATAAAATATATGTCCACTTATGTGTATTTCTCCACGTAAAAGTAAACTTACCATTCACGAGAGATTTTTTATTCCTTTACTTCTTATTTTACCTTGCAAAGACCATAGGCAATTACCATGGGCTTCCAAAACCATGAGCATGTAAACCACTGAAAGAATAATCAAAATAACCTTCCTTCTCAAGTTAAAATACTCCAGAACACTTGGAATGCAAAGATATCCATGAGGATACAAATACTATATTATAAAAGATATGAGCTAGATATATGATAAAATGTTACAATGAGGCCGTGCTTATATACCTACGCAGGTGACCTTTCATGATTGGGCATGTCTCTTAGACATGCCCTTTCATTAACTTAATGACTACTTAATAATCCTTAATTGACTATTTAATAATTATATTTGTTATATTCGTTATGAATTATATTCATAACACTGCATGCTTGAATGGAAGAAAGAGTTGATGTGCATATTGTGGTATGTGTAACCATGAAGTTTCAAAATGCAGGAAGAGGATGAAGGCATACACGAAACAGTTGAACTGAAGGAAACTTGCAAAAAAGGTGCAAAAGACTTGCACACATTGCCAGATAAAGGGACATGTTGTTTCTCAATGTTGGACATTCCATCAAACTTATCATCCCAAGCATTTGAAGAAAGAGGATAGAAAGACTGGCGAAAGTGGAACCAAACATTCCATCATTGATGTGAGAACATATGTTTCACATGAAGAAGATTTTCAGCAGCAAAAGTCGCCATGGAAGTGGCTTGGTAAGAAGTGGTTTGACTTCTTGACACAATAAGACATACACTCATTTGTACATATGCAAATTTCAGCTTTGTATGCATGTTTTCTGTTGTAATATCATGTTTGTTTGAGCCACCTAGGAACGAGGATCAAGGAAATGATGTTTAGCTACCTTCTATAAATTTCTTGGTAGAAATTTCTGGATGAGTTCACGGAAAACAATTCTTGACAGGAGGATAAGAGCATCTAAGGAGGGGAAGCATTGACTACCTTCAATTTGTGGTTCAAAGGCACTAAGAAATGTAAGGAAAAGTTTATGAAGGCTGAAAATTGACGGTGTTTTACTCTCATCTACTGAAAAAATAAGGTAATCAGTCGTTTTGGGTCCAAAATATACCCAATGGGGAGGTGTGATCAGATTTGGATCAAGGACCTAAGTGATAGATCAAATTTCAAAGTGTTTGAAATTGTGTCAAAATTGAGCAATCGGATACATCTCATCTTCCTGATTTCAGTGTCGTGAACTGTTCGAAAAACCGACACCATATGAAGAAGTTATCATGTTTTGAAAAGTCCAGTAAACTGCAATTTCTCGCTTTTGACCAAGTTTGACTGGGTTTTTAGAAGTAAAAAAAAAAAGAGAATATTTTAGGGAATATTCCCTAGAATATTCCTTTCGAGCTAGTAATATTTGGACAAGTGTCAGGAAATTATTGGTCAAAGGTTTTTAAGGGCCAATCAGAGGCTCCCACGTGGCAGGCCTGGAGGCTGCCATGTGGACCAGGTTTGATGGTGTAAAATTTGGTTGGAGTGCACAAGAGTCGACCATGCAACCTTGGGCACAAATGTGGGTATCTTAACCCTCTCGGCTACTTATTTTTTCTTAACCACATCGAGTTCTGGTTCTATTTATTGTTGAACCATTTTGGATGTGGTGGAATGGAGGGGCCATCCCCTCCCCATATGATCTGATGCCCAAGTCCAAGCACTAAACTAGCATAACCACCACCATGTTGAAACCTGGTCACATGGAATTTAAACCTCAAAAAAATTTCGCAAAAAGGTTAGCGCCGACAGTTAGAGGAATTCCACTCTCCACTTTGGATTCTGCTCCAAACTTGAATGCGAGGTTTCGTGATCGCGGGGATTTGGGGTCCATGGGGCCACCCCAAATGGTCTGATTTAATGCTGACATTTTATTTGGCGGTAAATGTGGAGCATGCCCCAAATTTGGGTATTTTCCCTATTTTAACTACAATTAAGTGTAGTTCACCATTTTTGGTGGAGTATTTTTAGGGTGAAAGTGGGCAAAATCAGTTTAGGCTCTATCTTGAGCTAGACTCAACCATTCTGAGAGTGTGAATAGTCAATTTCGACTTTTTTGAACACTCTAGACTCATTGGTGAGGGTTTTAGAGCCATCAGAGGACTTCAGAGAGAGGTTTAGCTTCAGATAATTTCAAGGGGCCACCAGGGCGAGCAGTAGAATGAGGACTAGCTAGGGTAGGTGGAGGCCTTTCTTAACAATCCAGTAGTCAATTTTAGATGTTTTAGACATTATAGAACTAGTGGTGTGGTTTTCAAAACCCATAGGGGAATTTTTAAGGCCAACATGCTTTAGAGAAGTTATAGGGGCCACTAGGGCCATTAGGTGCTAGCAGGAAAATGAGGCCAATCCATAGCAGCCAATATCCATTCTCAGCAACCCAATAGTAATTTATGAATATCTTGATACTTTTGAATCCATTGGTGTATTTTTCAAGATATTTTGAGGGATTTTGAAGGTTGAGATTCTTTAGATAATTTTTCAGTGAACCCAAAGCCAGGGGTGCCACCAGGTGTTGGAGGTGAGACAATAGCAGCCGGAGGCCAATTTCTGCAAGTGAATAGTATATTTTAACTATTTCATTAATTTTGAATCCAATTAAAGGATTTGTAGAGCCATTTGAAGAATTCTGAAGGTCGAAGAGCCATAGGGAAGTTTCCAACAGCCTAGGGCCATAAGTGGACGGAGGCCTAGATTGGGGAGCCATAGCTCATTTTGAGCAAATGATCAGTCTATTTTGGAGGTATGATATGTGCTGGAGATAGTAGGTGAGGTTTCAGGGATAGAAAATGAATTCTGAGGGAGTTAGTGCCACTTCAAAGCTCAGGGAATCTTAAGGGCACCAACAGAAGGAGGAAAGTCTAAGGGAACCTAGTTCTATCTTCAGAGTGATGACAACCATGAAAGGGGTATGATGGTATTCTAAACCCATTGGTTCAGTTTAGACAACCATTGGATTTTATTTTGAAACTTGTAACAGAATGTTTTCATCATAATCCCAAAGAGCCAAGTCAGTTAACAAAAGCTCAAGGAGACGTAGCCCACGAGATTTGGTTCAACTCGTATATTAATTTTTTTGTTATGTGTTGATCCTTATTTGCTGCATTATATGGTTGTTGCACATGTCTAATATCAGCAAAAATAAATGGTCTTAAACCGCTTAAATAGTTAAAAAAAATCATACACCTATTTTCAAGTATAAAATTCCACACAATCATGTATGATATAGATCTTTAATTGTTTAACTGAGTGGGAGTTGCTTGCGCATAAGAATTTCAAGTTATCCACCCATTTTCAGATCATCATACGTTTCAGGTTCTTAGCTTTTTTGTGTGTTTGTCCTCTTCTGCTTGCTATCCCTTTGGTTTTTATGTTTCTACAGTTATATTCTAACTGTGCTGCATAACCGCCTTTTTGCTCGACTCAACCCATGATGTTGCATTTCCAACAGTGCCTACTGTTCGCTTCTTTTTCTCGACTCTGCCTATTATATTTAACTGCAACGTTCAACTTCTCTGCATGCACTATCCAATCTCTACCCAAGTCCATTATCTATTATCTTCCATTCAACTTTTTGTTTAACTCACTGCCGCAATACTGTTCTGCACGGGCTCAAGGTCCTTTTTCATGCGTTTAGGCCTTTCCTTTGTAACACGAGTCGACCTCTGCTTCCATGGTTTTCTTCATAAAACCAACACAAACACATTAAACCTTGGACCTAAAATATATTAGTATTTACCTTTGAACCGCATCACGTCCGCTTCAAAAATAACACTTTGCACTTCGCGTTCCATAGATTTCATGTTGTAATATCATTTTCCTCCTCCGATGCGATTTAACACAGAAAAGGATTTACATCTGGATTTGAAATCCTTTGCAATTTGTCTCTGGATCTACATCGCATCCGAACCTCTTTATCACACTTCACAACTTTTAGATTATAGAAATTACGCAATACTTGTGATTTTGTGATTTCACAAATCACAGTGAACTCCTCGTCGCAACCCGCAACTTTTAACATTTAACAATAAACTTATCCTATGTGATCTGAAATGTGCGGTATGCAGGCCAGGTCCACATCATCATGCCACGTCACCCTACCATGTCACCGCCATGTCACCTTGCCATGTCATCATAAATTTCCTGCAATATGTGGTGTCGAGGCCACATCATATACCACGTCATCTTGCCACGTCACTGCCATGTCACCAGCACATCACTACCACGTCATCTTCCCACGTCATCGCTCGCACTTTGCACCGCAACTTAAATAACTTATCGTTCGAAGTATTAGCACTAAACATCAAAATCGCCAATGTGCGATATGTGATTTAATCTTTGTCGTTGATCAATGCCTAGATACAATGGTCCACACTACTCCTTTGTTGATCTGCTTTGCATCTCAACTTAAAAAACTTATTGTGCAAAGTCTTAGCACTAAACACAAAAATCGCTGATGTGTGATATCCGATTTAATCTTCGTTGTTGATCAATGCCTAGATCCAACGGTCCACGCTGCTCCTTTGTTGATCTACTTTGCATCACAACTTAAACGGTTTAACTTGTGATTTCTTAGCATATCAATGTAAAACTCACCGATATGAGATATGTGATTCACCCTTCGTCGTTGATCAATGCCCTGATCCAACGGTCCACACTGCTCCTTTGCTGATCTACTTCGCATCGCAACTTAAATAGTCTATCTTGCGATTTCTTATCATATCAATGTAAAACTCATCGATATGTGAGATGTGATTTAACCTCTGTCATTGATCAATGACCATATCCAATGGTCCTTGCCATATATTCACTCCTGTTTTCTGACTTTGCTTCTTTGGTTGTGCCCATTCGTTTCTTTCTAGTTGTTCGTAGAATACTTGACTCGTTCACGAGTTTGCCCATGTTCACGACTTGCCACGTTCACGACTTGACCCGCTTATGATTCACAACCTGACCCAAATGTGCACGACTTGACCCAACACAATGAAGACTCTACCCAATATGTTCATGACTCTGTCGTTGTCATTTTGCTGCCTTTGCTCCTTTTTTGACTTAACTGCTTCTCTGTTTCCTTTGCTTCTATGTTGCCTTTGCTGATGGTCTAATGCTGCTCCTTGCCTCTCTCCTCCTCCTTTGCTTCTCCTTTATGATTTCTTATTGCATTATTTCCTGATCTTCTTCTTTTCCTTATTGCTGCTGCTTCTCTACTCCTTTGTCTTAATGATAGTTCTGGTGCTACTCCTTTGTGCTCCTTGAACATCAATGAAAATATTTCTAGCAGTCTACCCCTTTGGCATTGATGGCAACACTTCCTCCAACACTCCTCCCCCTTTTATTCCAAGAGGTGTCTTTCTTCCTCTACTTTCTTTTTCGAAGAGACTTTCTTCTTCTACTTGCTTTTCCTCCCCCTTTGACATCAATGGAAAAGGGTTGTAGATTTACAATTGTAGTTTCTATCTTTGCATTACTTCTCTCTGAGTTGTGTATAGGCCTTATTTTTTTGAATTTATACCTTGTTGCTCCAGAATCATGTATAAGAGTTGTTGGGAGAACACTTTGAAAATTATTGAGATTGCATGAATGGAAGGCATGTCACCATAGAATGTTTTGTAGTTATGTCCCTTACTGCTTGATAAAGGTGATATGTGCTTGAATTTTGATGCACTTCTTTCATAATACTTCGATCTTGAGGACCTGTACCATACCACTGCTCCACTAATAACACTTTTTATTCTACTCAAAGGCAGGCTGCTTGCTCCAAATACCAATTGATGAATGATGTAATGATATAATCATGATAACCATTTCTCTTATTCATCCTTCTTAAGAACATTTTGTTTCATTATTAACACTTTGCAGAAAAAAACATACAGTGTAATGATCCTCTGTAGATATTTACCAACTCCATAGCTCTAGATCTTCTGTGACAACTTTTATGGGCTGCTCTCCCCCTGGATGATGCTTCTTGTTTGTTTTCCTTTGTTTTTTATTTTTTTGTTTTTGTTTTCTGATCATATCAGAGAGTATCATCTACAGACACTACCCCTAGTTTGTCTCTTATATATTCGAATGGTTCTCTAGCAAGAGGTTTTGTGAATATGTCTGTTGTTTGTTCCTTTGGTGGTACATACTCCATCTTTACTATTTTCTTTTCTACTTGTTCTCTGAGGAAGTGGTACTTTATTGGGATGTGCTTGGTTTTCGAATGAAGTAATGGATTTTTTTATATACTTATTGCACTTGCATTGTCACATTTTATAGAAATAGGTTCAGTGATGCTTACCTTCATGTCTTGGAGAGTTTTTTTCATCCACATTACTTGTGTGAAAAAATCTGTTGCTGCTATGTATTCCATTTCTGCTATAGATAGAGAGACAAATGTTTGCTTCTTGCTTAACCATGCCACCAGAATTTCTTGCAAATAAAATGCACCTCCACTTGTGTTTTTCTTGTCATCCACACAACTGGCCCAATCTACATCTGTATATGTTGTCAATGTGAAGTCTTTGCCTTTTGGATACCATAGGCCATAATGTGCAGTTCCTTGCAAGTATCTAAATATCGTCTTGATTGCTAACAAGTGATTTTGTTTTGGTTCTTCTTGATATCTTGCCAAAAGTCCTACTGCCAACATAATTTCTAGTCTAGAAGCAGTTAGGTATAGTAAAATTCCTATCATACATCTATAAATTCTTTGATCTACATCTGCGGATCCATCATCAGCACACAAATTGCATCCAGTGATCATGGGAGTTAACACAAGTTTGCAGTCTTCCATTTGGAATCTTTTTAACATGTCTCTTAAGTATTTCTCTTGTGAAATGAATATGCCTTTGTTCTTTTGTAGAATTTGAAGTCCGAGGTAGAAGGTAAGCTCTCCAATCATAAACATCTCAAATTATGACTTCATCTCTTCTGCAAATCCTTTTACTAGCTCATCATTGTTGCTACCAAACATGATGTCATCTACATATACTACTACAATTAAGAGTTCATTTTCATCAGCCTTTATATACAGATTTTTGTCTACTCCTCCCTTCTTGAAACCTCGTTTGTGAAAGTACTTGTCCAACCTGGAATACCATGCACATGGTGCTTGTTTGAGACCATATAAGGGTTTCTTTAATCTGCACACATATTCGTTTTTATCTGCTAAGGAAAATCATTCAGGTTCTTCCATGTAGACTTCTTCCCCTAGATCTCCATTTAAGAAGGCAGACTTCACATTCATTTGATATACCTTGAAATCATGATAGCATGAAAAATCCAAAAAAATTCTAATTGCTTCCATTTTTGCTACAGGGGAAAACATTTCATCATAGTCAAGTCCTTCGATTTGAGAGTATCCCTTACATACAAGTCTAGCTTTATTTTTGATTACCTGACCTTGTTCATTCACCTTATTCTTGAATATCCACTTTGTGCCAATGACATTGTTCGCAATAGGTCTTGGCATTGACTCCCAAGTATTTTTCTTCTCAATTTGTTCTAACTCTTCATTCATAGCATTTACCAAATTTTTATCTTTGTTGGCTTCATCAGAATTCTTTGGTTCTATCTGTGACAACATGGCTAGGTACACTTCCTCGGTCTGTTCACCTAGTTGTCTTTTAGTTTGCACTCCTGCACTCTTGTCTCCAATGATTTGATCTTCTAGATGGTTCTTTTGAGTGTGTCTCGAGGGTCCTTTTGAGTTTATTTTTGTATCTTTTGTTGTATTAATCTGTTCTTTATTTTCTTTATTCTCATCTTCATGAGCATCTGGAGGATTGGTGTAGTTTGTGCTTCTAGTTTTGTCTGGTAGATCTTCGTCGAATCTCACATCAATAATTTCAAAAATTTTATGCAGTCTTTTATTGTAGCACCTGTATCCCTTACTCTTGGATGCATATCCCAAAAATATTCCTACATCAGCTCTTGCATCATACTTCCCCAATTTTTCATCATTATTCTTTATGAAACATTTTCTGCCAAAGACTCTAAAGTGCTTGATTGATGCCAATCTCCCACGCCATAATTCATATGGAGTCTTGTCAAAATTTGGTCTAAGATTATGTTTGTTGAGATTATGAGCAACTGTGTGTACTTCTTCTGCCCAGTAGGTTTGGGGAATGTTTATTTCTTTCATCATGGCTCTGGCAATCTGTTGTACTGACTTGTTTTGTCTCTCTGCTACTCCATTATTTTGAGGAGTACCTGCAACTATGAACTACTGTTTTTTCCCACATTCATTGCACAAGTCTGCAAAATCATCGTTTGTGAATTCACCTCCTCTGTCTAATATAATGCATTTTAGTTTACATCCAGTTTGATTTTCTGCCACTGCCTTGAATATCTTAAAATTCTCAAACGCTTCAGATTTGTATCTGAGAAATGCCACCCATGTTAATATGGAAAAATCATCTATTATCAGCATGCAATACGATTATCCACCTCGTGCATTAGTTCTTAAAGGACCGCACAGGTCCATGTGTACAAGCTGAAGAGGCTTACTTGTAGATAGATGGTGTTTAGATTTGAGTGATGTGCAAGTTTTTTTTCCGAGTTGGCAGGACTTAAATATGGTATTTGGTGGCTTCTTTATTGCAGGAAAATCTCTGATAGCTTTCTTTTTGCTCAGCTTGATGATGTGGTCAAAGTTTAGATGTCCCAATGTTCTATGCCATAGCCAAGATTCGTCAAGTTTTCTGATGTGGCATGCTTCATTCTCCTTTTCCAATATATAAACATTACTCTCTGCTCGAACACCCTTGATCAAGGTCTTTTCTGTGGTGATTGACCTTACTTCACGATCTTGGGCTCTTAAAAGGACCTCACAGCCTTTATCACACATTTGACTAACACTTAGCAGATTGGCCTTTAGGCCTTCTACAAATAGTACATCCTGAGCCTCTCCTCTTCCACTATTTAGGCTGACTGTGCCTTTTCCCTTGATTTTCCCTCCTCCATCATTGCCGAATGTTACATTCCCAGATTTATTTTCATCAAAGTTACAAACTTGCTTCAGTCTCCAGTCATATGTTTTGAGCACCCACTGTCCACATACCATTGACTTTTCTGATATTGAGCAATTAGAACCAGATCACACTTATTTATCTTCTTTTTCCATTGCATGCCGCTGTTTGTTTGGTAAATTTCCTGAGGAGATGGATCATAGTCTTTGAGAGGACATTTGTGAGAATTGTGCCCAATTTTATGGCAGCAAAAACATTTGATTGTATTTCTAAATGGATTATGTACACGAGTTAATACACCATTGTTCTTAATTCCCCTTGAGTTTCCATACTCCAGTCTCTATATGTACACTCTGCACTGCATGGCTTTATGACCGAACCCTTTACAACAAAAAAAATACCCATGGAAGTAGTATCAGTCTCTGGCAGAGAGAGTTGTTTTAGGTAGCCTCATTTTTTGCATCGTTTACTGGTTGTACTGAATTTGATTTGTCTGTAATATTCCTAAATTAGAATAAAACTAATTGGAATATTAAAATTTTGATTTTCTTTTTATTTGGAGGAATAAGAGGGTATGGAGACCCATAAATATCCTTAGTAGGAATAAATAAACTCCTAATGTGAATGGCAGTCATCTAAAAAGCTGGATTGAAGACCCTTAGCTATGAAAAAGGGTTGGAGCATGAAGACTGGGTCAAATTTGACCAAATCAATAGGGCTATCATGGAGTAGTGGCATTCAATGAAAGACAACATAGTTTTAGATGGAGACTCTTTGCATGGAAGTAGTGTCATTATTGGATCGGGCTTAGGGTTTGGAAGCTCATAATTTATATAAGGAAGAGGATGGCAGCCATATTTCATTATGTTGATTTTTATATTTCTGAATATATGGTATGTTTAGACATATAGATTTCTTTGGTTGTTTAGCTAAGATTGCAAGTGTTTTTTAGCACTGGGTGTTCCTGATCGGGAATCCCACATATTTCCTTGAGAGGCCTCTTGGAAGAGTTTTCTACTACATTCCACTATCAGGAATTTGGCCAAGACTTCAGTCTTAATGTACAACATAGTTACTATTGAGGATTTGTGTTTTTGTTGTAGGGCAGAAGTTGTGGAGGTTTGATTTGGGAGTTTTCTGAGCTAGATCTCATTGGAGGGAGGTTTATTTCTCTTTGGAGGCTAGTAAAGAAGGCCCTGGAGCATCATTGATACATTTGACATCAGGCCATAGTGTTTTTATCCCCTACAGCACAGTTCTAGTCCATGACTACGTAATTTTAGTGAGCTATTGGAGTGGGCAACTTAAGAAAGGCCGAAAATCCAAACTTAAAATCGGCCAAACCATTTCTGGGTTTTTCTGGGTCTTTTGAGTAGAATTTAACGTTCCTACTTAGCCTTAGCTAAGAGGAACCATTCAATTTTGATTTATTTTATGTTTTATGAATAAATTAATAAAGGAGGACATGTAAAACTCCTTAAAAGTATGAATAAATCCATGCCCATGTGAACAAAGACAAATCTAGGCTATGTAAATAATCACTTGTAGGTGTGAAAGAGGTTTAAGCCAAATATTGGATCCACCTTGACCAAATCAACTGCGCTGTCTAGGTTCAGTGCATCTCCAAAAGGGACTACGCAGTTCTAGAAGGGAGCCTATAATGTGAAGAGAGCTAACTCACCAAAGTGGTTTAGGGTTTGCAAGGGCTTTCTCATGCTATAAAAAAGGAGGAGAAGAGACTTGAAGAGGTTGTTGATAGATCATATTTCTGAAGTATTTTTCTGCTTAGACAAATACCATTCTCTGCTGTTTAGTGGAGGATTGTGATTGGAATTCTTGTTTAGGGGTTTCATCTCTTCTCTTGAGGATCATTGGAGGAGCTCTTTACTGAAGTGAGCCACTATCTAGTTTGAGACCCAATGGTGGCTAAAATTGTCTTTTAAACCTTCAAGAGATAGTTCCCTTTGAAAACTTATCATCTTTTGAAGTTTTATGATGATTATTACCCTTTGAGTTAATCTTCACTGCTATTTCACTATTAATCCTAAAGCAACTGCTGTTTACCAAAGAAAACTGCTTAAAAACTCCATTTTCCCATCATTTCAATTCTCCACTTTTTCCCCTCTTCCCTTTCACAAACCTCTCTATAAAATTTCACTTAACCTCCAAACCATCAAAACCCTCTTTTTAAACATTATATCTCACTCTGATTTGGATTGAATCCCTTCATTTCACCTATCAAAACCCCCATTTAAACTTAAAACCCCTATTTTTGGCCTTAAAAATAGTATTTTTACATTATAAAGACATTAAGCCCCTGAGGGCTTATTACCTTTAAAACATTTTTCCTCATACATTCGAAGCCCCGCAATCGGGCGCTTAAAGTTTCAAACCCCTGTGCAAAAAACTATTTTCTCCTTCTATTTTTCTATTTTTTGATGTTGTGGTCTAAGAAAATCAAGACCGTTGATCTACATAGATCAATGGCCATCAGGCACTAATCCTTCCGCCCTTACCCATGCCTTACCTTTTCCTCCGTTCATATATTCACTCCTTCCTTTGAATCTCAACCGTCCATTCAGGTGATCCGACGATCGGGACTTAACCCGATGAACCCCATTCTCCATTTAAACCTGTCCACCCCACGAAAAAAATCATACGCCACTGTGGACCTCGCCAAATATGTTAACCCCGCATCTATCTGCCTGTCGCGCTCATTCCACGCTACTGGATCTTTCACCCATCATTTGATGGTCATCAATGCATATCACGCGATTTTAACCCATCACCTGTCCACTACGTGACAAATCTATGTCACCATTGACCCCGCATACATTTCAACCCTGCATCTTACCCCCCATCACGTTTTATCCACACCGTCGGATCTGGAGCCTCTAATCCAATGGCTCAAATTCAAAGTCGCGCAATTTTTGGCCTCCCTTCCCAGTGCGCTACTTCCGAGCGATATGGGTGGTTTTCATTTTCCACGTGTCAACCACTGAGTGGAATCACGTTCCAAAAGAGAATACCGCCTACCCCCCCCCCCCCCCTAAACGCTGCTTGAAAACCATTAATGGTTTTCTGAAACCACTTTTCCCAAAATTCGTGCAAAATTCAAAATTAAACTTGGTTAGCTGTTTCTGCCAGGATTTTGTCCTCCACCGCTGCATTTCATCCATCCTCAAGCATTTCCACTGCCTCCATTAAACTTCTGTAACGCAGTTTACCATTATTCGCAGGGTTTTATAATAAGTTTTCGTGTTTTGCAGGGTTTGTTGGTGTTGTTTTGTATACTTCCACAGTCATAGTCAGGTGACTAATAAAGCTCAGAATGATGATTATGAGCCTTATTAAATGCAGAAATGGGACTGCGGATTTAACATCTACATTAAAATAAACTGGATCATGGTCCAGGGTTTAACAGAAACCCTCCATTCAAGCAAACCCTTTGCGCACCTGCAAAACAGCAAGCACAGTCAGCATCGATTAGTGAAAGGGTATCAGTGTCAAAAATAAATATCACAGCATAATTGAAGGATTAAAAATGTTAATAAAATTTCAAAAGGATTAAGGCACAAACTCAGGAATTAAAGGCCTAGTCCACAAATGAAGCAGATGATCACATTCAGCAGTTCAAGGATAATTAAAGATAAAGTCTCAAAGCCTAAATCGGGCATAAACACAGTATTAAAAGGAAATCAGTGTTTAAAAAGTGAAAGAAGAAAAAAATAACGAAGGACACCTCTGAACCACATCAAAGGGGCTAATTCATTCCCCAGCTACTATATTGCCACCTTGCAGCTTTTTTTCCTCAAAGGAATACCCAGATCGAATCTCAGCCAGCAACATTGAAGACTAAGGCAGATGAAATTTATTACAAAAAAAAGAAGATATTTTAAATTGTCAGTAAAGTTATTGTAAAAGATTAAAAGAGCCTTAAACTGAATATTTTTACCCACTAAGCCTAAAAAGTAGAAAACAGAGTTAATGAAATAGAGTTATAGATTGAATGCTTTCCTGCCTTATGCCTTGCATGGTTTTAAAGGCTAGGAGTTTCATTTAGTATAGAATTAATTACATTTCAACCCTAGGAACTCTTCCACCTCCTCATTTTCTTAAAAAATCTCTTCAAGGATCACATTGTAAAGGGTTGGTTGGTCACTAGTTGTAACACTGAAACTCTCTGAAATAATACATAGTCTGTCTGAAGTTGAAGAAGAAATTGAAGTCCTGGAAGCTGGATTATGTTGTGACATGCTTGTTCTTGAGAAGGCTCTATCATTGGATCCTTGAGCTTGGATGTTGGTGATGTATTCTAAACTTTCTATTGTTTTTCTTGTTTTCATTATGTTTCATAAATTCTTACTACAGTAAGATGAAAATTTTAGGCTAAGAAATGACTCCTGGAAGCACCTTAGATATGTTTATCCTTCACCGTTTTATGTTTTCTTCTGCTAAGGCATTTTAGAGTCTTTAATCATTCTCTTGAACCCTTATGCTCGTTCATTTCTCTAATAGTTCAAATAATTGGTTCCAGCATGATTTATGGTTTTCCCTGCTTGTCTGCTGCCACTTGAAAGATGTTTTTGAAGTCTCCCTTTGAAGTACTATTGTTTACAGTTAGCCAATGAGGTTTGTTTTGATCGTACCCTTTATCCCTGCTTGAAAATTTGTTTTAAAGGTCTTTATAGTTGTGATCAGAGATGTGTTAGGTGTTCCCTCTTCTATAATTGCAATTATCAGTGAATCTTTTATGTTTTCTAAGTCCTTTGAAATAAAATATTTGAGGGAATAGGATGTGCTCCCGAATCTTAGATTTCATTTGAAATTTTTCTTGAAGTCATTATTTTCTTAAAGTGTGGTTTGTAGAATTCATGGTTAGCTCTGTCTATCAAATACCTCTTTATTATTCAAGTTATGTTTTTAAGTTCCCTTTGTTGAGAATTCGAACTCTCTTTCAAATCATTAATGTCCATCTCATTCACAAAACTAAAGGATCCTGTGGCTAAGTTAGATTTTCCCTTTGATATCCCATATCCATTGATGATTTTGTCATAAACCTCTTCTTGACTCCATTGTGCAATGAATCTAACACTTCTTCTTTCTGTCTATACTGCCTAGACCTTTCATATTTTTCCATGCCAATTCAACCAAACAAAAAAATCAAACAAACACTTGCACTTAATAACTAGTCTAAAATCAATACTTAAAAGCAAACAAGACATATCTTTGCAAACAATTTGAGAGATCCCTCTTTGAGAACAAGAGGACTAGATCCCGGAACTCTAAATATTGGTTCTGATGTTGCCTTGTCTTTTGGTTGGCCAATCTAACAAAACACAGGACCCCAACATAATGGCGATCACGGTGGGACCCTGAGTAAAATCCTTAAAACAAAACACTCACTGTCAAGTGCAGTATAAGTAGCTCTCTTCAAGCACTACTAAATAAAATGGTGATCATGATAGGACTTATTTGAATCAGTGACAAACTAAGTAACCCTTAGGATTCTCATAGAGCCTTATTAAACCTTGAAGGAATCAGCTAGTTCACCCATAGAGTAGACTCTGTTTGTTTTAAACACCTGGGCTAAGTGTTAAAATTAGATTTAGGACACTCTCATAACCCATAGGACTATAAAAACTCAAAAAATAAAAAAATATTTCAGATTGGCTTCATAATAAACACGTTGGTGGAACCATAAAACATTTTACCTTCACAAAAGCTAAAAAGTTTCCACCTGGCAACTCCATTGGCCCCAGTAGGCCTATTACTCATCTAGGTCTCCAGATCTCTTTAGGACTATGTTAACCATCCTTGAGGAAGTTAGAAACCTAGTCTCATACTAGAATATTCATTGTGAGAGGCAAAACTTTCAAAACAATCCCTAAAAAACTTCAGCCTCTCTCATTTTTTGAAAAAAGAGTCTGGCTTCACGTAGGATCAACACTAGATCTCATCCAGACCCTAATCCTCCTACAATAGTTGAAAATCCAGAGAATATTTTGTGGCAGACTTCTAAGTCTGGAAAATCAGCTACTGATAGGAGCCTCTTAAGAACAAAATTTGTCCCTGAAAACCTTGTTGTCTTAGAGGATTTACACTTTGACTTACATTAGACAAAGAACATATTCAGAACCGGGTCTCAAAGTGATTTAAATCAAGCTGACCTTGAAACTACAGGTTTTCATAATATCTTTAGTAGAGAAGCCTCACCTTCTACTCCTCCTGATTCCTAGCTTCTTCACCATTTCAGCCTCTTCCATAACAAATCTGCTCAAAACCAATTTGCTGGCCCAAGTGTTTTTCCACTCCAAACCATACCACCACTGTCCAAAACACTCCCTTCCAGCCCACTTTCCCTCTATTCAATCCACCCCTTGTAAATCCACCTTTCCTTCTAGCCATGGTAGCATGGAATGCCCCATTAGTGTTACCACAACCTCTAGTTCCCTTACCAAATGACTATCAATCTAAAATTCCCCATTTCACTGCAAATGAACCTACTACTGCCCAACAGCATGTAGATAAAATGAATGATGCATTTTATTACATGGAAATAGAATATGAGACCATTAAGATGAGAATCTTTGCTCAAAGTTTAGGAGAAGAAGTAAAAAAATGGTTTAAAATCTTAACTCCTAATAGCATCAATGATCTCCCTTCTTTGCATCAAACATTCATAAAAAGATAGGAAATAAAAAATAACCCTCTCCAAATACTTTCAGACTACAACAATATCAAGAGAAAGACTGGGGAAAGTGTTCAAAATTATTGCACTAGATCCAATAGTGTTTATATTGCTCTACCCCCAGAATTGAAACCTCCACAAGGTTCAGTCTTGGCCAAATTTCCTGAAGGATTTGATCCTAAAATGGCCTATCAGCTGAGAATGATACCACTTGACTTTAGAAGACATGCAGAAAGGAGCTTTAGTTGTGGAAGTAAACCTGATAGAGAAAAGAGCGAGGATGAGGAATGAAAGGAAAGTATCATTTAGGGAGGAATCTGCACCCTCCACATCTAGCTCAAAAATGGAAAGGATGATGGAAGAAATGATGAAAAATATAAGCATACTTGATAAAGCACAACCAAGAGACAATCAAAACAACCCCCAACATAAATAGGAACCAGAACTATAGAAGAGAAAATAATCAAAATAGACAAAGGGACAATGACCAACAGATTAGACCTCCCTTCCAACAAAACTATGTAGATCAAGACGAGGAATAAAGGGAGATTGAAAGATTGGGAGAAAATAATGTAAACTTGATTGGATCAGACAGTGGGGATGATGTCTTCCTCACTGAAGAAGAACAAGGTTTCTTCTCCTCATAACAAAATGAAAACACTTATGAGAATTTTGAAGATTATAGGTTGGGGTTTGAAAATGAAATCATGGAGGTGCACAAACAATATGATCTTAGGAGCAAAGGGAACCTAGATAATTCAAAAGATAAAAACACTAGCACTGCTGTTAGGAAAAATGCAGAAAATCAGCCTAAGAAAACAACAGAGAAACCCCACATTTTGGCTAAGAAAACAGATTTAAAGAAAAAGAAAAGTAGCCAGCCAAATGTTGAACAAAGCATCCCTAGCACTTCAGCTATTGGCCCTAACAAAATTGTCCCAAATAATAGTCCAAACAAAGTTCAGCAAATTAGAATTGCTGAAAGGAATTCAATTGAAAAAACAGATGTAAATATGACAAAATCAATAGTTCCTTTCAGCCTTGAGGGAGAGATTGCAAAGATAAAAATTACCATACCTCTAGCTAAACTAGTAACCCAAGAAGTGTACAAAAACCAAGTTTTGAAAGCTTTGAACTTAGGAAATGACACTGATATGTTAAACTTGACAGATGAAAAACCTGAGTTGTTGTTTGGTCCAGAAGCTGAAGGAAAATACCAAGAAGGAGCTGTCCCTCCCTTCTATGTCAGTTTGAATATACATGATAGGATATTACACAATGCCATGTTAGACTCTGGAGCTTCACATAATCTTATGCCCAAAGTAGTAATGGAAAGCTTAGGCTTAGAAATTACTAAACCATACAAGGATCTGTACTCCTTTGATTCAAGCAGAGTCAAATGCTTGGGTTTAATCAAAGATTTATGTGTAAACTTATCTCAGATCCCTGCCAAGAGTCTAGTTATGGACATAGTAGTAGTTGACATTCCCCCAAAGTATGACATGCTTTTATCAAGATCATGGGGAGCCAAACTTCAGGGGAGCCTTCAAATGGACACGTCTTATGCCACCATCCCAGTTTTTAACCAAAAAAAAAAATTATACAGGGAATCCCACATGAAATACATGGTGAGAAACATAGATAAACCAAACAACTCTCCAATATATTCTATTAAATCAAGTTTAGATTCCTTTATTTTGTACAATGAAGATCAAATCACTCAACAAGAAAAAGAAAACAAAGAGGAAATCAGTTTACCAGAACAATAAAAACTTCCCTCAAATCAAATACAAAACATTAGCAATCAACAACAACAAGAAAATGAAAATGAGGCAGAAATACTTTGGACAATAAAATTTGATGGGTCTTGTAATAAAACAAGTGTAGGAGTAGGTGTATCAATTCAAAATACAAATCAGAGTTATTCATATAAACTAGATTTGCCATGCACCAACAATATTGCTGAATATGAAGCCCTTCTTCTTAGCTTACAGTTGCTTAAACAATTAGAAGCCCAGAAAATTATCGATCCTAGGAGATTCTGAACTTATCATAAGACAAATAAAAGGAGAATATTTAGCTAAAAACCTAAGACTTAGAGAATATCGAATGCTGCCCTTGATTTATTAAAGACCTTTGAAAAATATGAACTCATTTTCATTCCAAGAGCACACAATCATCTAGAAAATGAACTTGCCTTCACTGCCAGTAATTGCCAAGTACCTCAGATAAATGAACATCTTAACATAAAGGTCAAAAAAAAGCCTGCAGTGCTTGACAATGAGGACTACTAGCAAGTGTTTGACACTGACAAACACATAGATGATTTCCTAAAATCAGAAAATGATTTTTCCATACCAGCATCAAAAACCAGCCATGAAGAAAACTGTTTAGATAATGAATAAATCCTAGAGACATAAATGACATATTCTACTAATATAAATCATTGTGAGAATATTTTTGAAGCAGAATTAATTGACAACGCAGACCAGAAAGACTTGGAAGTTTTACAATGCAAGAATGATGCAATTCCAAGAGGTCTCACACCTTTAGAACACCTTTTTGACTTTAATGATGTAGTCAAAGAACCAAGAATGGAGCCTATGGAAACTGATGTGGAAGAACATAACATAGGCATCCCAACAGAACCCAAGATGATCAAACTGTCCAGCACTCTCCTAGCTCATATAAAATTGCAATACATAGAACTGTTCAAAGAATTTAGAGATGTGTTTTCTTGGGAATACAAAGATCTGAAATCTTATGACACTAGCATCATCCAACACAAAATCCCTCTTAAGGAAAATCAGAAACCTTTCAAACATTAACTAAGAAGGATAAACCCTGTTTTATTTCCTTTAGTTAAGAAAGAAATTGAAAAGATGTATGATGCTAGGATTATAGTACCCCTTAGATATTCAGAATGGGTGTCAAACCTAGTTTCTGTTAGGAAGAAGACAAGGGAAATCAGGCTCTGCATTGACTTCAGAAATCTAAATAGAGCCTCCCTTAAAGACAACTAGCCCTTGCCAAAGATGGACCATATACTTCAAAGGGTAGTTGGATAAAAAATAATATCACTGTTGGATGGGTTCTCAGGGTATAATCAGCTGTTAGTGCTCCCAAGTGATCAACACAAAACTGCTTCTACTACACCTTGGGGCACCTTTATGTATGTAAAAATGCCATTTGGTTTGATGAATGTAGGTGCCACCTTCCAAAGGGCCATGGACATAGCCTTCTCTGAAGATATTGATTATTTTATAATCATTTACCTTGATGACATAATTATTTTCTCAAAAACTGATGAAGAACATTTGATCCACTTAAGAAATTTTTTTGAGAAATGTATGAGATTTGGCTTATATTTGAACCACAAAAAGAAACTGTTGGGTCTCCAAGAAGGTAAAATTATTGGTCACATTATTTCAGAAGTGGGAATCAAAGTGGACCCTAAAAGGATTGATGGCATATTGAAAATCAGCCATCCAAGAAGCCTCAAAGAATTACAAACTTTCATTGGAAAGATTAATTTTTTGAGGAGGTTTATCCCCAACCTTGCTGAGCTATTAAGAAACATTACAAACATGCTTAAGAAAGAGGTAGGTGCAAAATGGACTACATAAGCTAAACAATCATTTGAACTGGTTAAACAAGCTCTCACTCAAACACCAGTCTTGATTAGTCCAGATTTCACCAAAGATTTTTATATCTTTTCTTTTGCATATGAACATACAATAGCTGCAGTTCTACTTCAAAAGAATGACTTGGGGCAAGAACAACCAATATCCTTTTTTAGTAGGGCCTTAAGAGATGCTACTCTCAAATATAACATCATGGAGAAGAAACCCTTAGAATTAGTGAAAGCATTAAAAGACATTAGAGTCTACATTTTACACTCACATAATTTCTTTTGTTCCACGTACCGTTGTCAAGGATATTCTAAGTCAAGACCCTGATGGTAAAAGGCGAAAATGGATTGCTACTATTCTTGAATATGACTTAGAAATCAGGGCCACCAAACTGATTAAAGGGCAGGGATTAGCAAAATTCATGGCTGAGTAAAACTTCTAAGCACTAGATATGAATATGGTGAATGTGTTGTAAGAAATAGAAGAATTCACTGCTCCTTTCATTGAAGAAACCATTCTAATTCTCCTTGGTATGTTGACATCATTTATGTGCTTTTATATTTGAATGCCCCCCTTCTTTGTCCAAAAATAAAGCTAGATTTTTGAAACAGAAGGCTTTAAATTATTACATATTAGATGGGATCTCATATTGGAAAAATTATGTTGGAATTTTGCTTAAATGTTTACTTGAGGATGATGCAGAAAAAATCATGCATGAGCTGCATGAAGGATAATGTGGAGGACATCTTTTCTGGAAGACCACATCAAATAAAATGCTCATATCTGGTCACTATTGGCGCACCCTTTTCCCAGATACTCAGAAGTTAGTCATGTCTTGCCATAAGTGTCAAATTTTTTATGGCAAAAGAAATCTCCTTCCCTTACCCTTACATCCCATCAGTGTTGAGGCACCCTTTCAACAATGGGGCTTGGACTTACTTGGGGAAATTCACCCATCTTCATCAGCCCAGCATAAATGGATCCTCACTGCCACTGATTATTTTACCAAGTGGATATAAGCCATACCATCTAGGAATGCTACTGACTCTGTCATTATCAAGTTCCTTGAAACAAACATCCTGTCCAGGTTTGGTTGTCCTAGAAAAATCATAATAGATAATGCTGCTGCCTTCAAGTCTAAAAGAATGGTTAATTTCTGTTACAAATACCACATCACCTTGGGCCATTCTACTGCCTACTATCCCCAAGGAAATGGATTAGCTGAATCCTCCAATAAGAGCCTTATCAACATCATCAAAAAGTTATTGGAGCAGAATCAGAAATCATGGCATAGTGACTTGGTTCATGCCTTATGGGCTGATAGATTAACTACAAAGAAGTCAATAAATATGTCCCCCTATCAGCTGGTCTATGGCATGGATGCAGACTTCCAACATCATTAGGAGTTCCAATCATGAAACTCCTTCAAGAAGTGCAAACTGAAGAAAATGATATGCAGAGAAGAATCAACCAAACAATTCATTTACAACAATCTAGAGAAGAAGTCTATGAAATAACACAACTAATCCAAGAAAATATCAAGAAACTGTTTCATAAAAGGACTAAGCCAAATAATTTCCAAGTTGGAAATATAGTTCTTAAATGGGATTCAAGAAGGGAAGAAAAGGGAAAACATGGCAAGTTTGAGAACCTGTGGAAAGGACCCTATGTTATTCATGCTGAGAGGGGTCACAATGCATTTTTCCTGAAGGAATTGAATGGAGAAGATTTATATGGAGGTCCTGTCAATGGCAGGATGCTCAAGCATTACTTCTATCAAGAGTCATGAGTTTCAAAGATTTTTACTTTCCATTGTAAATATCATTGTTTGAACATTGCATTCAAAGTTAGAAACATAAAAATACAAAAACAATAAAGCATAGAAAAGAGGGCAGAATGAAAATAAGAAAGGTACAGCCCCATACCAAAAAGAGAAATAATGTCTGAAAGTGTGCAAGCTAAAATGCCACTCCTAAAAACACACTTCTAGTTAGTCATACAGCCTAATCATGACTAATTAGCTTTTCAATTTACTGCTGATAGGTTAGTGAATTAGATCAGCCAAACAACACAATCTTGGCTTATCAGTAGGGTAAATTAGGATAGAGGAAACAAAGGTTCAAACCAATTCAATATCTGAACCTATGAATCTCAAAATAAGAATGGATCTAATCAGATTAAATCTTGAGCCAAAGATAGAAAGCAAACTGGTTCCAACATGCTCAAAACTTGGACCAGAAAAGAAGAAAGAAAGACAGCTCAAAAAGAAACAAAATCAGAGCTGAAGAAATAATGAAGGATGTTTTAGTTTTCAGATCTTAAGCGATCATAGTTTTGTTTATTTTTCTGCAAATAAAATCTATGCGCAACTTGTTTTTATGCCATAGATTTGCAGCAAGTCAAATTGCTTAATCTTGGCTTGGCTGCTTTTAAATTTCCTGTTTTAGAATTTAGAGAATAAAGGTCTATCAAACAATCTAATCCTGACAGATAATAGTTAGGTAGAGAATTTATGAACTCAATTATTTAAACTAAGTTCATGGTGAAATAAGATTAGACTTAGATTAGTTTCCTGTTTTTAGAAAGAAAAAAAAAATTGTTGATGAAGAGAGTTTTATAGTCCAAATGCACTCTGAAAGAAGAAAAAATGTTAGGGTCATTAGGAATGGGTAGGTAGAGATGTTGTTTTGATAGAATTCCATTGTTTCAGATTGCTATAGAGATCATCAAATCAGAGAAAGGTCAGCTAAAGGAAAATAAATTTGCTACCCAATGGATGAAGGCACTGGTTTACTGAAAATCCAGAGATCAATAGCTGAGGTTTTGGACACCTAAAGAACCAGCTGTCCTCCCCAAGTGGAGCCACTGTTGGCCACCTATATATTTTGTCATACCCAATGGTGGCTAAACTTTTCTTTTAAACCTTTAAGAGATAGTTCCCTTTGAAAACTTATCATCTTTTTAAGTTTTATTATGATTATTACCCTTTGAGTTAATATTCACTACTGTTTCACTATTAATCCTAAAGTACCTGCTGTTTACCAAAGAAAACTGCTTAAAAAATCCATTTTCCCATCTTTTAAATTCTACATTTTTTCCCCTCTTCCCTTTCACAAACCTCTCTATAAACTTTCATTTAACCTCCAAACCATCAAAACCCTCCTTTTAAACCTTATATCTCACTCTGATTTGGTTTAAATCCCTTCATTTCACCTATCGGAACCCCCATTTAAACCTAAAAACCTCGTTTTTGGCCTTAAAAACAATATTTTTACATTATAAAGACATTAAGCCGCCGAGGGATTATTACCATTAAAACCTTTTTCCTCATACGTCCGAAGCCCCGCAATCGGGCGCTTAAAGTTTCAAACACCCATGCAAAAAACTCTTTTCTCCTTCTATTTTTCTATTTTCCTACATTGTGGTCTAAGAAAATCAGGACCGTTGATCTACATAGATCAACGACCGTCGGGCACTAATCCTTCCGCCCTTACCCATGCCTCACCTTTTCCTCCATTCATATATTCACTCCATCCTTTGAATCTCAACCATCCATTCAGGTGATCCGACGATCGGGACTTAACCCGATGAACCCCATTCTCCATTTAAACCCGTCCACCCCACGACAAAAATCATACGCCACCGTGGACCCCACAAAAGCTTTTAACCTGCATCTATCTGCCTGTCGCACTCATTCCATGCCATTGGATCTTCTTCCCATCATCCGATGGTCAACAATGCATATCGCATGATTTTAACCCAACACATGTCCACTACGCGACAAATCTACGTCACCATGGACCCCGCATACATTTCAACCCTGCATCTTACCCCCCATCGCGTTTTATCCGCACCTTCGGATCTGGAGCCTCCAATCCAACGGCTCAAACTAAAAGTCGTGTAATTTTTGGCCTCCCTTCCCAGTGCGCTACTTCCGTGCGATATGGGTGGTTTTCATTTTCCACGTGTCAACCGTTGAGTGGAATCGCGTTCCAAAAGCGAATACCACCTACCCCCCAAACACTGCGCGAAAACCATTAATGGTTTTCCGAAACCAATTTTCCCAAAATTCACGCCAAATTCAAAATTAAACCTGCTTAGTTGTTTCTGCCAGGATTTCATCCTCCACCGTTGCATTTCATCCATCCTCAAGCATTTCCGCTGCCTCCATTAAACCTCTATAACGCAGTTTAGCATAATTTGCAGGGTTTGTTGGTGTTGTTCTGTATACTTCCACGGTCATAGTCAGGTGACTAATAAAGCTCAGAATGACGATTATGAGGGTTATTCAATGCAGAAATGGGACTTCCAATTTAACATCTACGTTAAAATAAACTGGATCATGGTCTAGGGTTTAACAAAAACCCTCCATTCAAGCAAACCCTCTGTGCACCTGCAAAACAGTAAGAACAGTCAGCATCGATTAGTGAATGAGTATTAGTGTCAAAAATAAATATCAGAGAATAATTTAAGGATTAAAAATGTTAATCAGAGTTCAAAGGGATTAAGGCACAAACTCAGGAATTAAAGGCCTAATCCACGAAAGAAGCAGATGATCACAGTCAGCAGTTCGAGGATAATTAAAGATAAAGTCTCAAAGCCTAAATCAAACATAAATACAGTATTAAAAGTAAATCAGTGTTTAGAAAGTGAAAGAAGACAAAAATAACGAAGGACACCTCCGAACCACATCAAAGGGGCTAATTGATTCCCCAGCTACTATATTGCCACCTTGCAGCTTTTTTGCCTCAAAGGAATACCCAGATCGAATCTCAGCCAACAACATTGAAGACTAAGGCATATGACAGTTATTACAAACAAAAGAAGATATTTTAAACTGTTAGTAAAGTTATTGTAAAAGATAAAAAGAGCCTTAAAGTCAATATTTTCACCCACTAAGCCTAAAAAGCAGAAAACAGAGTTAATGAAACAGAGTTATAGATTGAATGCTTTCCTGCCTTATGCCTTACATGGTTTTCAAGGCTAGGAGTTTCATTTAGTATAGAATTAATTACATTTCAACACTAGGAACTCTTCCACCTCCTCATTTTCTTATAAAATCTTTTTGAGGAGCACATTGTAAAGGGTTGGTTGGTCACTAGTTGTAACACTGAAACTCTCTGAAATAATACATAGTCTGTCTGAAGTTGAAGAAGAAATTGAAGTCTTGGAAGTCGGATTATGTTGTGACATGCTTGTTCTTGAGAAGTCTCTATCATTGGATCCCTGAGCTTGGTTGTTGGTGATGTATTCTAAACTGTCTGCTGATTTTCCTATTTTCATTATGTTTCATAAATTCTTACTACAGTAGGACGAAAATTTTAGGTTTAGAAATGACTCTTGGAAGCACCTTAGACCTGTTTATCCTTCACTGTTTTATTTTTTCTTCTGCTAAGGCATTTTAGAGTCTTTAATCATTCTCTTGAACCCTTATGCTCATTTATTTCTCAAATAGTCCAAATAATTGGTTCCAGCATGATTATGGTTTTCCCTGCTTGTCTTCTACCACTTGAAAGCTGTTTTTGAAGTCTCCCTTTGAGGTACCATTGTTTACAGTTAGCCAAGGAGGTCTGTTTTGATCATACCCTTTCTCCCTACTTCAACAATTGTTTTAAAGGTCTTTATAGTTGTGATCATAGATGTGTTAGGTGTTCCCTATTCTATGATTGCAATTATCAATGAATCTTTTATGTTTTCTAAGTCCTTTGAAATAAAATCTTTGAGGAAATAGGATGTGCTCCCGAATCTTAGATTTCATTTTGAAAGTTGTCTTGAAATCATTATTTGCTTAAAGTGTGGTTTCTATAATTCATGGTTAGCCCGGTATATCAAATACCTCTTTATTGTTCAAGTTATGTTTTTAAGTTCCCTTTGTTGAGAATTCGAACTCTCTTTCAAATCATTAATGTCCATATCATTCACAAAACTAAAGGATCCTATGGCCATGTTAGATTTTCCCTTTGATATCCCATATCCATTGATGAGTTTGTCATAAACCTCTTCTTGACTCCATTTCCCAATGAATCTGACACTTCTTCTTTCTGTCTATACTGCCTAGACCTTTCATATTTTTCTATGCCAATTCAACCAAACAAACAAATAAAACAAACACTTGCACTTAATAACTAGTCTAAAATCAATACTTAAAAGCAAACAAGACATATCTTTGCAAACCATTTGAGAGATCCCTCTCTGAGAACAGGAGGACTAGATCCTAGAACTCTAAAGATTGGTTATGATGTTGCCTTGTTTTTTGGTTGGCCAATCTATCAAAACACAGGACCCCAACAAGACCAAGTTCTATATTTCATGAGCAACGCTTTTCCATTGAGGGTTTTGCAGCTGCTATCCTTTGTAGCAAGTGGTGTTCTAGATCTACTTAGATCTAGCTTGTTTTGAGAGGCTTCCTCTATTGGAGTGCGTTCTTCAGCCTCCAAAGAGTTAGCTGATCCATATTTTGTATCAGATCTATAATTTCATTCAATTTATTCACCCTCCTTCATCCTCTGTGCAGTTTCTTCTCAATACTGCGTTATTTTGTGAGAGGGCTTTCTTGTTTCAGTTTGTTATTAGTTTGGAGGAAGATCTCTTGGTGTTAGGCTTGCCTTCCCTTGGTGATCCATGGATTGGGTTGCTGATCCATGTATCTATAGATCTTATCTCTTTCATCAATAAAATTTATCTTCAGAAATTTCTGGGTTTTCTGCAGCACTGCAAATTGTGATTCAAATCTACAACTTATTATGCAATATTTTGATGTAATTCCAATTGGATCTTGTTCTTAAAGTATTATAGTTTCTAGATATGTATTATGTCTGATGTTTCATCCATACATATGTCAGAGATCTGAAATATAATGTACAGCAGCTGAACCATCTGAAAAATAACACTGTCTATGTATTTCTGCAGTATATTCCTAGTTGCAGCTCTATTTTCTGAAGGGATTTTGCCCTAGTTCTCCTTGTAATCAATTGTAAAGGAAATAAGCTCCAATATAAGTTTGATTTACTATTATATCTCTGAAGTATCAGATCTTTGGCTATCCTCCTCTGATTTTCATTCAAAACTACGCAATTGTAGTAGCTGGGGTTTTCATGTTGCAGCAGCCTCTCTGTTTGGTTGATTTCTAGCTAGTCTTGATTTTGGGAGATCTGTTTAATGTGCTTAAACTTATTTTTTCTGATGAAATTGAATATTTAAGTCACATACAACATAAATGAGGGGATCCCAACCCTGATCTGCATTATTCTTGCTCATATTTTCTTATACAACATTTTCATTCAAGACCTTGTTGAGATTCCTGAAAGGGATTAAACCAAGTTCTATAGGTAGAGTCTACAGTTGGCCAGGTAGCCTCTGGTTCTCACCCTCCTTTTTAGACTTGACATAACCAGTAAATTCCACTATAGTCCATCTTTGAAATAGAATCTTGAGAATCCCAAAAAAGGAATATTACAGTGGTATCAAAGCTCCACTCTTGGCACAACCTGTGCTAGCATTGAAGCCACAGTCATGTTGCATTACAAAGATGAAGATCCTCTTTCTGAGAGGGAGAGGAGATACCAGAATAGAAGTCATAAAAAGTATGACTATACTATTGTTGACCTTGACAAGGGTCAAGACAAGGGGAAGGTCCCTGAATTGAATGATAAGGATAAGGAGGCAAAAGAGTTTGAAAAAAATCTCTTGGAAACCATGCAAGATCTATCTAAAGAGATAAAGGAGATGAGGATAGATAGAATGAGGGAGTCCCTTGGAAGACTCCATCAAGGAGAAAGTTCTGAAATGTCTCAATTTGGGACTGGTCAACCTGTGAACTTGCCTCAAGTTCCACAGATCTCACAATGCTCTACAATGCCTACCTTCTTGGCTGTAGAGAATGAAGGGCTTCAAGAGCCAACCTCCTTGGAAGGCTACTTTTCAGAATATGATTCACAAAGTCAAAATTTCAAAGTCAAAATTTCAAGGATAACTTGAGCTTTCAATACTTCTGCCATCTGAAGGATCGGAGGAGGCCATTGCAACAGTATAGAAATGGAGGGTTCCTTCATGGGAGGCACCACACCATGGGCGGGTTATTCTTGCCTAAGTTAGATGGATCACCCTCTTGTTCTACTAAAGCATGGGTGGAGAAGTTGGAAATCTATTTCTAGCTGAATAAAGTGCCTGAAGCATAAGCCATTAAGATTGTTGCACTGCATTTTGAGGGAGAAGCCCACAACTGGTGGTTTCATGGAATTTCTACATTGGGGCACAGCAATGTGTCCACTTATCCTGAGTTCACTAGGAGAGAAGTGGAGAGATTTGATCGGAAGGATCTGGAGGCCCCTTTCAAAAGCTTGGCAAAGCTTAAACAAACAAGAGATGCTGAAGCCTATATCTCTGAATTCCTGAGTTTGTCTATAATGGTTCCCGATCTTTCAGTAGCAAGGAGACTCTGTATTTTCATTGATGGCCTGGAAGAACCTTTGCATGGGTTGGTTAAGTCAACCAAGACCATCACTCTGCATGATGCCATTGAAATAATTAGAGATCTCCAAGATGCCTTGCCAAGGGCAAAGGTAAACTTCCCAAGTAAAGCCACTCACTCTTGCAAGGGGAAGAAGGGGAAAGCTGCTCCACCCAAGGAGAGCTCACTGAAGAAGTTTCTTGAAAATGATCTCCGGAGGGAGTTGAGGAAAAAGAAATTATGTTTCACTTGTCAAGAGCCATGGGTGCTGGGACATAGATGTGCTACTGGAAGAGCACACTATATTGAGGTCTTCTCTGATTTTGAGGAGGAAGAGGGTAATGATGGACCTAGGAGAGATCACAACGCTGGTGATTATGAGGAGGAGGACCCATCATCATCCAGAGAAGAAGAAGGAGAATTTTCTCCAACCAGTGGGACTCTTGCTTCTTTGAGGGGAGTGCCCAATTATTTGACTCTTAGAGTGCAAGGTTTAGTTATGGACCAAAGAGTATCTATTCTGATTGACAGTGGGGCAACCCACAACTTTATTGATGCTCACTTTGTGCAGAGGAGAGGGATACCTACTGATACTTTTGATGGGTTCTCTGTTTTGATTCCAGGAGATAAAACTATGCAGTGCATGCAGTATGTTCCATCACTTTCTATGACTATGGGAACCTACACTTTGAAGGACCACTTCTTTGTAGTGGACATACCTGACACCAACCTCATCTTGGGTGTCCAGTGGTTGATTACTTTGGTAAAAGTCACCACTGATTAGAGGGCCTTGCAGATGGAATGGGTGGATTTGAAGAGTGGGAAACAACAAATCATTCAAGGCATGCACACCTACCCCTCACTTGATGTTTCCACCCACACAGCAAAGATGGAATTTCGCAGTGGGGGCAGGGACCTCACAGTTCCTTCTCTCATGCTTATGAGACTGCTACAAGGAACATTCCTACATCATGGCAAGCCACTTGGGGTGCCATTAGATTCCGTGGGGCAAGCCTCACCAAGTGCTGAAACAATGGAAGACAGACGTGGGAGGAAGAAAAGGGAAGGATCATCCTTCCCACAAAAAATTTTGGCATGAATAGTGCCAAAGAAACAAGCAAAAACAAGGCAAGCACCACCATAGATGCATCAACAGCACTGTCTTTGCTAAAAATTTGTAGATCCATATTGGAGATCTCAACTCCTTGTGGAGTACTCCAAAGATCTGCACACCGGGATGATCTTAGATGGCATGAGCCAAGGAGGAGGCTATTTGGTCCATGAAGGGGTCATCTATCATCTTGGTAAAGTATTCTTGTCTCAAGCCTCTAGGCTTAAGCAAGAGATACTACAAAGAGCACACAAAGAGTTCCTTTCCAGCTACATGCAGTCAGCAAAAATATACTCCCTGATCTTGAAGAGTTTTGATTGGGAGGGTATGGAGGAAGAACTACATCAGCATTATGATTGGGAGGAACTTTATCAGCACTTACAAGAGTGCAATAGTCATGAATAGATGGGGCAGCCAAGGGATCCTATGCAGGATACATTTCAGCCATCTCTTTCTTCTCTTAAAAGAGGAGAAAAGCCCATGCCTAGCTCTATGTGTATGGGAGACTTGTATGGTAAGGAATCTGATCTTGTGGAGCAAGTTTATTTTTCTAATTTGGCACACTCTCTTACCATATGTTTGCAGGCCATGGCTCCTACAAGGAGTAATATTACATGCAGATCTCATGGCAATAATGAGGCCAAAAAAAATCCCAAAGTTGGACACTCCCTGGAGGTGCAAAGGGAGATTATTCATCATGATGGGTGGTTCCCAAAGGCACCCAATGAGGGCTTCACTTTCAGCCATGTCAAAGTGACCCATTAGCAAATATGTGGTGGGAGTACCACCTATAAAATTTATATCTACTCAAAACAAGGAGTGCACTACACTGGTACCTTATGTGGGATTGTGACCCACCTCCTCAAGTGCAAATTTAAGTTTGCCTATATGTGATTTTGCTTCCATACATAGATGACATATTGGTATTTTTTATGGGTATGTATGGGAAAAAATAAGTAGTGTACATGTACCACATGGGATGGAACTTTATCCATTACTTCATGATACATGTTTTAGATGTGTCATTGGTTCACCCATGTTTATTTCTATTGAGTTTTACACTCCTGAGGAAGCAGACTATGCACCTATCTTGTTAGAATTGGAGAAGCAGTTTCTGATGTATTGCCTTGGTGAGCACTTAATCCATGATGAGAGCTTGATTCTTGATGGTGCCATCAATGGAGAAGGAGAAGAACTACAACTCTTACCCTATCAATTTCTTGAGGACAAGCAACATTTTGGAGGGGAGGACTGTAATGTTCCTACTTAGCCTTAGCTAAGAGGAAACATTCAATTTTGATTTATTTTATGTTTTATGAATAAATGAATAAAGGAGAACATGTAAAAATCCTTAAAAGTCTAAATAAATCCATGCCCATGTGAACAAAGACAAATCTAGGCTATGTAAATAATCACTTGCAGGTGTGAAAGAGGTTTAAGCCAAATATTGGGTCCACTTTGACCAAATCAACTACGCTGTCTAGGTTCAGTGCATCTCCAAAAGGGACCGCGCAGTTCTAGAAGGGAGCCTCTAATGTGAAGAGGGCTAACTCACCAAAGTGGTTTAGGGTTTGCAAGGACTTTCTCATGCTATAAAAAGGAGGAGAAGAGACTTGAAGAGGTTGTTGATAGATCATATTTCTGAAGTATTTGTCTGCTTAGACAAATACCATTCTCTGTTGTTTAGTGGAGGATTGTGATTGGAATTCCTGTTTAGGGGTTTCATCTCTTCCCTTGGGGATCATTGGAGGAGTTATTTGCTAAAGTGAGCCACTATCTGGTTTGAGACCATGCTCTATATTTCAAGAGCAGCGCTGGCCCATTGAGGGTTTTGCAGCTGCTATCCCATTGAGTGGTGTTCTAGATCTACTTAGATCTAGCTTGTTTTGAGAGGCTTCCTCTATTGGAGTGTGTTATTTAGCCTCCAAAGAGTTAGTTGATCCTTATTCTGTATCATATCTGTAATTTCATTCAAGTTATTCAGTCTCCTTCACCCTCTGCACAGTTTCCGCTCAATACTGCGTTATTTTGTGAGAGGGCTTTCTTGTTTCAGTTTGTTATTAGTTTGGAGGAAGATCTATTGGTGTTAGGCTTGCCTTCCCTTAGTGATCTATGGATTGGGTTGCTGATCCATGTCTCTATAGATCTTATCTCTTTCAGCAATAAAATTTATCTTCAAAAATTTCTAGGTTTTCTGCAGCACTGCAAATTGTAATTCAGATCTACAGCTTATTATGCAATATTTTGATGTAATTCCAATTGGATCTTGTTCTTAAAGTCTTATAGTTTCTAGATCTGTATTAGGTCTGATGTTTCATCCATAAATATGTCAAATATCTAAAATTTAATTTACAACAGCTGAACCATCTGAAAAATAACGTTGTCTATGTATTTCTGCAGTTTATTCCTAGTTGCAGCTCTAATTTCTGAAGGGATTTTGCCCTAGTTCTCCTTGTAATCAATTGTAAAGGAAATAAGCTCAAGTATAAGTTTGATTTACTATTATATCTCTGAAGTATCAAATATTTGGCCGTCCTCCTCTAAGTTTCAATCAAAACTATGCAATTCTAGTAGCTGGGGTTTTCATGTTGCAGTAGCCTCTCTCTTTGGCCGATTTCTAACTAGTATTGATTTTGGGAGATCTGTTTAATGTGCTTAAACTTATTTTTTTCTGATGAAATTTCATATTTAAGTCACATACAATATAAATGAGGGGATCCCAGCCCTATTCTACATTATTCTTTCTCATATTTTCTTATACACCATTTTCATTGAAGACCTTGTTGAGATTCCTGAAAGGGATTAAACCAAGTTCTATAGGTAGAGTCTACAGTTGGCCAGGTAGCCTCTGGTTCTCACCCTCTTTTTTAGAGGTGAAATAACCAATAAATTCCACTATAGTCCATCTCTGAAATAGAATCTTGAGAATCCCCAAAAAGGAATATTACATCGAATTCGTGGCTAAAAGCACAGATCATTCTGAGCACTCTAATAGCCTTCCGCACATGGTGTTTCTCCTCAGTAGCAGTAGTTTCCAGCAGGAGGAGTAGTAGTAGCACAACATTTCCAGTGGTTGGTTTCTTTAGTGTATTTCAGCCATCTTGTGGCTTGAGTGCATTCCTTTTGGAGCACTATTTAATTTCATTTGCTATTATATATAATAATATGGCTCTATTTTTTTCTACTGATAGATTATGATGTCTTAATGTAATTTCTAGTTGCAACATATTTCCGACATTTTCCAGATTTTAGTGCCATCTTCCTGTTTTGATTTATTTGGAATGTTGCATATTTTCTATATTCCTATCTTTTCAATTTTGGAATATTACAGTGGTATCAGAGCATAATCTTGGCTCAGCCTGTGAGTGTCAAAGCCAATATTCTATTAGAAGAATAAGAGAAGAAAACAAGATCTTGAATGATGGGAGGAATGAGATTTGTTTCATCACTTTTCAGATCTATGAAGGACCTCTCCAAGGAGGTTAAGTAGATGAAAGAAGAAAGACACAATGAGACCGCTATAAGGTTTCAAGAAGAATAAGGCCCATGCACTTCTTACCAGTATAAGAAAGAACCACTTTGAATACAGCTCCCAAGAAATACACTTTGCCTTTTCCTTTTGAGGAAAAGGACAAGAGGCATGGATATGGAGGGAACTTGGAACATGAGATCCTGAGTGAGTATCTTGCAGAATAGAAATCTCAAACAAATGCTTTCAAGGAGAATCTAACTCTTCCACAGTTCATTCAATTTGAGGAAGAAAGGAGACCTTGCAGCAATATGAGAATCAATGGCAATAGATTTCTATTGTCTAATTATGATGGGTTATCCATGTGTACAGCAAGGGCTTGGGTAATGAAGCTAGATGCATTCTTCCTACTACATCTAGTGGTAGAAAGAGTGGTTGTTAAGATTGCAGTTCTGCACCTTGAGGGTAAAGAAAACATTTGGTGCTTCAGCCATTTGAGTCATGCAAGAGTTGATCAAAAGATTTGATTAGAAGAAATCAGAGGAGGTGTAGCCTTCACCACCACTTGAGGAGACTTGTACCAGTGCTGATACAACTATGGAGGAGCAACCATCATCATCAACAATTGGGGAAGCCAACACATTGGAAGGAGGAACCCTTGAAGCTATACAAGATGTTCCCAAGCATCACCAAGGTATGCATAAGTTTCCACTTTTTGTTATTTCAAAAATCTTATGGAGGGTTGTGGAAATATGCCATTGCATGACCAAGGGTCAAAACACATTGCTGATCTGGGGCAGCATACTTTCACTGCGCTGTGAAACCTTGAGTTGTTCAAGGAGGGGATAAACAATCATCCTAGTGTGTCATTATTGAGCTGCACACAACACTTGGGCTTGGGGTGTGGATTCTTGGAGGATAGGATGAACTTTTTCCTACACAATCAAATGCAGAACTATATGTTCAGCATTGAGCTTGAGCATGATACAACACATAAACCATTGTGGAGATCAACAACACTGTCATTGAGCAACATTTATGAGTTGGGGGCCCAACTATTACTAGAGCATTCTAACAACCATTACACTTGTGTGACATTAGATGAGCGAATGATTGATGAGAGTCCTCTTATCTTTTAGCACTATATTGGATATTTCTTGATGAGCATTGTACAGCTCTATGAGGAGACTTTGCTTCCAACATACTCGGATCCCTATGGATTTAATTTGATCATTGGTGAGGGGTTTTCACTGGGAGATCTCTAAGAGAGTACATTTCAACATCCCATGAAATGCAAAAGTATAAATCTAATTTTGGAGGGTGGTATTCTCCATTGGAGGAGTACCAAGATGGAGCATGATCGAAGGCACCCACATTTGGATGAATGGGTGTGGATGGTGAGTAAGAGGTTGGTGGGCCACTTACATATCTATGACACCGGACAGTAGGATGCATGGCTACATTGGCTACTCTTGAAAGAGTTTGGTTGTCATGTACCACATTCTATTTTGAAGAGTATGTTGGTGGTTGGGATTTGGCATGGCACTTGCATCATATGGCAATAAGGAGTTTGGGTGGATTATGTTGATATGGCATTCTTCATGTCAATCGTCATGTTTTCACCTCATGATTTTTATGATGGAGGTGTGAGGAGGCAACAAGATATATTGTTGCTTTTCCTACTCTTGGGAGAGTATGGCTGAATTTTTCCCATACTTTGCATGATGTTTCAGGAGAAAGGGATGGCACAATCAAAGTGAAAAGAGGATACCCTTCAGCATTGAAGGATTAGGGGATACTTCCACATAGAAAGGAGTGTCCCACACATAGCAGCATGATGGTGGATGAATTTGGCATATGGCATGTCAAATAATGGAGTCATGGAGTGACAAGAGCCTTATCACCAAGGCCAACAACACTGTCACTTGGGAGTATGTATCTATTGATGGAGTGTTCCAAGGGGAATATGCATCCCTTCACTTTGCAGACCTTTATGAGGAGATTCTCATGGGAGGACTCATCCATGGGCCTCACTTTCAACCTACTCACAATGCATGGTAATAAATGTATTTCTATACTTATTTATCATTTCACAAAGTATCTTCATTCTCTCACCATCTATGTACAACGTATTGCTACAGAAGAGGGCAAGATTATATTTGGGTTTCATGGTCATTCTAGGACCAACATCTATGATGGAGATAGCTCTTCTTTGCATGACTTTGGGCAAATGTGGTGTTATTCTTGTTATGCTCAGCTGATATATAATGCCATTTGCTACTTTCTAGTAGATGATGAAACATACACAACTAGCAATTTGTTGAAAGACAACTTGCCACATGATGTTCTCACACAAAAGGCAGCAAAACTACTTTGTGTCCATTGGAAAAACCATTGGTACCATCCAAAATTACACATAACACTAAGTATATTTCTAATTTGGATGCCCTATGGTGATGATGTGCTATTCACTTTGTATGGGAAGGTTTGGGAAAGCAAGGTTCATGAGACTAGAGAAGGGATCTTTGGATATCCAATTGTCCTTTTGTCCCTTGAGGGAAACACTATGCAGCCCAATATCAGTAGCAGCTCTACACTTTTCATAAGTGGAGGGAGAGACAATGTGGGGCAGGCCATTTGGTCTATTGTGTTCAGTTATGCAGCCCACCTACATTACAGGAGCCAAAGGTGGAAGAATTTTTTCAAGGGTCATCATTTTTTAGGGTGACTCACTTTGTGTGGATGATAGCTTGGGGTTTGCAGCTTCACATGGGGAGGAAGGTTCCCAATAATTTTCTGATTCCATGCCTCAAGAAGGCCTCTAGACCACATATAGTTGCCTCCATGGATATCACACTTGTTCATGATGAGATCCATTTGGATTTTTCACCAAAGGCATACTTATACATTTGGGAGGAGCTACTTGGGGACATATTGATGAGAGCAATCTTGTTCATTGGAGGAAATTATCATATGAGGATGCTACAAGAGGAGGAGAGGAGGCTATTCAATTCTATCCTTATAGTTGCTTTGGGACAAGCAACATTTGGGAGGGGAGGATTGTAATATTCCTAAATTAGCATACAAGTAATTGGAATATTAAAATTTTGATTTTCTTTTTATTTGGAGGAATAAGAGGGTATGGAGACCCATAAATCTCCTTAGTAGGAATAAATACACTCCTAGTGTGAATGGAGGTCACCCAAAAATTTGGATTGAAGACCCTTAGGCGTGAAAAGCGGTTGGTGCATGAAGACTGGTTCAACTTTGACCAAATCAACCGTGTTGTCATGGAGCAGTGGCATACAATGAAAGACAACACAATTTGAGATGGAGACTCTTTGCATGGAAGTAGTGCCATTATTGGATGGGGCTTAGGGTTTGGAACCTCACAAATTATATAAGGAAGAGGATGGCAGCCACATTTCATTATGTTGATTTTTATAATTTTGAATATATGGTCTGTTTAGACATATAGATTTCTTTGGCTGTTTAGCTAAGATTGCAAGTGTTGTTTAGCACTGGGTGTTCCTGATCGGGAATCCCACATATTTCCTTGAGAGGCCTATTGGAATAGTTTTTTACTACATTCCACTATCAGGCATTTGGCCAACACTTTAGTCTTAATGTACAATGCAGTTCCTGTTGAGGATTTGTGTTTGTGTTGCAGGGAAGAAGTTGTGGAGGTTTGATTTGGGAGATTTCTGAGCTAGATCTAATTGGAGGGAGGTTTATTTCTCTTTGGAGGCTATTAAAGAAGTCCTTGGAGCATCATTGATACATTTCGCATCAGGCCATAGTGTTTTTATCCCCTACAAAGTAGTTCCAGTCCATGACTGCGTAATTTTAGTGAGCTGTTGGAGTAGGCAACTCAAAAGAGGCCAAAAATCCAAACTTAAAATATGGCCAAACCATTTCTGAGTTTTTCTAGGTTTTTTGAGTAGAATTCGTGGTTAAAAGCATGGATCATTCTGAGCCCTCTAACAACCTTCCACACATTTTTTTTCTCCTCAGTAGTAGCATTTTCTAGCAACAGTAGTAGTAGCAGCACAACATTTCCAGTGCTTGGTTTCTTTAGTGTATTTCAGCCATCTTGTGGCTTGAGTGCATTCCTTTTGGAGCACTGTGTAATTCAATTTGCTGTTATATATAATGATATGGCTCCGTTGTTTTCCACTCATAGATTATGATGTCTTAATGTAATTTCCAGTTGCAACCTATTTCCTGCATTTTCCAAATTTTAGTGCTATGTTCCTGTTTTTATTTATTTGGAATGCTGCATATGTTCTATATTCCTATCTTTTCAATTTTGGAATATTATATTGTCTTATAGTATGCCACAATATGTCCAGGTTTGTGGCTGGAACATCATGTGATACTTCTTACACGAGGAAGGAACCTCCTTTGGCATCGTACAAATTTGTTCAAGTCATCCTTAGGAGCATATGAGCCTTTTGCAATTGACTGTTTCTTCATTTCTTTCTTTGTCACTTGAGGTTGTTGCTTGTTTCTATTTGTTTCATTATATATCATGGTTTTGTTGGTTTCTAATTATGTGGATTATTTTTTTGTTGCTTCATTATCCTTTACAGATTTTACAAAAATGATATTCTAGGTATCTTCTGCCTTGGATTTGCTGGTTTCTCCTTCATAGCCTATCCCAGCCTTTATATGAGGAGATCTTTGAGCATTTACAATTTTGTCCAAATTTCCAGAGCTTTTCATTTGAGAAATATCCATAGTTAATTCAATTTGGGCCTTTTCTAATTTCTTCCTCAGGTTTACCACTTCTTCTTCCAACTTTTCTCGCTCCTGATTTTTCTTCTTTATTTCTCTTTTCAGAATATCGTCTATTTTCCTTGATTCTTATAATTCAATCTTCAATTTAATAAGATCTTCTGAATCTGGTTCTGTTTTTGCATATTTCAAAAGAATATATTTATGTTTCTTACTCTTAAGTTTAAATCTGTCTATTTCCTCCAGGGCACTAATTAGCTCCCCCTCAAGATGTACCTCACCTTCTCCTTCAAATTCCAGGAGATCTTTCTCAAGCTCTTATTTGGCCATCAAAATGAATTCTTATGTTCCTTCTTCATTGGGGGATTCATCTGAGCTCTCAGATGCACTGTTGTCATGTTGAGCATAAAATGTTTTTCTATTAAATCTGTTCCCTTTCGACCTATTGCTGAAATTGGTTTTCTCTTCCCCTTTTGACTGATTCTCTATTTTATTATGAGGACATTTAGATGCATAATGCCCCACTCTCCCATATTTAAAGCACTTAAATGGAATTTTACCTTTATAATTACATGTTGCTTTATCTAATCTTCTAACAAATTTAGCATCTTCTTCATCAGAGCAGGAGCATGTACCTTCCTTCTCTTTTATGCACTTATCTGCCTTAAAGGTTGCCTCCCTCGCATTTGAATTCCCCTTTGGAAGTATCATCTCATAAGTCGTCAAGTTTCCAAGAAATTTGTTCATGGTCAATGTTTCTCAGTTTGCTATTTCTTCTATGGCAGAAACCTTAGGGTCAAATGTGGATGGTAAAGATATCAATATCTTTTGTACAATTACACATTCCTTAATGGTTTCTCCTAGATCTATCATGTTATTCACAGCGTCCACAACCTTTAAGAAGAAACTGGATACATGTTCATCTTCATTGATTTTTAAATTTTCAAACTGAGTTCTATAGGCTTATAGTTTGGCCATCTTCACCTTTTTATCTCCCTCATGGATATTTGCTAATGTATCCCAGATATATTTGGTAGTCTCACTATGCATTACTTTGATAAATTCAGAATCACACAGACCACTCAAGAGTGCATTCATTTCTTTTGCATTAGCTAGGAAATTTTGTTTTCCTTCTTTCTCTGTGTCAGTATCCTTTGGTGCATATTTTTCTTCCACTGCAATCCAGACTTCTAATCCTAGAGAAATCAAATAGCCTTTCATTCTTATTTTCCATAAGGTATAGTTTGTGCCAGTAAAAAAAGGCGCTTTATTTGTTGAGAATCCTTCTAGGCTAGCAATTTTGGGACCTAGGACCGCCTTCCAGTTGTTATATTGTTACTAAAGGAACTGGCTCTGATACCAATTGTTGATCCCTTAGTTAAACTGAGAGGGGGGGGGGTGAATCAGTTTAATACATTCATGGATTTTTAAAACTTTACTTTAAACTTATTTACCCCTTCATTTCATGATCACCTTAATATATAATGAAAAAGAAATCTTAATATGTGACCAACAAGTATTAAGTAGATTAAATACAAAACTTCAACACATAATCATCATGCACGTGGACAACAAATATAAGTGGAAACCCATAAAGGAGAAAACCACATATTATTATTGTTGTGATGCAAAGGCAAGCTCCAACTCTCTCTCACCACTCATTTTCTGTAGACTCCAACCTATAGGAGGCTACTCCCTCAAATTCTGCAAGTGACAAATTGCAAGAAAGCTCCAACCCCCATCTTTTTCTACAGGCTACGACCCATAGGAGGATCCTAACTCAACCAGCTAAAACTAGACATCTATCAATATACAACTTGATATTAAGGCACCAACTTCCTCACACTACAATAAAATCATATGCTTATTTACCTATAAATCAGCTCTGTTTTACTCCTTCTTCACTACTGCCCTTCCAGCCTTCAAATCAGCTTCATATCAGCTCTAGATCTGCACATCTTCTCTATCCGGTCTGTCTCCTTCTTCCACTCTATAACATCTCTATGCACATTAAAATAACATCATTTATATAGATCACTTCATGGCCATTTTCATTCTATATGGGAATATGAAGTGAACAAGCATGACTCTTGCCTTCCACCCACTCATTTCCTCACTCAGCATATTCAGGATGTTACAACACTATATACACTTGTTTCAGTATTAAATTGGAGTTTTTCTTTGCCTTGGAGACTTGCCTTTGCATCACAAAAAATATAAAATAATTAGTACATTTACAGTTACAATCAAGTATTTCACTCAACCCTTTCAACTTCTTAGCTTTGTTGTGTGTTTGTCCTCTTCTTATTGTTGTCCCTTTGGTTTTTATGTTTCTACAGTTATATTCTAACTGTGCTACATAACCGCCTTTTTTCCCGACTCGACACATGCTGTTGCATTTCCAACAGTTCCTACTATTCCCTTCTTTTTCCCGACTCTTCCTATTATATTTAACTGAACATTCAAATTCTCTGCATGCACTGTCTGGTCTCTCTACTTGAGTCCATTCTCTTGCATTCAACTTTTCTTTTTACTCATTTCCGCAACACTATTCTGCACGGGCTCTAGCTCCTTTTTCATGCATTTAGGCCTTTCCTTTGTAACCCAAGTCGACCTCCGCTTCCATGGTTTTCTCCATAAAACCAACGCAAACACATTAAACCTTGGACCTAAAATATATTAGTATTTACCTTTGAACCGCATTGCGTCCACTTCAAAATTTTCACTTCACACGTCGCGTTCCACATATTTTACGTTGTAATCTCGTTTTCCTCATCCGATGTGATTTAATACAGAAAAGGCTTTACATCTTGATTTGTAATCCTTTGCAATTTGTCTCTGGAGCTACATCACATCCGGGCCTCTTTATCACTAATAACAGCTTTTAGATTATAGCAATTTCATAATACTTGCGATTTTGTAAATCGCAGTGAAATCCTCGTCGCAACCTGAAACTTTTAACATTTAAAAATAAACTTATCCTATGTGATCTACAATGTGTGGTATGCAGGCCAGGTCCATGTCATCGTGCCATGTCACCCTGCCATGTCATCACCATCTCACCTTGCCACGTCATCATAAATTTCCTACGATTTGTGGGGTCGGGGCCATGTCTTCTGCCACATCATCTTGCAACGTCACTACCACATCATCGCCACATTACTGCCACATCATCTTCCCATGTCATCTCCCACACTTCGCATCAAAACTTAAATAACTTATCATGAAAAGTCTTAGCACTAAACACAAAAATCACCAATGTGCGATATGCGATTTAATCTCTGCCGTTGATAAATGGCCAGATCCAACGGTTCATGCTGCTCCTTTCTAATCTGCTTCGCATCGCAACTCAAATAACTTATCGTGCGAAGTCTTAGAACTAAACACAAAAATCACCGATGTGCAATATGCGATTTAATCTCCGTTGTTGATCAATGCCCATATCCAATGATCAACGTTGCTCCTTTTTGTTCTGCTTCGCATCACAACTTAAACAGTTTAACTTGAGTTTTATTATCATATCAATGTAAAACTTGCCAATATGCGATATGCGATTTACCCTCCACCATTGATCAATGGCATAATCCAATGGTCCACGCTGCTCCTTTTTTGATATGCTTCACATCACAACCTAAATAGTTTATCTTGATATTTCTGATCATATCAATGTAAAAATCGTCAATATGCGATATGCGATTTAACCTCCGCCATTGATCAATGACTAGATCCAATGGTCCTCGCTATATCTTTATTCCGGTTGCCAACTTTTCTTCTTTGGTTGTGCACATTTGTTTCTTTCTAGTTGTTCATAGAATACTTGACTCGTTCGCGACTTTGCCCACGTTCACAACTTGTCCCGCGTTCACGACTTGACCTGCTTACCATTCACGACTCGACCCAAATGTGCATGACTTGACCCAACATGTTCACGAATCTATCGTTGTTGTTTTTTTGCCTTTGCTCCTTTTTTACCTTAACTGCTTCTCTGTTGCCTTTTCTTCTTGGCTGACTTTGCTGCCATTTCTACCTTTGTTGCCTTTTATCCTTTGATTCTAAAGTTGCTCCTCTCTGCTCCTTTTCCTCTGCTGATGGTCTAATGTTGCTCCTTGCCTCTCTGCTACTCCTCTGCCTCTCTTTTATGCTTTCTTACTACATTATTGCCTGATCTGCTTCTTTTACTTATTGCTGCTACTTCTCTTCTCCTTTGTCTTAATGATAGTTCTGGTGCTGCTCCTTTGTGCTCCTTTGCCATCAATGACAATATTTCCAACATAAATTCTGTAAGTCCACTTATTATTTAATTTTCTAGGTTGGTTAATGACCAAGATTTGGTTGAGCATGATAGATGGGATTTGGCTTATGTAATTCATTGTATGTTAATTTTTCTTGGAACAAAAGAACTGCATTGTGTTCAAACAACGATGATACATTTTGTAAGAGTGGTGATCTAGAATTTGTAATTCTTAGCTCGCTATGAAAGGTATGTAATGTGGAAAATTAAGTCACCAAACTTGACCACCTCTACCCTTGACTAGGGTTGGGATCCACATAGTCAGACTAGAGAAAAATATGAATGTGTAATGACCAACCCGACCTTCCATCAAAGTGACTAGTTGACCACCAACAACGTTAGCCCTTGTAAGTTAGTAATGGTTTTGGACCAAGATTTTTAGACCAAGCTTGTATGGGTGATAAGGAATTATCCTAGGATGATAAGAATTAGCTACGCAAATTTTTTGAGTGAAGAAATTAATAGTGTGTTGTTAAACAATCCATAGTCATGATTAGTGAGAGCTAGAATTGTGGATAGTCAAGCACAATATTATTTGATTTAATGGGATTTCAAAAGGAAAAATGTTTTTCACCAGAAATATAAGACCAAGACAAAGACCATGGTAGGAGTTTGAATAATATTGGAGTAAGTACATCTGATTATTGGATGAAAGGATTCTCCATGAGCATCAATTTACTAGTACATTCTATTGTAACATTATTTGTTTTTGATAAGTTAGCATAAGTAGTCAAATAATTTTGAAAATGTTAAGGTAGGATATGCATGCAAAAGAAAGAAAAAGTTAAAAATGTTAGGAAAATTTGGTTGTTTTATAGACATCCATATCAATAAAATGATAGGTTTTAACTACCCTAAATAAAGAAAGAAAATGAAATAAAATGTTAGGGAAGAAAAAAGAAAAGGAAAGCTTCATTTATGTTTTAAAAATTTCACTGGTCGCTAGTCTAAATGCACCCAATAAAGAATATTGATTTATATGGTTAAAAAAAATAATCCTAAGCATTTTTTTCCATATTCCAATTCTTAAAACCATATAAAAAATCACCTCGCCATTTATCCCTTTTCATTTTCATTTTCCCTAACTCGTTCCTTTTTTTATTTTCATTACCGCACACTCAAATTGCTTTTCGCATTGGCCAAATCGCAAAATCCTTTAATTTTTGTATCCTACAAACCTTCCGAAATGCGATATGTGATGATAGTGGGACCCATTCACCCGCCCCGTGGAAATAAAAGTTATCCTTTTCCGCCTTTCCGCTTTATCTTTCTACTTTACCTTTTTTCACATCACTATATCATTGTTTTCAGTTACCTCCGCCTTCCCGATTTCCAGATTGTGATTAAAGTGGGGCCATATCTCCTTGCCACATCACCCTTTCCCCCACCATCCATTGCACATCGAAAAATATACCACTTTGTAGATCGACTATTATAACTTCTCTCACTTCGTCGCAAAACCTTAAAACTTGCGATGTGCGATATCCATCGCATTGCAAGATCACAACTTTACTTGTTTTAACCATACCTTTTTTGCATCACAAATAATATTTCACAAATTTTCAAACATACCTCATTGCATATCGGGGAAAATAACTTATTCCATTTCCACCAAAAGTTAAATCTTGCAATTGTCGTTGTGCGATATGTATCGCGTCACACATATCTTCAATTTTCTCTAATCACATTTCACAAATTTTAAATTTTAACCATATTTCCAAAACCTATCTGAATTCGATTGTGATTTGCGATGTGGTTGGCCCCACCATATACTCCGCTCACCGTTATATCATCGAAACTATCACTCTCCCACCATGTCACCTCTATACTTCCATCGCCGATTCCATTCTTCATATAATAAACTGTAAAACATGCGATGTGTGATATTTTAATGGATGTGATAAAGTTTAGAACTAAATTCTACATAATTTCAAGTCTGGGTATATGTGTTTTTTTTACATTATTTTGTTTTAAAAAAGGGTTAAACACAACAGAAAGGACTCAGGTAGCAGATAGACACCACGGGTCAAGACAAGCAAGCGAAGTTCATACAACAAATTTCGCCAACACAGTACTAAAAAGGTGGTGACTCAACAATAGTCTTCCAGCAAAACAGGGCCAGAAATGCAGATGCACTCCTTTTAGATCGATTTGTTTCCCTTGAGTTCATTTTGATAAATTATAGATTGCTTTGTCACACAAACATTGATTGTAATTTATTTTTATTTTTATATAAATAATTCACTCATAGAAGTATTCGAGGTTGCACCCTTGCATGAGTAGATTTTTTAAAGTAGAAATTCTATTAAGTATTTCTGATCATCATTAATACAAGAAGGATTTTGAACTTATTTCATACATCTCTATTTTTTCTCTATAAGTTTTTCCAGTTTTCTTAAATCATTTTGTTTCTTCATATATTTAATTATTTTCAAGATAACTAGGTGAGGTTGACTGTGTTTCAGTAACCTTATAATTCCTCCTGAATTTATTATCATTATAAAGACCGATTTACTTAACAACCTGTTAATGTAAATCCATGTTTTTTATTAATTGTTAGTATCTTGATGATATTAGATATATTTTATTAAATATTTGAACATTGTTTAAATTTTTTCTGGCTTATGATTTATTGAAAAATTCAATTTGAATATTTAATAATCATATTCTCGTACACAAGTCCACTTAATCGAACCATTAAATCTTAATTGTTGTGTGAGATAAATAAGAAGCCCTCACTTATAATTACTGATATTATATATAAGATTTTAAAACCTTAATTGTTTTATTAAAATTTATCTTATGAATTGGTCCTCCAAATATTTCAAAACACAAACAAAACATTTTAGATGCTTTGGCATGATTATTGACCACAATCATCTCAAAGGACAACATTAGATTGGTGTCGCTGTCGAGGAGATGAAGAATAGAATCTAAATCTTCTCGGGACAACTATTTTTCCCTTTTCCTTTAAGGCGAATAAAGGATAAAGATATAAGTAAAAACCTTTCCCCTGGCGATTCCACTGATTCAAACTAGCTCCTTTTAAGCACACTAGATCTCATTATGAATCTGAGATTGTTAACCCTTTACTAGATCTAGAAAGACTCATTAGGGAAGCCTTTTTGAAAATAAAACATAAACTTTCTACTTCTTCCTCTTTAGGATTCTTTCACCTTCTTGAGGGGCAAATGCATGAGGAGAAATATTTCAAGCTAGAAAATGCAGCCTTAATGAAACATGTACATGAAATATGGGGAGATGTTGCCATGTAAAAGAGGCCCTGGCTATGACTGCACAATACATGAGGCAGAACTATTGCAAAATGTAAATAATAAATATATATGATAATGATACTCAAATAAAGAAGGGGGAGAAAGATCTCAACCCCTCAAAACATACAATACACAATCCTTGAGAGGATTGGCTGAAATAAATACAAAATGGAAAATCTGCAGAAATGACGGAGTCGCTGGGTAGCTGCAGCAACTCGAGAACTAGAAACAAATGGAGAAGACTCAATATGCTACAATCAATGATAATATCTCCTCCAATGGATCTCTATAATGAAAGGTTGATCCTCTCACCTAAGATCTCACCCTCCAAACATGTGGAGCAAGTATCCACTGCAAACACACTCAGAAATAACGTAGTCTAGAGAAGGGGTTGCGCTGTTGGTGAAGAGAAATGCTTGGCCTTGATGCCAAAGCCTGCAACAAGATTCGAGATGTTGGGAAAAATACTGAGAGGGTGGCGTGAATCAATATTTAGAGCTTATAAAATAAATTCAAATTTTTCTTTGAGCATATTTCCATACGCGGTTTTTATGAACGTAACTAGCGTATGCACGCGGAAATGCAGAAGGAAACTAGCGTATACTGATTTAATTTTCCAGATTTAGAGAAAATTCTCAGAAGTAGTCTTATAAACAGATTTATCAGTTATGTATTAGGTTATGAGAAGTAATCAACAGAATAAATCATCACACACATGAACACCAATATTTAAGGTGGAAACCCAATTCGGGAGAAAACCACCGCTGCTGTCGTCCCTGTTTTCAATATTTATTATATAGAAAACCTTTTACAACATAGTACTGATGCAGAATCATACCAGTACGTAGGCTTCTACCTGCAGAAGGCTGCAACCTTCTCTCATTTTCCAGCTGCAACTGGAAGGGAGCTCCAACCCCTTGATCTCGTTTACCAGCCTCTCCTGGAAGGGAGCTTCGACCCCTGATTTTAGCACCAGCTTCTACTGGCAGAAAGCTTCCACTTTCATACTGAAGGCTTCAACCATCAGATCCACTACAAACCATGTTTCATCAATTTTCATACTGGATCAAAACAGCTTCAATACAACCCCTTAACATCAATAACCATACTTTACCCAAAACTTGAATCAGAACCGCAATACCACTGTAACCAGAATATCAGAAATAACCCAGACTTCAGAGTAGATAATCAGATATACATTCAACCTTGAACAATCATTAATTCAGATACCATACGCTACTTTTCTTCACTGAATTGCATATATACACGCTTTCCTGCTCATCAACTCGCGTATACTTCAGTGCATACCAATTTTATATTCTGAATTAATACGCGACTTTTCTTTACAGTTTCCACGTATGCACGCGCTTTCCTTTTCACCAACTAGTGTATTCTTCTGGGTATAATTTCTTTCATATTTAGATCTGAAATCATATTTCTGTTCAGACAATCTATCAACCATGCAGAACTGTGTAGACAATCATTCTTCCTTCATCAATTCATTCATTGAATCATCAACCAATCAATCAACAACTTGATCTTTAATCAACATAATCAGTAGCATAATCAACATTCAAACAACCTAGATCTGTATGAATACATCCTTGACAGATAGCAGTAAAACAGCAAAACAGATCAAACACTTCATTCCACACACTTCAGCAAAACCCTAGATTCCATACGCGCTTTTACTTCACTGAACCTGCGTATATACGCACTTTTCTGCACATCAACCTGCGTATACTTATGTGTATATTATTCTTCAGAAAACCCTAACTTACATACGCACTTTTCATGAAGATAACCCGCGTATATACGCGCTTTTACTGAGACAAACTAGCGTATAGATCTGTAAAAGATAAATTTTGCAGAACAGACCAGATCTATAAACTTACCTAGATTTCTTCAATTTCATCATCAGTCTTGCGCCAGGTCTTCATCATTTCTTTTGTAGGTCATCCTAGAGATTCATCATTTCTAGATCTAGAGATCTTGAACCTTCATCATATTCATAGGTGCATCATAGATTCAGATCTATCAAAACCAGAGTTCAAGCATGCAGATATCTCTTAAAGAGATTTATTCATTCACAACCCTTACTCATGCACACCTTGCACTATGATCTTCTTCTCCTTAAATAGATATAGCTTTTACCAATACCATGAGCCAAAACCACACAACTTCCGATGGTAATCTTGGATGAAATCAAATAAACCATACAACGCTCAATAATGTGTGCCAAAACCATGGTAATGCCCCTTGGTATTATAGATTTGGAGCACAAAAGGGCATATGTGACTTGGCTTTTACAAACCCGCGTATACATTGTTCTATATGGAAAAAGTCAATCTGCTTGTATAGAACTGTTGATGGATTTCTGAGATTCTTCATACAGTCATTAGCTGCATCCTTTGCCAGAGAGTTGCCATCAAGGACAACCAATTCAATATAGTAAGATACAAGAAACATATTGCCAACAATCTCTTCATCAAGGACAACTTCATCAAGTAGGTTGCCATCAAGGACAACACATTGCATCATATTGCCAACAATATCCCCCTTTAGACTTGATGGCAACCATAATGGTGTTTGATCACCACAACAGATTATAACCATTATTCAAACACCATGATACTCTTCCCCTTTGACATCAAGGGCAAAGGGCGGATCAAGACCAAAACAAGGTTTTTCTTCTCTTGTAGAGAGAGCTTTGTAGATCTGATGTGCACCGAAGTTACCATGCTCCCCCTGAGTTCATGCTGAATCTTCAAACATATTTTTCAATGAAGTACATGACTCTATGACCTTTCCTATCACCAAGGACTCATACTTACATCAATGATCCAACCAAGTGGATTTACACATTTTGACGCAACTACCCAACCAAGTGGGTTTACAAATTTGAAGAAGTCCTTACATGAATGAATATAACAATTTACATCATAGGTATCAACATGACCTTTTCATCAAATTATAGAAATAACTTATAAAATCAAGACCAAATAATCTCAAGCATGAGATTAGACCACATCAAATAATTAGAATGCCAACAATCCATCCTTTCCATGTGACCAAAGCTCCCCCTTAGCTAGTGCATCCTGAACACTTTCAATAGCAAATCATCAATGCATCTTCATCAAAAACATCAGAGAATGAAACAGAATTATGAGAACTAGAACACCACCAGATATACCAAACAGTACCGCAGCTGTGCTGAAAAATGCTGACCCAGAAAAATTCTGTCAGCAAACACCCATACGCAGTTTTCTGTGTATAAACTCGCGTATATACGCGACTGTTCTTCATGAAATCCGCGTATCCACTTTAATCTTCTGAATTTAAGCAGATCTGATCCTCTGCATGGTAGAGACTACTCCAAGCTTCTGTCTGAGATATTCGAACGCTTCCCTAGGTAATGGTTTGGTAAATATATCACCAACTTTTTCTTTGGAGGGAACATACTCCAACTTCAGCTTTTTTTCAAGAACTTGTTCACGTAAGAAGTGATATTTGATGGGAATGTGCTTGGTCTTGGAATGCATAACAGGATTCTTTGAGATACAGATGACACTTGTATTATCACACATAATGGAGATAGGAGGTGAACATTTGATTTGAATGTCTTGTAAGGTTTGCATCATCCAAAGAAGTTGAGTGCAACATGATGCGGCAGCCACATATTCTGCTTCTGTTGTAGATAAGGCAATAGAGCTTTGCTTCTTGCTGAACCAAGATACTAACCGGGGCTCCATATAGAATGCACCACCACTAGTGCTTTTCCGATCATCAACATTTCCAGCCCAATCTGCATCAGTGTAAGCATGAAGAGTGGGATCACCATTCTTTGGATACCATAGTCCAAAGTCTTGAGTTCCTTGTAGATATTTGAATATTCTTTCAACAGCCTGAAGGTGAGACTCTTTTGGATTTGCTTGGAATCGTCGAACAATCCCAACTGCATGCATAATGTCTAGTCTAGTCCCAATAAGATAAAGTAGAATTCCTATCATAGATCTGTATTTTGGTTGATTCACTGGGGGAGAATCATCATGAGAACTGAGATTACATCCGGTTACCATTGGTGTACTTACAGGTTTGCACTCTTCCATGCCATACTTCTTCAGAATTTTCTTAAGATATTTTGCTTGTGATAAGAATATGACATCGTTGCTTGTTGCACTTGCAAGCCAAGAAAGAATGTTAGTTCCCCAAGTAAAGACATTTCAAATTCTTGCTGCATAACAGAAGCAAATTTCTGACTCATAGATTCTTCATTACTTCCAAAAATGATGTCATCAACATATACAACCACAATCAATAGTTTATCATTTTTCAGTTTTTGTGTATAAGTTGCTATCAACAGACCCTTTTGAGAATCCTTGTTGATGAAGATATTTGTCAAGACGATAATACCATGCCCTTGGAGCTTGTTTGAGACCATATAGAGCCTTTTTAAGTCTACAAACAAGTTTTTCATCATTTCCCAAAATGAATCCTTCTGGTTGTTCTATATAAACTTCTTCTCCTAGATCACCATTGAGAAAAGCAGATTTAACATCCATTTGATAAACTTTGATTTGTTGGAAGCTTGAAAAAGCAAGAAACATTCTTATGGCTTCAAGTCTAGCTACAGGAGCAAAAGTTTCTTCAAAGTCTATACCTTCTTGTTGAGCATACCCTTTGCAAACAAGTCTAGCTTTATTTCTTATAACATCCCCATTCTCATTTAACTTGTTTTTTAATATCCATTTAGTTCCAATGACATTTTTGTCATGAGGTCTTGGTACTAATTCCAAAGTGTGATTATTTTCAATTTGATCAAGCTCTTCATTCATGGCTTGAATCCAACATTCATCTTTGCTAGCTTGATTGACATTGTGTGGTTCAATAGTGGATAGAAATGCTAGATAGCTAGAAGATCCCACAAGAGTCCTTCTTGTTTGTACACCTGATCCCTTTTCTCCCAAAATTTGAGATTCTAGATGATTCTTTTGAACATATCTGGATGGAGCTTTTTCAGATAAATCATCTTTGGGTTCTTCATTGGGTTCACTATCTATATCATTTCTATTTGATGTAGAAGGATATGTGTCATCATCGTCTTCATCTGTTGTTTGTTTTTCTTCTTTTGGAGCTGCAGGAGACTCATCAATAACAACATCAATAAATTCAACAATCTTCTGAAGTATTTTATTGTAACATTTATATGCTCTACTCCTAGAGGAGTAACCAAGAAGTATTCCTTCATCTGCTCTGGGTTCAAACTTGCCAAGTTTTTCATCATTATTCTTGATAAATCATTTGCTTCCAAAAATTCTAAAATGCTTTACAGTGGGAGGATTACCATACCAAAGTTCATATGGAGTTTTATCACTATTTACATGAACATGTGCCTTGTTGAGAATGTTTACTGCTGTATGTGCTGCTTCTCCCCAAAATGTGTCAGGTGTTCCGGAATCATCAAGCATAGCTCTAGCCATTTGTTGAACTGTTCTATTCATTCTTTCTGCAACACCATTTTGTTGTGGAGTGCTAGCTACAGAAAACTGTCTTTTTATGCCATGTTGTTCACAAAATTCAAGGAATTCATTTGATGTATATTCTCCTCCTCGATCAGATATAAGACACTTGATTTTTAGATCTAATTCATTTTCAACCAGTGCTTTGAAGATCTGAAATTTCTCAAATGCTTCATCTTTTTGTTTAATCAACCCAATCCAACACATTCTAGAGAAATCATCAATAAATAAGATATAGTATTGTTCACCACGTGGTGAATTTTTCCTCACAGGTCCACATATGTCAGTATGAATGAGTTCAAGAGGCTTACTTGATGATCCTTCCTTGGCATTAAATTTTACTCTGGTTTGCTTACCGAATTGGCAAGATTTGCATATGATACTTTCAGGTGGAGTAATATTGGGAAGATCACGAACAACTTTAAGTCTACTTGATTTATTGATTTGAGAGAAGCTCATATGCCCCAACCTTCTATGCCATAGCCAGATTTCTGAAGATTTACTCAAGTAACATTGTTCTTTGCAGTTCTTCAATACATACAGGTTTTTTGGAGTTCTGTTTCCTTTTATAATTGTTTTACCTGTATCAAGATCACGTACCACACATTCTTTTGAACTGAAGACAACTTCAGTTCCTTGATCACAAATTTGACTTACACTTAACAGGTTATGCTTTAATCCATCCACATACATGACATTATTAGCTTTCACCTTTTCTTTTAGAAAAACAAACCCTTTTCCCTTAATGACGGCAGGAGTATCATTTCCAAATGTAACATTCTTTTCTTTTTACAGAGCGCTATATGCAAGAAGTTTGATTTTTTCACCTGTCATGTGTTTTGAGCATCCACTATCAATGTACCATTGATTTTCTTCACCTTCTGCAAATATAGCTATGCCACAATTTTCAACCTGTAATTCCTTCTTTTTCCACACTTTGGAGCTTGAAGGAAACTGCTCTTTTGGCTGGACTTTGCTCCTGCATTCAGATTCTTCATGGCCAAATTTATTACAATAAGCACATTCAACTTCATTTTGAAGAGGAGAAAAGTTGTTATAGGTATTCTTCTTTGTTCCTGTCAGATTCCTATACCAATAGGTGTCATTTTTCATGATTGACTTGATGAAATATGCAATATTTTCATACCTTTTTCTTATTGCAAAGGTGTTCCATATTTTCAAAAATCAAAAAATAAAAAAATTTAAAAAATGTAAAGAGGGTATACCCTAAAAGAAAAATCTAAGGGTAAAAAGAATAAAATGGTCAAAAAAGTGAAAGAAATGAACCCCAAACAAAAATAGACCAGGAAAGTGTGCAAGTCTAAATGCCACTACTATTTCATTTTCTGTAATAAGCAATTGTGTGCAGCTTGTCAAACTTTTGCCACAATTTATGAAGAGTCAAACTGTTTAAACTTGACTCGTTAATTTTTCAATTTCATGTTATAGAATAGAGAATAAATATCTGGCCAAACAGTTTAATCTTGGCAGATAAGTAGATAGGTAGAGTAAACAAAAAGGAGCTCAACAGTTTAATATGAGCCCTTGGATGTAATAAGTGTAGACTTAGGTAGGCTTGCCATGTAAAAGAAAAAGAAGATTGATAACGGTTTGCCAATCTAAGTGCACCCTAATAAAGAAAAGAAAATGATAGAGTAAAGTAGGTAGGGTAGGTATATGTTGTTGCTGAATTACATGTGCTGAATGATGGCTCTAAATGTGTTCAATTTTACTTTCATCACAAGTGCAAAGGCAGATACTACATTGGAAAATTTCACAGCAAAGCAAAGTCAAAATCATTAACTTCCCTTCATTTTTCCCTAAACATTTTACTAATTTCCCCTAAGTGCTAAGGTATTTGAAGATTAAAGGGGCTCAAGGCATTTCCTTGACTTTTGGAGGGACCGGACCCTCGGCCCAATAATTGAAAAGACCTAAGTACTTAAAAACATTCATCATCATACTCATTCACCTTTCACAAATATTTTCCTAAGTAAAATCCCATTTTACTTAGGAAAATCCTTCAATATTTCATGAAAAGCCTTCAAAATCACCTTTTTTTTTCTTTTTTCTTTTTCTGAGTCTAAGTGATGAAAGTATAATAATGCCATTTACTTTTGAATCTTCACTTTCTTGGTTATATTTCAGTACTTTGAAGTTTACCTTATCCCCTTGTCATATTAACATTGATTTTATTTATTAACTCCTTATAGAAATCACCTTTTCCTAGTATATATAATTCATTATGTCTAATATCCCAAAAACCCATGTATTATGATTTTAACCAAAGTATTTATTTCCCATGCATTCAAATCAAAAACCCACTATATAACCCCTTTGGTTAAAAAATATAATTATAATTATTCCCGCCCCTATGATAATATTTATCATATAATAAAATCTATGAAAAAACTTTAAACGTATGGTTCATATGTTTAAAACAAAAAATAAAACCCGAAGTTTAATTTAAACTAAACTTCGAATTAACCCATCCCGCGCGCATTTTTACCCCCAACCCTCATCATACAAGGGATTAATTAATCCTTAAGATTAATTAATAACCAACCCCCGCCAATAAAACACCTCCCGAAATGATTAATTAACGTTAATTACATCGGGCCCCCGCCTGTTAAACCTCTATCATCTCCCTGTCCCATCAACCGCTGGATCGACCCGCCCAAGATCAACGGCTCGCATCGATTCCGTTGGCCATCCCCCATCCGAAAGTTAACGTGCGAAATAAAAGTGGTTTTCAAATAGTGTCGTGGCCACGCGTTAGTTAGTTTATGGATTTGCTGCCTCTCCGCCCAAAACCACCCTCCCTCCAAAAGCGGTGTGGAATAAACCGCTTACCACCGTTCCCCCGTGACTCACCTCCCGTACACGCTGACGTCATCCCATAAATTAATAAAAAAATTTCCCCCATTTGACTTTGCCAAATAAAACAAAAAACCCGCGTCTTTTTCATTTTTTTCGCCCACAGTGAACGACTACGCCTCCATGCACAGAAATTCAAATCTTCACTATTGAAGTCTTCCAACCTTTATCTTGTTGAAGAGAATTTCTGCCGAGCATCCCAGAAGATTGTCCACCTTAACCAGTACCTGTTATCTTCAAGAAAAACAGGTATTTATCCTAAATTCGCACTGAACTCTGTAAGAAACTTGGCTTTCCCTTTTCTTTCACTGAAACAAAGTTAAATTTAATTGCTAGTTCATTCCTTAATCCAAAGAACTGTAATTACATTCCCGAACTTGCAATTGTACCTATTTCTCTCGTTGAAACCTGTAATTCTGCTCAATTTTCATAAAAACTCCCGAATTTCCATTTCTGAATCCACAAGAACCAGAAAATGGAAGTTCTTGTAGCTTTGAATGTCACTCCATTGAATGCCCCTCATAGAGACTTGGATTATTTATCATTAGTCGACAAATATTTCCAAATCAAAGACCTGGTTTTTTATGATAGTCCTCTTCGAATTTTTTGTCGCTGCAGAGACAATTATTTGAAAGGCTTGGATATTATTGGGTTATGGGAGTCTGGTTTTCCTAGATACCTTTTTCCCTCTGTCCATATTTTCCCTGAAATAATCCATTATTTTCATGCTAACTATGATCCAAATCAGAGAGCAGTTCTATCCCCAAGTCAAAATGTTCTTTTTCCCATTACTGCTCAGTCTATCAATGAGATGCTCCATTTTGAACCAGGGAAAGCCCTAACTCCATTGTCCATGGGGGAATTACTTGAGAAATCCACCAAAATATCCCAAGAAGAGTTAACCCGCATCTGCCAGACCTTTATGTTGCCTGATCACCAGCCTAAAGGCCCTCCACCTTATGGGTATGTTTATTTCACTGAGGAGGGTAAACTTATTCTGAATAGGATATCATTTATAATGGACTTTAATACTAGTGAATATGTTGACCATTTAACCCTGGTATTATTTTCTATTTTCACCCCTGGACAGCCTCCTACTGTCAAGTATGACTTTGCATCCTACATTGCAGACAAAATCCATGATCAATTCATGAGATTAGAGAATGAGAAAGTGTTCAAGTATTCCTCTATCATTTACCATATTATGATCTATTACCAGTCAGAAAATTTCCCTTTCTATATCAAAAAGCTTGATGCCCAAGGGAAACCAAGATCTGTTATCTTTTGGTCAGCCATCACTCATAGTTCCACAGATTCTCCCTATACCTATAATGAATTCATTGATTATTTTGTACACCCTGCAACTACCTTGCTGACAGGAGTTTCTCCTCCAAGACTCAGCAATGAAATCAAGAAAACTTTACAGCTTTCAAAACAATACAAAGTTGGTGATTGGTACTTGTACCAAAATCACACAGAAGTCATAATTTATGGATGTGAATTATGCCCATTCAAACTGCCAAAGTATGTCCCCATGAGACTCTTTGCATTAGAGTACTTCAGGCAGATGAATAAATCTGATATAATTCATTTTTGTAATGCAAAAAAGAAGGCTCAACTTCGGATCAAAAGTCAATTAGGTCCATTTATCTGTAACTCTAGGGATGGAGGAGAAGAAGCTGAAAGGATATTAGAAAACCGTTTCAGATTACAAAAGAGTTTCTATTGGATACCTTATGACCCATTCAGCTTCATCTGTGACAAAAGAATGAAAAACAAATCAGCACCATACATGCATCATAGAATCCCAGAGATTGAAAAATATGCAAATACAGATGAATGGATAGAAGGAACATTGATAGAGCAGGATAGTGAACAGGTCAATGTTGATAATGTAATGAAAGACCTTGAAAGGATACTTGACCTGGGCTATTTTGAGCAGGTACAGACAGCAGGAACTTCTTCAGCAGGAACTTCACAACAACGTATCCAAGAGATCAGTACAGTGGCAGTAGAATCAAAAGGAAAAGAGAAAGAGGTTGATTTCTAGGTTACTGAAACATTCACTATGACAGAACAACCTCAAACTTCCAAGGGACAGGATCAAGTACAAATCCCTCCAGTAAAAATCAATGAGCCAGAAATTGCCAATCTACAAACTCCTCTTAATGTGGAAAAAGGGAAAAAGAGAGAGGCTGAAACATCCACCCCTGTTGGTGAATTTACAGAGCAGCATAATATTAAAAGGCAGAGATTGAATCCTCTTCCAGAAGTTGATTCATTTGAAGAAATTTCTGACAGCCAAGGAAGAGAAGATAGTTAGCAAACAGGTGCAGGTAGTGGAGCATCCACTACTTTTCAAAGAAAGGAACTACAAAAACAGAAAGGAGCAGAGATATCTTCTTTTAAACCACCAATGAAAGATGCAGGAGATATAAAGAAGAAATTTATTAATATCAAGGCCAGGAATGATCCACTGAGAATTCAAGTATATAATCAATATCTGAAAATGGCTCCAAAGAATCAAGAAAGATTGATGTCAGCTTTTGACATCCAACAGGGAAAAATGTTAATGAGCCATTTCAAACCCAAGGTACTGCAACCCCAAACAGCTGTTGATTATATTAGGACAAACTTTGAAGTCCTAGCAAAAGACATCCATCCTTTAGATCAAATTTAATTACATAAGTAGACTAGAGAGATGATCTATTCCACACTGACTGATAAGGCAATGGCAGCTCACAGGTTACAGGATTATTTGGAGAACACTAGTACACAATTGCATCTTGAAAAGGCTTCTTCTCAAGCCAAAGATAACAGGATAAAAACATTGGAAGAAATAATAATTGGATTAGGTCACAATCCAAAGGATGTCAAAGGTATAGAAGCTCTAATCAAGAAAAAAGATGATGACATTGCAAATTTGAGAAAACAGTTGAAATTACCAGCATCCAGACATCCTCAAACTGAAGAAGTAATAAAGAAGAATTCTGAAGAAGAAATGATGGACTTGCTTTTAAGGCTTAATGAGCAATTGACTGAAACAGAAAAAGAACTTGAACAAGCATTGAAAGACAAGCAGTCCAGTGTTCCAGTATCTACAGCAGAAGTTATCACAGGTACAACAAGTTAGCCAACAGGTCAACCATCAGAGCCATCACAGGTAAATACTTCAAATTTGAGTACTGAAGAATTAGTAAAGCAAATGAATAACTTGAAACTTCAAGTAACAGAACTTCAGAACACAAAGTTACAGCTTATCAATTTGGAACAGAAATATGATCTTTCAAAAATGACTATTGCTGACAAAACAAGAGAAATCAAAAAGTTGGAAAAATTAGTTAAAGCCTTGGAAAGGGATCTCACATTGGAGAAACCTTTAAGAGAAATAAATGACATTCTTTGGGATGATATTATCCAGTCAATAAAATATATCTGGTCTTCAATCCATATAATATATGAGCAGAATGATTTGGTCAAAGTAGCTCTGGATGAAGTTGAGAATACACGAGAAGAATTAGGAAATAGGCCTGAGGAAGCCAATCAGCTTATACAATTTCTAAACACCCAAACCAGACAGCAACTTGCAGATTTGGGTATTCAGGACAGGACTGCAACAATCTTAGAGATCAAAAGAGTTTTTACTAAAAGAACTCTTATGCAAAATTTAGAATGAAGGTGCTTTGACATGAAAAGTGAAATCATTGCTTCAGAGAAAGGTTTGATGTTTTATTGAATAAAGGGTTGCCCAGCCCTATGGTTTCATAAGATAAAATAATGGACCTGGAAACTTATGTTAAGAAATTGGACATACATGCTCACAATCTAGCCAGTTCCTCAGCCATTTCATCAGAAGTAACATTACCTATAGGAAGGAATCTTCATGACAGATTAGAGAATTTGTTTTATCTTGAACATGAAGTAAAACATTTGTTTCCTAATCAGTCTAATTTCTTCAGATATACCGAGGCTGATGAAACATTGAGAAAACTTCAACGAACAAAAATTGCAGAAGATAAATGGTGGGAAGACCTATTGGAACTTTTGTAAATTTATCCTTATATGAAATTTTGCCTATTTACCACAGTATAAAGGATAAAGGAACAAACAAAGGTCAAAGAGTATCAGTTCAGTTAAAGTGTATTAGTAAGAACAAAGAGTATCAGTGAAGCAAGGCAGTTAGAACAGAATTACTGAAGGAGACAACAATGAACCAAAATATAGGACCTGCCTCCAGCACATTCTCAAAAGGAGGAACAACACAACATCAGATTCCTTTTTGTCTTATCTACGAGACCATCTGTCTCTATTTTTATTGTAACTTATTTATGAGTCATTTTAGATTATATCTCATTTTGTTAAGAGATATTTTGTATGATTTTTTGTATAAATAAGCCCTCAATCAGATTGTTGAGGGTGGATTCTTAGACTTTGATGTAACATTGAATATTTTGGAATAAAGAGCTTTGGAGTAATTTTTAGTGGCAAAACTGGACAAGGAATTGAGGCAAAAGACTTTTCTCAGGATTCATGTGTTAAATGAAGGTTCAATAAGTCATCTCTATCCCATGTTTTGAATTTTTATATTTGTTTACAATATCATCTGTGTTTCATTATCTTGATAATTAACGAAAAAGACTAAATCAGAAATTACTTAGGTGTAATCTGATTTCAATCGTTATTATTATAAATGTTTTCTTCTAAAACTGGTTTAAACAGCGAATTCTTAACTGCTCCTGTTTGTCTAGTTCATACATCTTTGGTTATTTGGTAAAGAATACTTAACTACTCTTTATTGATAATCAATTTATTTCTCTTCTTTTGAATGTGTTAAAATATTCTTAACTGCCTTTTATCCATTTGAATTCCATTTCATTCACTTTAGATCTATAATTGTTTCTAGTTTGATTATATTGCCCTGATAAACCATCTTTTGTTGAAAAACTTAAGCCGGTGCAGCCAATCCTTTGACTCCATTAGCCCAATGGACCGAAACTACTTGATCTTATTCTCAGCTAAAGAATTCCATCAACCCAAAAAAAATCAAAACCCCCTGGACTTTATAACTAGCCTATTATCTTCTAAAAACAAAGCTAAATTTTATAGAGAGAGCCCTCTTTGGATACAGATTGGCTAGATTCTGTATCTGAAGGTTGGTTTGTATTTACCTCAAACCCCTTTCCTTTTCCATACAACTTCAAGGAAAATCTGAGTGATAACATAGTGGCAACCATACTGGGGACTCTGAATATTTTTATTGTCACTATTGTTTTCTTATAAGTTATAGACAAAGTCTGAAGATCAGCCAGGAAGCCTTTGAAATGCTTTTGCTCTGCAATTGCATAGTAAATAAATGCTGCTTCAGTCTATCTCTGGTTTAGCTTATAAACTGAACTTTGGTTTCAGACATTTAATCAGTTTCTCTAGTTCAATAAATCTCTGAGAAAATTTTAATTAAAAATCTTTAATTTCTTGGAGAATCTGTCGAAGTTGTATTTTCATTCCATTTAAAACAAAAAACTAAAAAGGAAACATTACTAAGAAAACTGGCTTCAGAAAGGATTCGTTACACTAGAGCTAATCCTGATCCAAACCCACCGCCTGTATTCAAAAATCCGAATCTGATTCCTAGGATTCTTAGAAGACAAGACAGTCAAGATAGTCAAGAAAGATCTGAAAGTTCTAGACCTCTTTATAGATCAGCATCCTGCCCTGTAAAGTGGATTTATTTTGATGAATAACCTTTTGATGAGCGTTTTGAAACATCTTTATTTGTGAATTTTTCTGAAACTGAATTGTCCAGACTAGTTCCGGACCCATTATTTATTGAAGATTTACAATTTGAGTTTGTTACATCACATCTTGACAGACATTTGCAAGATTCTTTACAATCAGAATTTACCTTTGAAGAAACTTCCGATATTTCTGTAATTACTTCTACTACCCCAAGCTCGTCAACATTTCCCCAAACATCTCCCCAAACATTTCCCAAACCTCAAACCACTCCTCCCACTCCTCCACCTCTCACTCATAGACCAACTTCACCTGTTATTCCATTACCTCTTCCAATGGCAAACAGATATGCTCCTTTAAGGTTACCAGCCAATCCAACACCTTTACCTCAAGACTATCAAAGCAAAATCACCCCTTTTGATGGTTCTGGCACTTATACAGCACAACAGCATACTAAGAGGATGACCGATTATTTTGAATTTTATGAAATAGATGTTGATGATGTTAGAATGATAATTTTTGTCCAGAGTCTTACTGGAGAAGTCAGAACTTGGTTCAGGGGTCTTCCTGCTGACAGTATTACTGATGCACCAGCCCTTTATAGGTCATTTTTGAATAGATGGGAGAAGAAGAAGGATCCTCTTAAAATCCTATCTGACTTTAGAAAACTAAAAAGAGGGCCAAATGAGACTGTGCAAGACTATGTTGCCAGATTTAATGAAGCTTACTACGTTGTTCCCCAAAATCTTAGACCTCCCCCAGATTCAGTATTAATCAAATTCCCTGATGGAATTGATTCTGACATAGCTTATCAGCTTAGGGAAAGAGCTCCTCAAACTCTAGAAGAAATGCAAAGCATAGTTGTTAGTGTTGAAGCTAACCTGATAGAAAAACGAGCTAGAGCTAGAGCTGAAAGGAGAATGCATGTAAATGAAGAACCCACAGCTGTTGAAAAGAAACTGGATGCTTTAATCAAATGAATAGAAATACTAGGAGATAGAGTGAAGACAATTGAAAGGAAATCTTCTGGCGATGGTCAAAATGCTGTTAGAAATCCAAACTTTAGAAGAAACCAAAATCAAAATGCTGGGAAAAATGCTCCTGACCAAAACATCAGACCACCATTCCAGGAAAATTTTGTTGAAGGCTCAACTTCTGAAGAACCAATAGAAGATAATCAAATAAACAATTTTTCTGACGGTGAAAATGAAATAGAAGTTTTCTTGACCCAGGATGATCAAGAAGCCCAAGTTCTGAAACAATTTCAAACCCAATCAGGAGAATCTTTTGATTTTAAGGAAGGATATGACACTGCCATATATGAAGTTCATAAACAATACAATTTGAGGAGCAGAAAGGTTGAAGTCCCAGAAGCAAGTAAACAGAAAACCACAAAGCAACCCTTCAAAGGTAAGACCAGCAATACCCCTGTAAATATTCTCACTAGATCAGATCCTAATCCTTCTAACCCCATAATTGAAGATGTCTCTGAAAGTCAACTGAATAACAAACAACTTTCCAATACTTTTCCTTCTAAAGGAAATGTAGAAGAACCTGCAGAAGCTAATTCAGAAACAACTTCAACTCATAACCCCACTCCTGAAAAGGAGAAAAACACTGAAAACACAAAACGAAAAGAAAACTCAACTGTTCAAAATACAAAAACTCAAACAGAAAAATATTTCAATATTGAAGCTGAAATAGGCAAACTAAAGATAGTTGTTCCATTATCAGAACTAGCTAAACACGATGTCTATAGAAGCCAAATCCATAGATCACTTAATATTTTAGGAACTGATGATACAGTTAATGTTTTTGATGACCAACCAAGATTACTTTTTGGCCCTGAAGTGAACGGAAAACCTAAAAGTGGGGGAACTCCTCCATTTTATATAAGTTTGAATGTACATGACAAGATACTTCATAATGCCATGCTTGATTCTAGAGCGTCCCACAATTTAATGCCTAAAGTTGTAATGGAAAGATTAAATCTAGACATCACCAGACCTTATAAAGATCTCTTTTCATTTGATTCAAGTCAGGTAATATTCTTAGGATTAATCAAAGATTTATGTGTTACATTGGTTCAATACCCTGCCAAATCAATTTTAATGGATATAGTAGTAGCGAATATCCCTCCTAAATATAGTATGTTGTTGTCTAGATCCTGGGGTGCAAAACTCGGGGGGTCTCTTCAATTAGATATGTCATATGCTACTATCTCAGTATTCGGCCAACCAAAGAGACTATACAGAGAGACCTGGATGAAATATGTAGTTAGTAGTCTAGAGAAACCTGAAAATTTCCCTATCTACTTAGTCCACTCTGATATGGACTCATTCATTCTCTATAATGCTAAAACTGAACTTCCAACTGAACTAGAAGCACCAGCAATAGAACCAAAAGAAATTGAAATTTCAAATAAATCCACTGTTCAAATTCAAGAAATTTCTGAAAATAAAGAAACATCATACACCCCAGAAGAACCAGAAGAAAACCAAAAACAGGATCTCACTGTTAAGAAAGCTTCTGAATACCCTGACACCAATTACGAACATGAAATTCTTTGGCATTTAGAATTTGATGGTTCAGTCAATAAACTAGGAGCATGAGTTGGAATTTGGATACATAATCTTGAGAATGATCATGCTGAAGGTCATGCTTATAGACTAAACTTTAAATGCACTAATAATATGGCTGAGTATGAAGCTCTTTTGTTAGGGCTTAAACTTGTCAAAAGATTAGGAGCAATTAGAGTATCAATTATAGGAGACTCTGATTTGGTTATTCAACAGATTAAAGGTTAATTTTTGACAAATGATCCCAAATTGAGAGAATATAGAGGAACGGTTGTAGAAATTCTCAATACTTTTTTGCAGTGTCAGTTAGCTAAAATTCCTAGGAAACAAAACTTACATGCTCATAGTCTTGCAATGTTTGCTAGTACTTGTAAATTACCATTTGAACCCAACCATCATTTCACAACTGAGATTAGACATAGGCCATCCATACCGGATAATTTTAAGAATTGGCAAGTGTTTGCAAGTAATGAGCAAATTAACAATTTTTTAACTTTAGAGAATGAATTTTCTAACAGTTGTATAGATGAAGATACAGTAGTTGAATCCGATCAAATAGAACAAAAGGAAACAAACATTTCTGAAGAAAACACAATTCAAATGCTCCACCCAACGAAATTCAACAAGAAGGATATGCAAGACCTCAAACAAATGGAAGTTGATGAGATCATAGAAGATGAATCTGAAATCATTAATTTGAAAGATAATCACTTACCCAAAGGATTAACTCCTTTGGAAGATCTTTTTGACTCAAATGATATTCCAAGCAAACCCAAAATGGAACCAGTGAAATCAAATATTGAAGAACATAATTTAGGAATTGAAGAGAATCCTAAAATGGTTAAGTTATCCAAATCTTTACCTCCTGATCAGAAACAAAAATATGTTTAACTTTTGAAAGAATTCTAGGATGTTTTTGCCTGGAGTTATGAAGACCTAAAATCTTATGATACATCCATCATTCAACATACAATACCTTTGAAACCAGATCAGAAACCATTTAAGCAGAAACTCAGAAGAATAAACCCTGTATTGTTACCTTCAATTGAAAAAGAAATTAAAAGAATGTATGAAGCAGGAATAATTTCTCCAATTAGATTTTCTGAGTGGGTGTCTAACTTGGTCCCTACTAGAAAGAAAACTGGAGAGATTAGACTATGTGTTGATTTACGAAATCTAAATAAGGTTTCCTTGAAGGAAAATTATCCTCTGCCCAAAATGGACCACATTTTGCAAAGGGTAGTAGGTGCTTCAAGGATTTCTCTTTTAGATGGATTTTCAGGATACAACCAGATTCTGGTTCATCCTGATGATCAGGACAAAATAGCTTTTACAACACCATGGGGTACTTTTAAATATTTTAAAATGCCATTCGGACTCAAAAATGCAGGGGAAACTTTCCAAAGATCAATGGACATTGCTTTGGCCAAAGAAATTCATGATTTTCTGGTCATATATCTGGATGATTTGACTGTTTTCTCAAAATCAGATCAACAACATCTATACCATCTCAGACAGGTGTTTATCAAATGTAGAAAGTATGGTATTTATTTGAATCCTAAGAAATCCTTATTTGGTCTTGAAGAAAGTAAACTCCTAGGTCATATCATTTCAAAAGATGGAATTAGAATTGATCCTGAAAGAATACAAGCCATATTGCAGATACCTCATCCCATAAATGTTAAAGAACTTCAAGCTTTCATAGGAAAGATCAATTTTTTGAGAAGATTCATTTCTATTTTAGCTGAATTACTTAGATTACTTACTAACATGCTAAGAAAGGATTCAAGTATTAAGTGGACAGTAGAAGCCAAGCAATCATTTGAAGAAATCAAAATGGCTTTGACCAGAACACCAGTTCTTACCAGTCCAAAATTTGATAGAGATTTCATAATTTTTTCATTTGCTTCTGAACATACAGTTGCAATTGTTTTATTACAGAAGGATGATCAAGGATGTGAAAAACCTATAGCCTTTTTTAGTAAAGCACTTAGAGATGCATCATTAAAATACAATATCATGGAGAAACAAGCTTTTGCACTTGTGAAAGCAATTAAAGATTTCAGAATTTAGATATTGTATTCTCATGTGATAGCTTATGTACCTAATGCTATAGTTAAAGACATCTTAACTCAAGATGGCATTGAAGGAAAAAGAGGTAAATGGATAGCTGCCATATTAGAATATGATATTGAAATAAGACCTACAAAACTCATAAAAGGACAAGGTTTGGCTCAACTCATGACAGAAACCAATTGCCAAGCCTTAGATATTAATGAACTGGATGACAATCAGGAGATGGCCACTCCACAAATCAGTCAGGCCTTTTTAGACTCACCTTGGTATGCTGATATCATTTATGTTTTGTTAAACCTGCAAGCTCCTCCAGGGTTATCCAGAACGAAACAAAGGTTTTTGAAAATGACATCTTTAAAGTATTTTATTTTAGATAATGTTCTCTTTTGGAAGAATCATGATGGAATTCTATTAAATTGTTTGTTAAAAGATGAAGCTGATAAGGCCCTCAATGAATTCCATGCAGGAGATTGTGGTGGACACCTCTACTGGAAGTCAACTGTAGATAAGACCTTAAGGGCTGGTTTTTATTGGCCAACCTTGTTTTCAGATGTAAAGAAATTTGTAACTACTTGCCATAAGTGTCAGATCTTTGAAGGCAAGAGAAAATTATTACCTTTACCATTAAAACCAATTTCTACTGAAAAACCCTTTCAACAATGGGGCCTGGATTTTATTGGAAAAATCCATCCTCCTTCTTCTGGCCAACACAGATGGATCTTCACTGCCACAGATTACTTTACTAAATGGATTGAAGCCATCCCATGCAGACAAGCCAATGATTCTGTAATCATAGGATTCCTAGAAACCAATATACTATCAAGATTTGGCTGCCCTGAGAAAATTATAACTGATAATGTTGCTGCTTTCAAGTCTAAGAAAATGATTAGTTTCTGCAATAAATATCACATCACTTTAGGCCATTCAATAGCCTATTATCCTCAGGGTAATGGACTGGCTGAATCTTCCAATAAAAGTCTCATTAATATCATTAATAAATTATTGGAAGAAAATAAGAAGAATTGGCATAAGAAACTTACCAATGCATTGTGGGCAGACAGACTTACCACCAAGAAATCAATTGGGACCAGTCCATATGAATTAGTTTATGGTATTGAGGCTATATTTCCATCATATTTAGGAGTTCCTGTAATGAAGTTACTTCAGGAAGCTCAAGTAGAACGAAATGATATTCAGAGAAGAATAAATCAAACAATTCACTTGCAGCAGACCATAGAAGAAGTATATCAACGATCCCAAGTTTTGCAAGAAAAATTAAAGAAGATGTTTGACAAAAGGACCAAAGCAGAAGATTTTCAAATGGGAGATAAAGTTTTAAGATGGGATTCCAGAAGAGAAGATAAGGGAAAACATGGGAAATTTGATTTCTTATGGAAAGGACCTTACATCATTCATGCTTTACAGGGAAATAACACATATTTTTTGAAGAATTTGGATGATTCAGAAGCTGAGGAAGGACCAGTTAATGGTCGAATGTTAAAACACTACTTTGATCCTATCTATTAGGATATTCTGACTTTTTGACATGTATATATTATATCCTTTTTAATGCATTAGTTTTGATTGGATGGTGACTTGCTGAAGTTGAAGCCCGAAGTGAAGGCCCTAAGCTCCAGAAGTTTTACTGTCATATTTACAATAAAGAAACATGAAGAAGAAGATTTCATGGTTCAGTTAAAGGCATTTTGAGGCATCTGACCTGATGTTCTTGACTTTTCACCAGGAAAAGCCATCCCCAAGTGGAGCCAGTGTTAGACTCCTATACCAATAGGTGTCATTTTTCATGATTGACTTGATGAACTATGCAATATGTTCATACCTTTTTCTTATTGCAAAGGTGTTCCATATTTTCAAAAATCAAAAAATAAAAAAATTTAAAAAATGTAAAGAGGGTATACCCTAAAAGAAAAATCTAAGGGTAAAAAGAATAAAATGGTCAAAAAAGTAAAAGAAATGAACCCCAAACAAAAATAGACCAGGAAAGTGTGCAAGTCTAAATGCCACTACTATTTCATTTTCTATAATAAGCAATTGTGTGCAGCTTGTCAAACTTTTGCCACAATTTATGAAGAGTCAAACTGTTTAAACTTGACTCATCCATTTTTCAATTTCATGTTGTAGAATATAGAATAAATATCTGGCCAAACAGTTTAATCTTGGCAGATAAGTAGATAGGTAGAGTAAACAAAAAGGAGCTCAAAAGTTTAATATGAGCCCTTGGATGTAATAAGTGTAGACTTAAGTAGGCTTGCCATGTAAAAGAAAAAGAATATTGATAAGGGTTTGCCAGTCTAAGTGCACCCTAATAAAGAAAAGAAAATGATAGAGTAAAGTAGGTAGGGTAGGTAGATGTTGTTGCTGAATTACATGTGCTGAATGATGGCTCTAAATGTGTTCAATTTTACTTTCATCACACGTGCAAAGGCAGATACTACATTGGAAAAGTTCACAGCAAAGAAAAGTCAAAATCATTAACTTCCCTTCATTTTTCCCTAAACATTTTACTAATTTCCCCTAAGTGCTAAGGTATTTGAAGATTAAAGGGGCTCAAGGCATTTCCTTGACTTTTGGAGGGACCGAACCCTCGGCCCAATAATTGAAAAGACCTAAGTACTTAAAAACATTCACCATCATACTCATTCACCTTTCACAAATCTTTTCCTAAGTAAAATCCCATTTTACTTAGGAAAATCCTTCAATATTTCATGAAAAGCCTTCAAAATCACTTTTTTTTTTTAGTCTAAGTGATGAAAGTATAATAATGCCATTTACTTTTGAATCTTCACTTTCTTGGTTATATTTAATTACTTTGGAGTTTACCTTATCTCCTTGTCATATTAACATTGATTTTATTTATTAACTCCTTATAGAAATCACCTTTTCCTAGTATATATAATTCCTTATATCTAATATCCCAAAAACCCATGTATTATGATTTTAACCAAAGTATTTATTTCCCATGCATTCAAATCAAAAACCCACTATATAACCCCTTTGGTTAAAAAATATCATTATAAGTATTCCCGCCCCTATGATAATATTTATCATATAATAAAATCTATGAAAAAACTTTAAACGTATGGTTCATATGTTTAAAACAAAAAATAAAACCCGAAGTTTAATTTAAACTAAACTTCGAATTAACCCATCTCGCGTGCATTTTTACCCCTGACCCTCATCATACAAGAGATTAATTAATCCTGAAGATTAATTAATAACTGACCCCCGCCAATCAAACACCTCCCGAAATGATTAATTAACGTTAATTACGTCGGGCCCCCGCTTGTTAAACCTCCATCATCTCCCTGTCCCGTCAACCGTTGGATCAACCCGCCCAAGATCAACGGCTCACATCGATTCCGCTAGCCATCCCCCATCCGAAAGTTAACACGCGAAATAAAAGTGGTTTTCAAATAGTGTCGTGGCCACGCGTCAGTTAGTTTATGGATTCGCTACCTCTCTGCCCAAACCACCCTCCCTCCAAAAGCGGTGCGGAATAAACTGCTTACCACCGTTCCCCCGTGACTCACCTCCCGTACACGCTGACGTCATCCCATAAATTAATAAAAAATTCGCCCCCATTTGACTTTTCCAAATAAAACAAAAAACCCGCGTCTTTTTCATTTTTTCGCCCACAGTGAACGACTATGCCTCCATGCACAGAAATTCAAATCTTCACTGTTGAAGTCCGTCAACCTTTATCCTGTTGAAGAGAATTGTTGCCGAGCATCCCAGAAGATTGTCCACCTTAACCAGTACCTGTTATCTTCAAGAAAAATAGGTATTTATCCTAAATTCGCACTGAACTCTGTAAGAAACTTGGCTTTCCCTTTTCTTTCACTGAAACAGAGTTAAATTTAATTGCTAGTTCATTCCTTAATCCCAAGAACTGTAATTACATTCTCGAACTTGCAATTGTACCCGTTTCTCCCGTTGAAACCTGTAATTCTGCCCAATTTTCATAAAAACCCCCAAATTTCCATTTCTGAATCCACAAGAACCAGAAAATGGAAGTTCCTGTAGCTTTGAATGTCACTCCATTGAATGCCCCTCATAGAGACTTGGATTATTTATCATTAGTCGACAAAGATTTCCAAATCAAAGACTTGGTTTTTGATGATAGTCCTCTTCGAATTTTTTGTCGCTGCAGAGACAATTATTTGAAAGGCTTGGATATTATTGGGTTATGGGAGTCTGGTTTTCCTAGATACCTTTTTCCCTCTGTCCATATTTTCCCTGAAATAATCCATTATTGTCATGCTAACTGTGATCCAAATCAGAGAGCAGTTCTATCCCCAAGTCAAAATGTTATTTTTCCCATCACTGCTCAGTCTATCAATGAGATGCTCCATTTTGAACCAGGGCAAGCCCTAACTCCATTGTCCATGGGGAAATTACTTGAGAAATCCACCAAAATATCCCAAGAAGAGTTAACCCACATCTTCCAGACCTTTATGTTGCCTGATCACCAGCCTAAAGGCCCTCCACCTTATGGGTATGTTTATTTCACTGAGGAGGGTAAACTTATTCTGAATATGATATCATTTATAATGGGATTTAATACCAGTGAATATGTTGACCATTTAACCCTGGTATTATTGTCTATTTTCACCCCTGGACAGCCTCCTGCTGTCAAGTATGACTTTGCATCCTACATTGCAGACAAAATCCATGATCAATTTATGAGATTAGAGAATGAGAAAGTGTTCAAGTATTCCTCTATCATTTACCATCTTATGATCTATTACCAGTTAGAAAATTTCCCTTTCTATATCAAAAAGCTTGATGCCCAAGGGAAACCAAGATCTGTTATCTTTTGGTCAGCCATCACTCATAGTTCCAGAGAATCTCCCTATACCTATAATGAATTCATTGATTCTTTTGTACACCCTGCAACTACCTTGTTGACAGGAGTTTCTCCTCCAAGACTCAGCAATGAAATCAAGAAAACTTTACAGCTTTCAAAACAATACAAAGTTGGTGATTGGTACTTGTACCAAAATCACACAGAAGTCAGAATTTATGGATGTGAATTATGCCCATTCAAACTGCCAAAGTATGTCCCCATGAGACTCTTTGCATTAGAGTACTTCAGGCAGATGAATAACTCTGATATAATTCATTTTTGTAATGCAAAAAAGAAGGCTCAACTCCGGATCAAAAGTCAATTAGGTCCATTTATCTATAACTCTAGGGATGGAGGAGAAGAAGCTGAAAGGATATTAGAAAACTGTTTCAGATTACAAAAGAGTTTTTATTGGATACCTTATGACCCATTCAACTTCATCTGTGACAAAAGAATGAAAAACAAATCAGCACCATACATGCATCATAGAATCCTAGAGATTGAAAAATATGCAAATACAGATGAATGGATAGAAGGAACATTGATAGAGCAGGATAGTGAACAGGTCAATGTTGATAATGTAATGAAATACCTTGAAGGGATACTTGACCTGGGCTATTTTGAGCAGGTACAGACAGCAGGACCTTCTTCAACAGGAACTTCACAACAACATATCCAAGAGATCAGTACAATGGCAGTAGAATCAAAAGGAAAAGAGAAAGAGGTTGATTTCCAGGTTACTGAAACATTCACTATGACAGAACAACCTCAAACTTCCAAGGGACAGGATCAAGTACAAATCCCTCCAGTACAAATCAATGAGCCAGAAATTGCCAATCTACAAACTGCTTAGATGCAAAGGAATCAATCAAATGAAACCGTGATTCTTTCCAGAAAGTGGCTATGCCTCCTGCTGTGCCCATTTCAGCTATGGCCACGTGGTTGTACTGCTTCCAGAAGCAAGCCTGCTGAATGTTCATCATTTCAGATAGGCCGCTCTTTATTTCTTGTAACATTAATATGTCTGTTTTTCCTGAGATTATTTTAGATTTGACAATCCTTTTTTTTGTAGGGCTATTGAGTCCCCTAATATTCCAAGATGTGCAATTCATAATAACAAGTTGGGAGGGAAAGAAAGAACCTTTACCTTGCCCGCATTGACTAAGCTGAATCCTAGCTCTTAGAGGTTTTGTATAGTTGTTTTTCTGCCTCTTCTTTTGGGTTGTCCCTTTCTGATCTGGTGATTGGCCTTGAGAGTCGTTTTGATGCCCCTAGTTTGATTTTTCTCTCCTGTGCTCTGGTGCTCTCTTGTCTTTTGAAAATTCTGTTGCAGAGAGTACGCCTGTTCTATTCTCTTGAGATGGTCTTCAGATATATTTTCAAATCCTTTAGAGGTCCATTCCTTTGAAGGCTTCTGAAGATCCATTCCCATTAGAATTTCTTCAATAGCATTTTCCTCTGAGGTGGGGAGATCCTAAGTGTAGTCCATTTTTGTTTCTTCCTGTGATGCTTGGGCTGCTGATGAAGGGTTGTTGTTGTTCTCCATTTCAGTATCCATTTCCTTGTGCTGTTCTTGGATCTGTCTTGTGTAATTACCAGTTTGTCCCGTTTCCTCTATGGTTTGTGAGAGTATTTCATACCTATTTTGTGTTTCTTGCCTGGGGGTTTCCTGCCCTCCATTGTTTCTTCTTCCTTGCCTGTTTTTGTGTGTTACTTTGGTGAAACCCTAGTCATCCCTGGCTCCTGTTGGGCTCTCTTGTGGGGGCAGTTTATTTGAGGGCAGTCTCTGAAGAGGTGACCGTGCTCGTGGCATTTGCGACATCGGAAAGGAATGTGCTCGTAATCAACTGCCTGGGTCCATGTTTCATCCCTGAAGTTCAGTATGATGGCTTCGGGTAAAGCGCCAGAGACATCAATATAGGCACATATGTGAGCATATGAGATGTAGTGGCCATTCCTAGTGCCTTCTGACATTTTGATATATTCTCCCAGACCATTTCCAATGGCTTGAAGCACTGAGGGTGCCCAATAGTTTGTAGGGAGAGAGTATAGTCTAATCCAAACAGGAACACGGGTGAAGTATTCCTTTTTGGGCATGAAGTTCTCCTTCCAGAATCTCATGTATAATCCTGCCGCGTTGAAGAAGTACGACCCTCCTTTGAATATGCGGTCCTTATCTTCCAGAAGAGCAAAAACTACCGTGAAGAAGCCTTTCGAACCGAGTTGTAGTTCGATGGCTCCTCTAGGATTCCATTTGGCTTGTATCCAACCTTTCAGAGCCCTTTCAGAGGGCCATATTCCCATAAACTTACATATAACCGCATGTTCCTTCATGTATTCTCTGTAAACATCTATGTCTGGTTCTTGAATGATTATTTCTGGGACTTTTGCTGCTTTTGGATGACAAGCCTTTGCTGATTGAAACTTATCCTGATCTGTTGCAGTGACTTCTGAGCCTGGGCTGTCAAGGTTTGATGACGGAAGTTGGGTGCAGGCTGTATCCCTCGACTTATTTTTTCCCCCATTGTCAGAGGCACCCTGCTGAGGGATTTTTTTGACAGATTTTTCATTTTCATGATCAGGAGAGCGAGGACGGAGATCTTGATCAGACCTCGGAACGACCGAAGAAGAGATGAGGCACATGAAAAAACAGGATTTGGGCGCGAGGGGGGAGCCCACGACCTGCTCTTTGAAAGAAGGGCCTGCAGGAGGGACCGCCTTCTCCATGGTGTGCAGATGAGCGCGTTGGTGAGCTAGACTGTGAGGGCAGAGCCCGCAGAAGCCCACAACGAGAATAGGGGACCTAGGGTTAGGTCATGCACCAATTCCAGAAAACACCGAGAATCGTCGTTCTCATTATTTATTATTTTGAACCATAAATATTATTTATTTGTATCTTCTTTCACTAACTGAATGTGACGACCTTCTTCTTCTTTCACTAAAACCAGTATTCCTCCGTACCCTTTTCCATTGTCTGCTGCCTCGTTCCAAACTGCTAACTTCAAATAACCGTCAAACATAGGAGTTTTGCAACCATCATGTTCATGAGTTTCTGTGAGACAAATTATGTCTCTACCTTCTGCAATAGGCCCTATCCCAGGACCCCTCCTCCAAGGGTAACCTCTACAGTTCCAACAAACTAGACTTAGGTAGACCTGGGTAGGATTTGGTTGCTACGCGGTTTGGCACGCAAGACTCGAATTTGAGTCTTCACCCCTTTTCATCCATGTTGATCCTGTTGTTTTCCTCCCTATTATAGAATTACCTGTTTTTTATTTATTGTCAGCTTGCTGCCCTATTTTTACACGAGGCCCAAACGCTGCAATAATTTCTTTACCATTGTACAACCATGCTCTTTTCCCTTCATTTCTTGCTGCTCTAACTTTCTCTACTTTTTCTCTTCTCTCTTCTTGTTGCTTGCTAGTTAAATATTCATCTAGGAAGAAGTGTGAGCCTTTCAAGAGTTTCTTTTTGCTTAAGAGATGATGTTTCTCTTGCACACATGCCATGATGAATTTTATAGGTCGATATCTTTCCTCACATATCTTTCCCACCCTCCTTGCTTGTCAAATTTTCCCTCTCCACTGTAATTTCTCTCTCAAAAATCCCCTTGTCAAATTGAAAGTTCTTTCATTGTTTCCTTAGTCTCTTATTCCCTTGATAATAAAGTTTGTTTCCCTCTTTTTTCTTTCTTTATGTTCTCTTTCCTATGCTCTACGAGAACTTACATCTTCTTTTTCCTCTATCCTGTGACCATTAGTGTCCTCAACCCTAGTTTTGATTTCTTTTAGAATGTATGTCTTCTTGTTCTCTTCTGCTTTCTTTTCTGAAATGACTGTTTGCTAATCCATTTGTGTATATCTACCTGAGTTGTTTTAGAGATTATCACATCTTTGTTTGCTGCCATTGCGTCATTCTTGGTTTGCCATGCTGTCTTCATGTTTTCCCATTCTCGTTTTCCTACCTCTACAGCATCTTGTAACATTGTTACCTGCTCTTTCAAAATTCTATTACCTTCCATTAAACATTGATTTGCAAGTGTGATCTCTGAAATTTTGCGGTCTCTTTCCTATTCATTGGCTTCTAAAATTTCCAGCCTTACCCTGGCCTTTATCAGTTCTTGGACATAGAGATATGATGACCAAGTAATAGGTGTAGTTGTGGAACGAGTTTTGTGAATGTGGTTTAATGGTTAGTGAAGAGATTTAGTCCCTCCATAATATGTGGACTATTCCTAAACTAGACTAGACTTTCTTCCATTAAGGAAATTTATTATTTTATTTAAAATGATAAATTAGATATATCTCCCATCCACGAGTGTTTAGTCATAAAACTAATTAGACACCAATTCATACGGAAAAGGTGGCACGATAAAAACTTAACGATGTAACGGTGTGCAATTGCTGTTGTTAAAAGCGGTTGAAAAGCTTGCCATTTCTCCTCTGTCGCTCTTGCAATCGCAACGGATTGGAGCGGGGGCAAGAGGGCAATGGCCGACTTCACCACGTCAAGTCATCGAGCCCGCTGGTTCTTCACCGCCAAAGAGCTGGTACAATTTTAACGGCCTTAATATCTCTATAAATATCTCTATAAGGGAATTGACCCCATACTGATCATTTAGGTTTTTATTATTTTGCGTTAGTTTGTTGAGACTTCTATGTATGTAATTCTGAAATGCGATGATTTGTACGTACTTATAGGCAATACTGTAAAAGTAGTGTTCTAAATTGTTTTTCAACGCGGAAGACGTGAATCCGTATTGTTGTTGTAATTCAACGAATGGATTATTTTAACTTTTCCTGTTGCCCCTAAAAGCATTTGAAAGGGCTAAGAGCATTATAAGTGTAATTAAATGTAAAAGCATGTAAAATTATTTATCTATAAAGGATGCAATTAACTGTAAAAAAAATTATTCATTAGAAATTGCAATTAGATGTGAAATAAGTGCCATGTTAAATAAAGGTAAATAAATTAGGGGACACCCATGGCCTGTTGATGGTCACAGGTCCAAAGATCAATTCTTGTGAGTTCCCTCCCAATTAACTGGAGTTCAATGTGCCCTATAAAGGTATTGCAATTAAAAATGAAAGAGAATATTTTCTGTAGTAAAGGAGTTCCTTTTTGTATATGATGATGATGTTTGCTGTCAGCAAAGAGTAATAAATGACGATGATGTTTACTGTCCGCAAAGACTAATAATACCTATTAGTTACTGTATTTTTCTCTTCCTGTAAAATAAAACTAAGTCGGATTATATTGTTCAATTTGAACTCCTTCAGCTAGGGAACAATGGGTGGAAGTAGACCTAACCCCAACTATAATAAACTGCACAATTGCATGGGCACATTGTTTGACCCACAGTAGTCAAACATATTTTTGAAGGGATTTAAACCTTAGTGAGGGGATGTTACCACCAAAGTTGGAGTTCAAAGCTCCCTGTAGATGAAATAAAGGGATTGCAATAAAAAAAATAAAAATAAAAGAGTATAGTTTATTACTAAATGAGTTCCTTTTGTAGATAATGATGATGTTTGCAGTCTCCAAAGACTAATAATGCATATCTATTGCTTATGCATTTTGCTCTTCTTGTATGATAATGTCACAATTAGGGATATCTTCAATGAAACAAAGTCAGTTTACATTGTTTAACTTGAACTCTTTTTCCAATGGAGCTGTGGGGGAAGAACGGGAGGACGTATCTATTTTATCATGGTTGAATAGAAGTTGCACTTGACCACAACCATAATAAAACAACTCAATTGCATGGTCATTGTTACAGTAAAATTTTGCACTTCTCAAGATAAAGTCCAAACACTCAAGTTTGAGACCCTATGCATTGAAGAGTGGGGCCATTGTCACCTCACCAACCCTCCTCTCACTTTTGGTTAATTCTCCTCTAGCTCAAGGAAGTTCACCCTAGTAGATCTCATGATGGAATGGCATAGTCAAACAAAGTCAAGAGCCCCCTAAGGCGTCTAATTCTATCACCACCGAACAATTAACATTTTTAGGGTAATTTCTTGATTTGAATTCAATTGAATGATCTCCCCAAAACACATAATTAAATAATTAAAAGGAGAATAAAATCCCTGCAAAATGGTTTAATGATTTAAAAGGAAAAAAGTGACGGAGGACAGAAGATTAGTGCTTTAGCTTGCCAATATATTTTTGGGGCATATGGGGTTAAGGATTAACTCACTTGAAGACGATGGAGTAGATTCAAATTTACTAGATCTAGGTAAGTCCATTCATTATTCCTAGGCATTTCAATCTCAAGGATGAGATAAAGGAAGGGTCCCACTATTTCATTCCTCAAGATCTTGAAAGAAGGGTTTGTTTAAGAGGGATACTGAAAATAAAATACCATAGCCACCTTCTGAATAATTAATTTCCATCATCCATAAACATTAACCAAGATTAAACAAGTGCACTTACTTAGATTGTCATGCATTCATCCAAGCTTCATCAATATTCATCGAAGAAAGAGGTCCACATTAACAAAGCCTCTCCAAGACGTCTCTCAACTCATCTATCCATAGACAATCATAAGAAGAACAAAATCATAGAAATTTGAGATTTTCTTTGGGATTTCTCCCCAAATCCAACCATGAGAAAATGAGAGGAAGTGAACCTCTATTTATAGATTTACAGAGTTGTTCAACTTCCTTTACATTAAAATATTATTTTCTTAAATAAAATCCTTATTCTATCCTATGGATGGGAAATGGCCCTTTTCTATAATTAATTTATTAGAATACAAAATCAAATAGCTTTTCATGTTACATGTACATTAATTAAGGGACACAATGTTGATTGTGTAGCTTTGGAGGTACTCCAAGCCCTAGGGTTTAGAGGGCAAAGCGCCACAAGGGTCACTTGTGGGCTTGGAACCCAATTATGGGGTTTTGCACTAAAATGTGTTTTGGGAATTTCCAGGAGTACATTTCTACATGTGATGGCATGAGACGATAGAGGGCGGAAAGGAGAATCCAAGTTGTAGAAGTGGAGATATGAATTTTTGAAGTTGACAATGAATTATTTGGTATTCAATTCATGTAGGATTGAAGTAAAATTAGCCAAAAGACATGTCTCTTCATAATTCGTGGAGCCTCTCATTTATGTATAAATAGAGGGTGAATGTGAGTTTATTCCTCATCCATCAAGTGCAACGCATACTCAAGAGAAGCAACTCGTTGAGGAGGAGAAAGACACAGCAAGGAGGAAAGGAACAACGAGGCTTGGAGGGACTGTCTTAAGGGTAAAACAGGGACCGAAGTCTATTGTATGAGGTCGAGACCCTTGCTATGCTAGGATGAGGCCTAAATGGCTGAACACAGGCTGGTTAAGGGCAACGAAGGTGCTGTTTAGAGGGTCGTAACCTTGTTCTTGGAGGCTGCAACCCAGGAAGGAGCAACGAGGGATTGAGGGCTTGTTGGAGGGTATAACAATCCTCCTAATAGGCTGTCGCAACCCTAGTTTGGGTGCTATAGGATACTGCAGTTTGTTTAGGGAGACAATCCCTTGTGTTGGGTTGGAAAGTGCCCTAAAGGAGCAACATGGAGGGAAACACATTCTTGGAGGACAACCACAACATTAAGAATTAATTTTGGGCTAGTTTTTTGGGTGGTTAGGGACTGTGGTTAGTGCCCTAACCAGTCTCAGAATTGCAATGTTGCAACAAGTCCGAACAAGATCGTTTGTAAGTGCATTTGGTCAACGGAGTTGACTGGGTTTGGAGCAGCCTGTGGGAGCCAATTTGGAGGCTTGTTTGAGTGATCATAAGCCTTCATTGGTGCAAATATTGCAGAGTAGTATTGGGTGCCATTGATCTGGTGGAGGGAAGTGTGTTGGCTACCCAAAGTAGTCCTAGACGAGCTATCTTGACGTGACAGAGAGGAGTTGAAGGTTGGGTGAAGTTTGGTGCCAAAGTGCAACACCTTGATGGACAAAGGTGGTTACTAGTTTGGCAGTTTGGAGCTTGGAAATTAGGCCTACCTTGAGAGCAGCTTGGATCAGCTCGTGTACATGCTACAAAAGTGACTTGTAGTAGTGTTAGGTGGCAACCCTCGTGGAGTCTCGATGTGTTGTACTTTGAAGGACTAAGGGGCAGCTAGTGAGCAGTACGGGAGCAAAGGACCGATAAGACAAGATACGACATCGAAGCTGCAGCGAAGTTTGTAGTTATATCTTGTATACCATAAACTGTTGTATTATTCAGATTTTGTTTAATATAACGAAGATTGGGATTGTACATTATTGTACAATTTTTTTTAAAACTGTGTATATTTGTGCATGTGTGATTTATTGCTTTATATATCCACTGTGCAAAGTAGTTCACAGTTGAGATTCTTGGTTTGGTAGCGTCAGTGATTTTAAGACTCTAACCTATACCCAAGGTCATGGAAATTCAACACACAAACCCCCAAAAGCAAGACACCTCCTTAAATGAAGGAAAGTTGAATGTATTTTGTCTCCAAGGGCCCTCTAATTGTGGACAAAGAGCTTCAATGATAAGAAATCTCAATCAACAAGGGTTGGCCCCTCAAAATTAGCTCCACATGTGTAAAAGTCAACCTTCAAAAGCTTTCCAAGGTGGGTGTATGTAGCTCCAAGGGAAACATTCTAACTTCCCAAGGAAAGAAACCCCACAAAAATGATTAGATAACCACCAAAAGGGAACAAGCTCTCAAAAAATAGTCCTCAATGTGCCATGTTGAACAGTCAAAGGATTTTAGGGTACATGTATCATGCATTAACAATGTCATTGAAAAATTTAGATCTAAAAACACAATCATGAGAGCATGCACAATGATTGAGTTTGGCCCGACAACGCTGGTACCTATGGGCAGGTACTATAACTATACTATATACATTTGTAACATATGAAAAGGTCATATATATGGTTATTGAAGTTTATAATTATTAATTAAACCTTATAGTCTTGTACTCATACATTAAGTTTTATATGGATATTATTTATATTATAATTTATAATTAATATATTATAGTATGAACTAAAATTTATAAATTTATATATTAATTTATTACATATATATATATTATTTTAAATTTATGTTAATGGTCGAAGGCCTAGAGATGTGTGGCAGGATTAGATGGCTACCCCCTTAGTGAGTTATTTCAAGTGGTCAGGTTTTGCCTATAGATAATTGTGTGACTACATGTCAAGACCTTGAGATTGTTTCAAAAAGAGTTAAGCTAGTAGCCATGAGTATTATAACTTTTATTATTATTATTATATATATATATATAATACAACTTGTTGTTTCCCCACTGTATTCTGATCCTAGCTTCTCAAAATCTAAAGTATTTGCATCAAGATCTTGGTAACATTGATATACATGTATATACCTACACAAGTCAAACAACCCATTCACTCTTGTTCTCATGATTGGATTTGGGTTTAAATATGAGCTTGACCTTGATCTTGCGCCTAATTTTTGACTTGAGCAACAAGTTGAGAATGAACCTTATTTCTAGCCTACATGAACACTTGAACTTCAGCCTAATTTTGAGCTCAGATATATGATTAAGAATGGACTTCCATATGCATAATTAGTCCCACATACAAAAAGATTTTAATTTCAAAATTATATAGAAGGATAGACATAATTCTTTTTCATCATATTGTCATTTATAGCAGCAGTAAATTCTTGACACAGTTTTCATTGATGGAAAAGGAGCAGCAAAGGGGGATGGAAAAGGGTCAGTTAATGTATGCACAGTAGAAGTTGAATTTGAGTTGATACAAATGTTTTTATGCTTATTATGTTTATGTTGTGATGCCATGTTATGATGTTGTGGTGCTATGTGTAATTCCCCCACTAAATAATTTTTCTAAGTAAACTCCTCTTTTTGCAATTTTGGCATTGAGAAAATAATTTGGCATGTAAAACTTAAGAAAAGTGGGTTGTGGAGGCTCCACTTAATTTTTGGAGAAAAGAAGGCTACAAACATTGGAGAAAAAGAAAATTAATTTGGTTGTGGAATGTGGGGGCCACCCAAAAGGGGAATTCGAACCCCCCTTAGGAAAATCGAACTAGGGAGAAGGAGGGAGAGAAAGGAAATCATATTAGTGGAGCCCACTGTTGATTTTTGTAGCATCCGGAAGTGTTCCAAGTCTTAAACTTTGCAAGGAGGCTTGGACAACAGCATTCCAAAGAACCCAGAAATAGTTTGTGGAAATTCCACTTGGTTCAAGACTTATTAAAATAATTAATTATTTTAATGGAGACCCTAAGTCCAAACTTACGAAAATGAAATAATTCAGAGTGTGAATCTTCTAGAAAACATGGATCAAGTCAAGATTTAATCTTAGCCATTGATTAATTTTTTAATCTGGGCCGTTGGTTCTCCAACAAGAAGATTATAAAAGAATAATTGAGGGTCACTTGGAAGACAAGCCGGGCACACACTCAGTGCCTGAAGGAGATCCATTCTAATGTAGAATTCGATCTCAGCAGGAGAGTTGGAGGGCGAGAAGATTGCAAAAGCAGGAGGAGGTCAGGGGTGATCGAGATCAGAGTCGGAGAGAAGCAGTGGGTCACTTGAGGCAGCTTGAAGCTGCAACGTAGAGACCCACGTAGTCTCCATGTAGATTCATGCAGTTCAGCACTCAGACTGCATAGAGAATCACGCAGATTGACACAGGGGCTTTCAGGGGTTGTTCTGGGTATCATAAAATTGTCCGAGTAAGCTGGATATTCAGTCTCAAGTGGTTTAGTATTGATCTGTTGAATATTTCCTTGTAAAGATATCATTTGCTGAAGAAATAATAAAACCCTCATCTGCTGCATTGGTTTTCACACATTGGGTTTTTCCGGGGAAAATTGTCTCAAAATAATTGTGTACATGTGATTGGTTCTTGTGCTTATGTTCTCTACTGTTTATTTCTCTACATATATAATTGTGAATGTTGTAGTGGTATTTATTTCGATATTTGCTGGAAGATTTCTAAATAATAACTTATTGAAATAATAAGTAGGAGAAATAAATCTATCACTGCAACTATTTGTAAAATTTTCACATGGTATTAGAGCCAGAGATGAATAACAGAAAGAGGGCATCTATCAGTGAATTAAGATCTGTTGTTGCAGCAACAATGCAGAAGGGTTCACGTAGTTCTCTGGGAGGGGGAAGAAGCACGAAAGAAAAGACAGATCATGATGTATCTGTATTGGCATCCAGACTAGAGGAAGTATTTGCTTGTGTATCAAGCACAACGTCCTCAGATGTCTGGTTTATTGACAGTGGAGCCTCTGCTCACATGACGGGAATACGAGACTGTTTTTCCTACTACCAAGAAGAGCAGATGAATTTCAAGATAACCATGGGTAATAAAGGAAAGTTCACTCCCATTGGGAGAGGTACCGTAGTTTTTTAGACCGAGGCAGGGAACAGAATCTGGGCCACTAATGTACTGCATGTGTCGGGGTTGGGGATGAATCTACTCTCAGTGTCACAACTTCAAAATCGAGGATATGATTTTTACTTTATTGGCAATAGAGTTTATGTCAAGCACCCTAGTTGGAAGAAGAAGGCACAAATCAGGGTAAGAAACAACAAGCTGTACAAACTGCAGCTTGATTCCCCAATGGTACTAGTTGGTAGCGCAGATGAAACGGATCTGAATGAGCTATGGCACAGAAGAATGGGGCACTTGCATCATGGAGCGTTGAGAACTCTCTAGAAGACTGTCATAGGTGTTATAGAGCTGAGCACCAAACGAGATGATGTCTGCAAAGGGTGTGTATTGGGGAAATATGCTAAGGCAGCATATCAGAGAAGCAAAAATAGAGTCAAGGGTGTGTTGGACTTAATACACTCAGATATCTGCGGGCCAATGTCCACTAGAGCTGTTAGTGGTGCCAAATATTTTGTCACTTTCATTGATGACCATTCTAGGAAAACCTGGATCTACTTCTTAAAGACCAAGGATGAAGTCTTTAGTCGATTTAAAGAGTTTAAGGCTCTGGTAGAGAATCTGACAGGGAAGCGGATCAAGGTATTGCGATAAGATAATAGAGGTGAATACATAGATAAATAATTCACTGGTTTCTGCGCAAGGGAAGGCATCAAAAGAGAATGGACAACTCCATACAATTTGAAACATAATGGAGTGGCAGAAAGGAAGAATTGGATGATTGTTGAAGCAACCAGAGCTATGCTGTATGACCAAGACATGCCCAAATTTCTATGGGTTGAAGCGTGTAATACAACTGTCTACATTCAGAACAGAGCCCCTTACACTGCACTGGGAAAGATCACTCTAAAAAGTGTCTTCACTGGCAACAAGCCCGAAGTGAGTCACTTTAGGATCTTCGGCAGTACAACTTACTATCAGATACCCAATGAAAAGAGGAAGAAGTTGGAGATGATTGCTGAGAGGGGATATTTGGCAGGATACAACGAGAATGCAAAGGCTTATTGCATCTACGTTCTTGAGAGCAGGAAAGTAGTGGTACGAAGAGATTTGAAATTCATGGAGGAGAAGGCCTTTAGAAGATCACGAGAACTGCCTTTTGCAACGCAGTCAGAGGAAGAGCCTCTGGTCCAACCCCAACAACCAGCAGCAGAAAATTCAGTGGCCTCTCCAAGGCATAGTGATCCAAAGGATGGGTCTCCTGAGGATTTGCAAGAAGGAGAGTCGATAAATCCACCCACCACCAGTGGAAGAATGAGCAGGGAACTTCGACAGATTTTGAAGGATGCAAAGGATTTTTTCTGAAATCCCTGGAACTAGAAGAGATAGCGTAAGCAACCTAAGAGGTATCAAGCCTTGGTTGCCCAAGTCAGAGAACCTTCTAGCTTTCGGGAAGTTGCTCAGTACCAGGTGTGGGTTGATGCAATGGTGGAAGAGTACAATTCCATCATGGATTCATGACAAATGATGTCTGGGAAGTGGTACCCAGACCGCAGGAGAGATCTGTTGTAGGATCCAGGTGGATCTACAAGATCAAGTATGCAGCATACGACAACATTGAGAAATTTAAAGCCAGGTTTGTCGCTAAGGGTTATGCTCAGAAGGAAGGAATAGACTATGAAGAAACCTTCGCCTCGTTTGCCAGATACACATCTATCAAGTCCGTGATATCCCTCGTTGCGCAGATGGGATGGGAAATTCACCAGATGGACGTCAATACACCATTCTTGAATGGTATGATAGAAGAAGAAGTGTATATAGAACAACCGGAGGGCTTTGAGACACATGATCAGAAAAATCATGTGTGCAGATTGAAGAAAGCATTATATGGACTGAAGCAAGCTCCCAGAGCCTGGTATGGTCGGATTGAAAACGGTCTGTAGAAGATGGGATTCATCAAGAATGATGCAGATCCCAATCTCTACTATCTGAGAGTAGGGAGTGAGCCATTGATACTGGTATTGTATGTGGATGATCTATTCTTGACGGGATCATCAAGGCTCATCACAGATTGCAAGAAGAACTTAGCTGAAGAGTTTTACATGAAGGATCTGGGACGGATGCACTATTTTCTGGGGTTGGAAGTTTGGCAGTAGATTGGAGAGATCTTCCTTGGTCAAGGAAGATACACTTGATATCCCTTGTTGCGCAGATGGGATGGGAAATTCACCAGATGGACGTCAAGACACCATTCTTGAATGGTATGATAGAAGAAGAAGTGTATATAGAACAACCGGAGGGCTTTGAGACACATGATCAGAAAACTCATGTGTGCATATTGAAGAAAGCATTATATGGACTGAAGAAAGCTCCCAGAGCTTGGTATGGTCGGATTGAAAACTATCTGTAGAAGATGGGATTCTTCAAGAATGATGTAGATCCCAATCTCTACTATCTGAGAGTAGGGAGTGAGCCATTGATACTGGTATTGTATTTGGATGATCTATTCTTGACAGGATCATCAAGGCTCATCACAGATTGCAAGAAGAACTTAGCTGAAGAGTTTTACATGAAGGATCTGGGACGGATGCACTATTTTCTGGGTTGGAAGTTTGGCAGTAGATTGGGGAGATCTTCCTTGGTCAAGGAAGATACACTACAGCGATTCTGAAGAGATTTCAGATGGAGGATTGTAGGCCCATGACCACTCCAATGATTACAAACTGGAAGAAAATCGACACGTTCGAAGATGATGAAGTTGATCCTACGCTGTACAGACAAATGATAGGGTCATCGATGTATTTGGTTAATACAAGGCCATACATCTGTTATGCTGTCAATACCCTAAGTCGGTTCATGGTGGAATCGAAGAGGGCACATTGGGCAGCAGCCGAACACGTTCTCAGGTACCTTCGAGGGACAGTCGAGCTTGGATTGAAGTACACCCATGACAATGATGTTAGGTTGAGTGGTTTTACAGATGCAGATTGGGCTGGAAGTTCAGTGGATCAAAAGAGTACCAGTGGGTATTGTTTCAGTCTGGGATCAGGAATGACTTCCTGGTGCAGTAGGAAACAAAATTCCGTGGCACTGAGTTTAGCAGAGGCAGAGTATATGGTAGCTAGCACAACTTCGTGCAAAGCCATATGACTTAGGAAACTGTTAGTAAATCTACTCAAGGAGAAAATGGAGGCGACCAACATTTTATGTGATAATCAGAGCTGTATAAATCTCTCTGAGAATCCTGTATTTCATGATAGGTCAAACATATTGACATCCGGTGTCACTTCATCAGGGACTGTGTACAACGTGGAGCTGTTCAGTTGCAGTACACTCCAACAGGAGCACAGGTAGCAGAAATCCTCACCAGGGCTCTAGGAAAGACAAAGTTTGTCTATTTCAGAGAGAAGATGGGGATGATGAAGAATCCCTTTGAGTAGCAGGATTCAGTATTTTAAGGGAGTTGTGATACAGATGCGATAAGTTACATTGACAGTGTCAAAGGCAGCAATACAGGGGGCAGCAACGCAGAGGGTGCTTCGGAATCATAGCAGCATGCAGCAGGCATATTATTGGAACACTTTCCTCGCTAAGAGGGAGTGTTGATTTTTGTAGCATCCGGAAGTGTTCCAAGTCTCAAAATTTGCAGGGAGGCTTGGACAACAGCATTCCAAAGAACCCAGAAACAGTTTGTGGAAATTCCACTCAGTTCAAGACTTATTAAAATAATTGTTTATTTTAATGGAGACGCTAAGTCCAAACTTAGGAAAATGAAATAATTAAAGGACATTAATAAGTCAGAGTGTGAATCTTCTAGAAAAGAAAAAATGGATCAAGTCAAGATTTAATCTTAGCCATTGATTAATCTTTTAATCTGGGCCATTGGTTCTCCAACAAGAGGATTATAAAAGAAGACTTGAGGGTCACTTGGAAGACAAGCTGGGCACACACTCAGTACCCGAAGGAGATCCATTATGATGTAGAATTCGATCTTAGCGGGAGAGTTGCAGGGCGAGAAGATTGCAAAAGCAGGAGGAGGTCAGGGGTGATCCAGATTAGGGTCAGAGAGAAGTAGTGGGTCACTGGAGGCAGCTTGAAGTTGCAACGCAGAGACCCACGCAGTCTCTAGGTAAATTCACACAGTCCAACACTGGGACTGCACAGAGAATCACGCAGATTGACGCAGGGGCTTTCAGGGGTTGTTTTGGGTTTCAGAAAAGTGTTCGAGTAAGCTGGATATTCAGTCTTAGGTGGTTCAGTATTGATTTGCTGAATATTTCCCTATAAAGATATCATTTGCTGAAGAAATAATAAAACCCTTATCTGCTGCACTGGTTTTCCCACATTGGGTTTTTCCTGGGACAATTGTCCAAAAATAATTGTGTACATGTGATTGGTTCTTGTGCTTATGTTCTCTACTGTTTATTTCTTTGCATATATAATTGTGAATGTTGCAGTTGTATTTATTTCGGTATTTGTCAAAATATTTCTGAATAATAACTTATTGAAATAATAAGTAGGAGAAATAAATCTATCACTGCAACTGTTTGTAAAATTTTCACGCCCACAAGGAGAGAAGGGAGCAACAACTATAAATGGAATAGAAGGGCCTCATTTTGGGATCTTTTTTTTTTGACAATTTGACATCTAAAATTGACTTTGTTTGAGATGTTTAGCCAAGTCAATTAGTGTTGTTTAGCACAAGGGATTTTCGAGTGGTAATTCCACCCCTACCTTCGGTGAACTTCGAGTGTCACCCTAGGAGAGAAATTAGGAGTTAGTTTCAGGAATTTGTGGAGTCATTTCACAGGTTTTTCTTTAGTGGGTACGTGCTTCTCTTATGGCGCAAAAGGAAACTCGTGGGGCTAAGAAGAGCCAACAAATAGTGGAGTTTGGGTAGGAGATTTTACAGAAATTCCTCCATCAAGAAGGAAAATTTTCCCTTGACATTTTGCAAGGTTGAGAGAACTACTTTTTAGAGGATCAAATTTCCTAGATCAGGGCCTGCGTAGGGCTCACTGGGCATTATCTGTGTAGTCATAGGAGGAAGGAGTTTTGGGGAAGATTGTGTTGAGATTTTGGGGTAGCATCGAGTGTGCTCTAGCTCAGAAACTTTGTGGAGGGGCTAGAACACACGAGATCTCCAAGACACAGAAAGCGTTTGGAGAAATTCCATCCGCTATAATAGTTATTAAAGTGATTAAATTTTTTAATGGGGACCCTATGTAATATCCCTTTTCAGGGATATCTCTCAAACACAGTCAACTCTAAACCAGAGATGGACTGGAGGGGCGTTTACCAGATATTTCACCTTTGAGAAGAGGATGAGATCTGGAAGCTACCTGGCCCTCAGAGAATGGGCAAAACACAACAGATGGTATAGCAGTGGAAATGTCTCAAAGGGAAAATAAGCAATGATGCGGGTCATACAACAGTACACGAAATGATAGAAATAGTATATGCAACAGATACACATAAAATAGAGAGAATAATGAGCCATTTTATTATACTGAGAAATAACAATGAGTACAAGAGGTGATCAGAGTGATGGCACCTCGACTTGCACCAGGCAAGTGAAGAAATACTCTCAGAATGATAAAGGAATGGCTGCTCTCTAATGTGCGTCCAAGCTGCTGGAAAACTGCTGTGTAGCTGCTACTGCTGGAACAAGATGAGTATTTGGGGCTGCTCCCCTACTCGGAATAAGCTAAAACTCCGGAATCAACCTCTACTCACCAAACCCAGAAAAGCCCAGAAAGCATTTCTGAAATGGCCGACCCCCGAAAATCACCCCCTTGAGGATCTACGCTATTCTCCAAGGCTCTGCGCTAAGGTTGAATGGAATCCACCAAAATACTGCCACAAACTCTGCCAAAAGCCCCCAATAGGCAAGGGCTGGCCCCTTGCACAATCTCTAGACCCGAAACGTCCAAAATGACATCAACCCGGAGCTCCCACGAAATGAACTGCGTCCTCCCTCTCAAGACTGCGCAGTCACTAGATGCACTGCTCCAAAACAAAGCTTCAACCCGATTATCCTGCAAAATACTGATAGGAATGCCTCACCCGAGCGAGCACTCGAAGTCTCTCGGGGTTGAGGGTGGGATCTCCGAACGGAGACACTCGGTGCACTAAACAGTGCTGCAGACAAGCTAAACAGATAGTGTGCTGAAGTAGTCAAAGTGACCAGCTCAATATGCATAAACATCCAATGACCAAAATGAGGAGGCTCTCCTCCTTTTACAACGTTGGCCTCTCTCTCAAACCCTAGGCCCATCATCTCCAACGTAGCCTCTCTTGGCCCCACGCTGCCAACTCAACTTGCGCAGTCCCTCCACGTGCTCTAGTGGGTCCCCTCTCTACGTGGTCTCTTTACCCCCCTTGGCCCACTTAAGTTACAACGTTGTGTCTACTAGGGAGTGAACTTTATGTTTAGAGTGAGTTATATTCTCCTTTCTCCCACTTTATTTTTATTTTAACTTTATAAAGGAAAAATTGATCAAAATTAATATTTCTAATTAGCTGCTGCTAATTGGGAATATTACAGTCCTCCCTGCCAAAAATTGCTTTTCCTCAAGCAATGCCTGAACAAGCATCCGCTCTAGCTGATGCTCCCCACCATCACTATAAAATGTGCTTATGTCCCAGATGCACCACTAAATCTTCCCTGTCCTCTGTATCACCCTGATATGGAGGGATTTCTCAATGCCGGGATCCCAAGCCATCCTGTCCAACGTGAAGCTCCACCTACTCCACTCACCATCCTCCCATGCTAATGAAGTCCACCACTTCATCAATGACTTGCTAAAGCCCGATGGAAGATATACATGATCTCCCCATGTGGTATACAGCTCACCCCTAGAGGTTATCGAGATGTGTAGAGCTGTAATGCTCAAGTATCCTGCTAATCTCGAAGAGGCACCAACATGCTGATGCTACGCTACTCTGATCATAAGATACTCCCTATCATGCGCAGACGGTATCCCCCTTTCCTAAGACCTAGTGGCAGGAGATCTATGAGAGAAAATCTCATCCGACCCAGGCATCGCCATGATGCCAATACCTACCCCTCTGAATGCAGCTCTGAATCTATGCAGCAATAGAGAGAGTCTTCCTTGCCCTCCGATGAAGGCCTCTGTGTACCCCCATGTGCCAACCCAACAGTGAACTAGATCACTCTCTGTCCTGACTCCGACCATCATGAGATAGAATGGGCTATCAATCAACTGAATCTCTGCATCCCATAGTCGGACCTGCTACACCCTAGCTCTGTTAACTACGGAAATCCCTCCGTGCCTCATCTCTAGTCCTCGCTCATGACCAATATATAGGGCCCATATATCATGGAAAAATATGATGCATGATAACCTGCCCTGTGTCGACTACTGTGTAGTACTGATGACCCCTGGAAGCCATATGTGACAAATAGCCACCCCCTGAATGAAATCAATAGATAGATATATGATACTCGCAATAGACTCAATGTATGTGGATCCCTCCTGTCCCTGCCAACCATCTCCACTGGATCTGCCATCCACCCTCTCGATAATGTTTCGATACATTGTCTGGAGCCTCGATACATACTGGAATGCTATCTCTATTGTACCCAGTATCCTCTGCTCATGCATGATCTCGACATGCCCTGAGGGAAAAATGACGCATGTCTCCCTCATGACCCGCTCCCCAAGCGTAGGCTCAGCGATGACTGATGTGCCACCCCTGCAGAGGATCATCTCATCCCCTAACCTGTGGCTGCCAACTAGCGCACCGACCTAGTGCCACTGCGGAGAAGTCTCTCCCCTAGTGTGCTGAGTGTCATCCAAATATCTTGGGTGAGCCTCGCGTACCCCGCTACTCATGCCCACAGTGCCAAAGGACAACAACAAAATCGATTGTGCCCATGAGTGATGTAGAAGAGGGTCAGGTGCGTGAGTCCCCACAGATACAGTCAAGTATCGCTCATCTGTCTCCCCATCGATCCTGGGTGAAATACCCCCAAAGGTAAGCCCAGTGTCCCTATCCGTGAGTCTCCCTGGAGGAAATGCTCTAAGACCCTGATGTGCAGCACCGTATGCCCTCGCATACCACCGATCATCCATGTACTCCTTGACATGCCACTGTACACTGAGGCATACCCCTGTACACTGCTGGATACCCCCTACTACTACTGTACCACCCTGTACCGTCTCGTGCCTGGTTCGTGTCAAGGCATCGGTCACTCCCCGTGTGTTCTCAATGTGATGTAGGACACTCCTACTCCACAATGCAGTCCCACACACTATGGTACACCACCATGCGACTCCATGTCCACTGGTAGTCCACTGCTCAATGCTAGAGGCTCCCACACACCCCTGGATGTGATGACCTAGAGTTGTGTCTCTACATGTTGGACCACCCATAATCAGTATCATCATCTCCACTGTCGCATCGCTAAACCCGCTGATGAATGGATCATCACTCCAAACCCTCCCCGAGGAGTCCGAGAAGTGAATCTCCCTATGTGTCAGTAGTGATACCACCACTGCTCGACTCCCCTGTGACCTCTGTGCCCCACACAAAGGTGAAGAATCCTTGGCCCCATATAAGGCACCATCTAGGGCCTGCCAATGCCACCTCCTCCGACAAGCTTCTGCCAAGGTATGTTGATCACTCTATGACTCGGTGTACAAGTGTCATAGCAAGACAACCTAGGGAGTTTGCCCATAAACTGGTTGGCCACTGGAGCTGACCGAAACTCCCCTAGCAAATGCGCATGCTCAACTGCTAGGCCAACTGTACCCTCCAAGACATAGTCAACCAACCTGCCTGGGAAATGACAGGTAGTCCCGCCTAGATCCCAATGCTAGTCTGGGGCTCTTGTATTCCCAGCACCTGGAAACTCATGCTGAACTACACTCGGGTCCACTACTATCTCCATAACCCACTCCACCGGGTACCAACTCAAAATCTCTCGCCATCCAATCTCAACATGTGGATGTCGCACCCTGCGTAACTCTGATCGTCTCATCTCGCTAACCAAGTCAATGTATGAGATTTGACTAGGTGGCTCTGCCTCTCTCTCTCCAATGGAAAGAGGTGACCCAACAATGCTGCTAGCCCCATCTATGCATGCTTGAAGGGGGTTGCCCTGACACTCCAATGTGCCCTCTAACTGTACCATTAGGGAACCCAGTTGCTCCCCAATGTGGGCCAACTTGGCCGCTGACTCGGCACAAACCACTCTCATGCCCTCTAGCTCCTCGTTTTGTAACAGAATAGCCTCTCATACTGATGTGGCCTTCCCTTTCAAAACTAGAAGGTCGGCTCGAAGCTGATGACACCGTTGTGTGCGACCATTGTCCAATACCTCTGTATCTCCTAGTGCCTCATCAAAGGTGGATACATCTCCTGGCACCTCACCCATTTGTCGCGCGCTGCTACCACCTGAAGACTCGGACACAACCCTAGTCATCACCTCAATGGATGGTACTACTAGGGTAAGCTCTACTCTCTCTACTAAGATGTGAGCTGATATGGCCAAAGAAGTCTCCAACACAGGTGACCCCTGCGTCATACTGGGCGTATCCACATGCTCCCCATGACCCTGTGTGCCCTCATCCTCCAAGTGCGAGGTAGCCATTTTGATGGCTTTCGTCTCTGCCATCTGGTTGAGCTGGAAATATATGTCCAACTTCTCCACCCAAGACTTTGCTGAACTGTTTGATAAACCATCAAACGTAGGCAAATGGAATTGGCTCGCTGTACGCTGGGTGTCTCCATCATGATAATGCCGGTGCCCTCTGTGATGGTCGCGGGGTCTGCTGTCCCGCTGGAGCTGAACAAAGTCTCTGAATGAAAGGGCATCCCTGAACTCCTACCCATATGCCTGATACTCAGCAAAATAATCTCCCATGTGGCCAGGCTCTGGCTCTTGCTGTGCTCCTGCTCCAGTGTCTGCAGCCAGAAAAGTGGGCATAGTGGAACGTGTGGGGGCATGTGATGCCATGTGCTGAGTGGCATCGTGCTCCGGAAAATGGTGGGATGTGCTTGAACCCTCACCAATCTGGAAACCCCTTGGGGTTTCACGCTGTCTAGCCTCCACAGCAATGAATCTCTGTCCCATCACCTCAATCTGCCTCGACAGATCCTGTACTGACTCGAGGAGTGCTTCCCCAAACTTCTTCGCATCACTATCATCTGCCATCGGTACTTCCTGCTCTCAGTCTACCACAGGCCCCTCCTGCTCTGCGTCTATCACAGGCTCCTCCTGTTCTGCGTCCACCACCCGAACGCAGTCACCCTCTCCGTAGGTGTTCTCCAACCTACGCTCAATATCTCTGTACTTCCTACCTCTGTAGTAGATGTAGGGTTTCTTCCCCGGTGTCATAGACAACTAGCTCCACAGGCTGAGCCAGATCTATGCTCTGATACCACTGTAGTGGGCTATTTAGCTAAGGCCCAACCACTACACCAAAAGCCCGAACTGTTAGTGAGGGCGGCATCCGAGGGTGTTAAGGGTGAGCTCAACAGCCCACCGGAGCATCTCAAGGACGGCAACTAAACAGCCCCGCAGCTAAACAGCCTCGCAGACCTCGGACACTTGGCAGTGCTCACCCTCAACAGGGTTGCCCTAAACAGGGATATTACAGCCCACCACGCTCCGCAGGTCTCGACCTCGAGACCTCGGCTCTGATACCACCACTAAGGCACAACCACTACAACAAAAGCCCAGACTGTTAGTGAGGGCGGCATCTCAGGGTGTTAAGGGTGAGCTCAACAGCCCACCGGAGCATCTCAAGGACGGCAGCTAAACAACCCCGCGGCTAAACAGCCTCGCAGACCTCGGACATGTGGTAGGGCTCACCCTCAACAGGGCTGCCCTAAACAGGGATATTACAGCCCACCACGCTCCGCAGGTCTCGATCTCGAGACCTCGGTTCTGATACCACTAAGGCCCAACCACTACACCAAAAGCCCGAACTGTTAGTGAGGGCGGCATCCCAGGGTGTTAAGGGTGAGCTCAACAGCCCACCGGAGCATCTCGAGGACGACAGCTAAATAGCCTCGCAGACCTCGGACACGTGGTAGGGCTCACCCTCAACAGGGCTACCCTAAACAGGGATATTACAGCCCACCACGCTCCGCAGGTCTCGACCTCGAGACCTCGGCTCTGATACCACTAAGGCCTAACCACTACACCAAAATCCCGAACTGTTAGTGAGGGCGGCATCCCAGGGTGTTAAGGGTGAGCTCAACAGCCCACCGGAGCATCTCGAGGACGGCAGCTAAATAGCATCGCAGCTAAACAGCCTCGCAGACCTCGGACACGTGGCAGGGCTCACCCTCAACAGGGCTGCCCTAAATAGGGATATTACAGCCCACCACGCTCCGCATGTCTCGACCTCGAGACCTCGGCTCTGATACCACTGTAATATCCCTTTTCAGGGATATCTCTCAAACACAGTCAACTTTAAACCAGAGATTACCAGATATTTCACCTCTGAGAAAAGGATGAGATCTGGAAGCTACCTGGCCCTCACCAGACTCTGTCCATAGAGAATGGGCAAAACACAAAAGATGGTATAGCAGTGGAAATGTCTCAAAGGGAAAATAAGCAATGATGCGGGTCATACAACAGTACATGAAATGCTAGAAACAGTATATGCAACAGATACACATAAAATAGAGAGAATAATGAGCCATTTTATTATACTGAGAAATAGCAATGAGTACAAGAGGTGATCAGAGTGATGGCACCTCGACTTGCACCAGGCAAGTGAAGAAATACTCTCAGAATGACAAAGGAATGGCTGCTCTTTGATCTGCGTCCAAGCTGCTGGAAAACTACCATGTAGCTGCTACTGTTGGAACAAGATGAGTATTTGGGGCTGCTCCCCTACTCGGAATAAGCTGAAACTCCGGAATCAACCTCTACTCAGCAAACCCAGAAAATCCCAGAAAGCATTTCTGAAATGGTCGACCCCTGAAAATCACCCCCTTGAGGATCTATGCTATTCTCCAAGGCTCTGCGCTGAGGCTGAATGGAATCCACCAAAATACTGCCACAAACTCTGCCAAAAGCCCCCAATAGGCAAGGGATGGCCCCTTGCACAATCTCTAGACTCGAAACCTCCAAAATGACATCAACCCGGAGCTCCTACGAAATGAACTGCCTCTTCCCTCTCAAGACTACGCAGTCACTAAATGCACTTCTCCACAACAAAGCTTCAACCCGATTCTCCTGCAAAATACTGATAGGAATGCCTCACCTGAGCGAGCACTCGAAGTCTTTCGAGGCTGAGGGTGAGATCTCCGAACGGAGACACTCGGTGCACTAAACAGTGCTGCAGACAAGCTAAACAACTAGCGTGCTCAAGTAGTCAAAGTGACCAGCTCAATATGCATAAACATCCAATGACCAAAATGAGGAGGCTCTCCTCCTTTTATAACGTTGGCCTCTCTCTCAAACCCTAGGCCCATCATCTCCAACGTAGCCTCTCTTGGCCCCACGTTGCCAACTCAACCTGCGCAGTCCCTCCACGTGCTCTAGTGGGTCCCCTCTCTACGTGGTCTCTTTTCCCCCCTTGGCCCACTTAAGTTACAACGTTGTGTCTACTAGGGAGTGAACTTTATGTTTAGAGTGAGTTATATTCTCCTTTCACCCACTTTATTTTTATTTTAACTTTATAAAGGTAAAATTAATCAAAATTAATATTTCCAATTAGCTGCTACTAATTGGGAATATTACACCAAGCGTCTATATGTAGAAATTAAAGAGGTAAAGTGAATTAAATTACACATGTGATGAAATGTTCTAAGTGACGTGGATTAAGCTTTCTTTTAATCTCTCGATTAGAGATTAGATCACGGTCGTTAGTTTGCCAATGAGAAAAGTATAAGAGAAGGGCTTGGGGTAAGTTGGAGAACATGCACACATTGCAGAAGCACTGAAGCTAAGTCAAATTTCTAGGGAGAGTTTTGCTAAGGAATTCGAAGTGAATTTTCCCTACAGTGAGGGGCAGAGATCGGTAAGGGATGATCTGATCCGAGGCCGAGAATACAGCAACAGAGAGGCAGCATCGTACCAGGGCAGTGTAGAGGCCAACAGGAGGGACGCAGAGGGTGATGCAAAAGCAGTGCAAAGGCCTTCAGAGTGACGCAGGGGCAGCCTACACTGGGCTAGAGTGCTGACACAAAGGCTGGAGAAGCTGTGTTGAGGGTTCTAGTGGGGCAGAAAGGCTCGTTATCTGTAAATATCGATTGAGGGTGTGATTTGGCCATATTTTCTGTTGCCTAGTGATAAGGTACAGCTGCCGTGTATTTTCTCTATAGGAAAACCTTTTCTGGTGCCCAGATTGTTGTATGATGTTCTGCATAATAATAAATCCCTCTAGAGCTATTGCACCGGTTTTCTCGCATTGGGTTTTTCCGACGACATTTGTCCAAAAAATCTGTGTAATTTTGTCATATGTGCATGATTTTTAGTAAATGATCTGTATAGGTGTTGGCTGCAGTTTGTATTTTCTTTAATATTTTTCCGAATACTTTAGTTAAATAACTTGTTAATTAATCAAACAAGTATGCGAAGTAGATCAAGACACTGCATTAGGGTTTTTGTTTTGAAACCTTCTCATGGTATAAGAGCATTGCAGATCAAGTTGAGCCATCAGCAAAGCGACTGAAGGTATTTGTTGCCAAAAGGGTAGCTGAAGCAGCAGAGATCCAGAAGAAGGCAGTGCAGCACCAGGAGGGACGCAGACCCTGCAAGAGTGATGCAGAGCTAGTCTGCTCACGCAGAGGCTGACACAGTCCAGAGAGGTGACGCAGAGCCAGTCTGCTCACGTAGAGGCTGACACAACACCAGGAGAGGGACGCTGAGCCAGTCTGCTCACGCAGAGGCTGACACAACATTAGGAGGGTGACGCAAACCGAGTGGAGAGTTGCTGTGGAGTTTGCCAAAGTCTAGAAGTGCAGTTTCTGAACTTCAGAAGTTGCTGGTGTGGCATAGGTTATGTCGGTGCATAATAGTGCCTAGCAAAGGTGACAAAAGCGGGGGAGAACAGTCGCTCAACAGATTCTCTAGCCAAGGAATCTGAGTTTGATCAAGAGGAGTGATCATAGGGGACTGATTCATCAGATTTGGTGAAGGATTTTCGGGAGGGAAATCATTTGTCAGAGGGAGCACATTCTCTAGAGGGGTTCTTTCGCCAAGAAGCCTAGATCCAGTCTTTTGCTGAGTGTAGCAGCATCTGAAGGGAGAAGAGTTTTTGATTCGACAGATTGAGCAGAGATGGTTTCTCATGGACTGAGAGATCATGATAGGTTGGACGGTGTGTCCAACTTTGTCATTTGGAGGACCAGAATCTTGACAGTCCTGGATGAGTACGACATCAAGGACCATGTTGAAAATGTCCCATATGTGCCAACCGATACAGATCCCCTGAAGAAATTCAACGAGAATCAAGCGCGGGCTAAGCGCTTGATCATGGATGGAGTAAAGGATCACGTGGTCCCTCATAAGAACACGACAAATGAGATGTGGAAAACATTTAACACGATGTATCAGGGAAGCTCCGTCCAGAGGAAGATGCTTTTGGAGAATCAGATGCAGTTGTTCCAGATGCAGAAGGGAGAGGAAATTTATCCCTTCCTCTTTAGACTTCAGACTATCTGGGACCAGCTGATTGCCATGGGGTCAACTCCGGATGAAGGGCTCATGGTGAGGATTGCCCTAAATGCAGTCATCGATGAATGGGAGATGTTTTTCCAAAGATTATTGGGTAGAGCAACGCTACCATCCTGAGTGGACATGTGGGCAATCCTTTGTCAAGAGGAAATAAGGAGAATAACCAAGAAGCAAAGAAAAAACGATGGAATCAAAGTAAAAAAAGAGGAGAAGGAGGATGAAACCCTTGCATCTAAGGGATAGAGGCAACAAGGGAAGAAGAAGGACCTCTCCAAGGTTCGTTGCTTCAGGTGTGGTGAACTTGGACACTTCACCAACAATTGTCCTAAGCGGAAGGACAATGAAGCATCTGATTCCAAGGCAGCAACAGCAAAAGGGGGCAATGGAAGCGACGATAACATAGCCATGAGTGCTCATGAACCAAGGAAGTGGGGCGATATTGATTTGTAGAGCAACTACAGATGGATGGCAGGATCCTTGAGGTGCCCAAACTCTTGGATCACATACGAGCTACGAGACCCTTATAATAGTAGCAAGATGACTGGAGCAATGGGTGCAGAAGATCATGGAGAAGCAGAGGCAGAGCTGGGACGCTGAAGTCTAGAGCAGCGCAGAGGAGAGTTAGCAGCAGCGTAGAGGCTGATGGGATTTCAGCAGCGCAGAGGAAATGCTTATGCAGTGCAATGCAGCAGACAACGCAGTGCAGTGCAGCAGACAACGCAGTGCTTCAGAGAGACAGCGCATAGCAACAACAAAGGGTGCTTCAGTGATGAGATGCAGCCCAACTGACTTGTTTGTTAGTGATTGGGTGATGGTCCTTCAGTTGCTTACTTCTCAGCAATTGAGTTGAAGTGCAACAGTTAGCAGTGGCAGTGCTATGGGCAGCATGATGCAACAATTTGAGTGGGAGCTATAGTACGGATGTAGCAGTATCGGTGGTAGTGACATGGGCATCAGTACAGAGAGAAACAGTGCAGTGGATGGAGGGTAGCAACCCAAGCATCAACAGCGCAGAGATCGATGTCGAGATCAGGGTGATGCTTCAGTGTGGAAGTATTGCTAGAGCACACTGTTGAGATTTTGTATAGTTGGTGTAGCATCGGGTGTGCTCTAGCCCTGAAAATTTGTGGAGGGGCTAAGACACACTTGAACTCCAAAAACCATAAAGTGTTTTGTGAAATTTTAGCTGGTGTTCAAGTTATTCAAATAATTAATTATTTTAATGTATTTCTTAAGTCTAAACTTAGGAAAATTAAATAATTAAAGTGAATTAAATAACACATGAGCTGAAATGTTCTAAAAGACACGGATCAAGTAATATTTTAATCTCAACCGTTGATGAATGTTTTAATCTCGGTCGTTGATGAGATGAATGAAAAGGTATAAGAGAAAGGCTTGAGGCTCAGTTGGAGACACACACAGATGTAGAGCTGAGAGAATAGATTTGGAATTCTAGGGCAGGGTTTGCTAAGAATCTCCAGAAGAGTTTTTCTGCAGCGAGGGGTAGTATTGGCTGAGGGATGATCTGATCCTGGAGCCAAGAGTCTGTAAGAGGCAAAGGAGCAGCAAACGAGGATAGCGCAGAGGGGGAGATAGCAACAACAGTAGCTACGCAGCAGTTGCGCAGGTGTTACGCAGGTGCTACGCAGGATAGCGCTGCAGCTCCAAAAGGTTTTAGAATTACGCAGAGGGTCTCCAGGGCTAGCGTAAGGCCTGCATCACCCTCTCTGGGGTTACACAGTCCCTCTTTGGGCAGTGCAGTGGCACACAAAGCCTAGCAGGGCTGATGCTGGGGCTTCAGGGGCAACGCTGGGGTTTCTAGGGCCAGATCCGGGCTGAGTCTTGTAAATCTCGTTTGAGGGTGTGGATCAGTCAAATATTTGGTCTTGGAACAACAGGTTAGCTGCAGATTTATTTTATTCTCTGTCAGGTTTTCCAGATCTGGAACTTAGATTTACTGTACTCAGAATCTACTTAATAAAATAAACCCTCATATCTGTTGCATCGGTTTTCCCGCTTTTGGCTTTTCCGGGGACTTATGTCCAAAAATCCATGTGTCACTTTATATGAACGAGCGTATTATTGAGTAAATGATCTGCATGTGTAGATTGTAGTTGTGTTTACTTCGGTATTTTTTGAATCTAATTTCTAAAGATAACTTTTATAATTTAAATCAAGTAGGAGAAGTAAACCATGATACTCCAGTAGAATTTTCACATGGTATCAGAGCGATAACAAATTACGCTGAATATCCAGCAATCAGCTGAAGAATATATTTTTCTGCAGGATAGTAGCGGAAGCAACAGAGATCCGGAAGGGGCAGCTTGACAGCTGGAGGACGCAGATCCAGGAAGGGACAGTGTTGCAGATTCAGAAGGCCATCTGGCTTACGTAGAGCCTTCCCAGGCCAACGTAAGGCCTGCATCACCCAGTCTGGGGTTACGCAGTCCACTTCTGAGTAGCGCGAAGGTTGCGCTGTTCCAGTCAGTGAGACACAATCCAATATTCCTTCTGTTGTAGAAAGCCTTGCCAAGATCTGGAAGCAGTGCTTCAGATCTTCAGCAGTGCTGGTGTGGTGGAGATTCTGCCGGTGCAGAATTGTGCCTCGCTAAGTCAACAAAGGAGGGAGGAAGACAACTACTCAGCAGATTTGAGCCAAACAGATTTGAGATTCGATTAGGAGGGTGATTAGAGAGTACTGTCTGATTGTGTTTGGGTGAAATATTTCCAGGAGGGAAATCAATGGTCAGAGGGAGCAGCTACTATAGAGGGTTTCTAATCACCAAGAAACCCAAATCCAAAATTTTTCTGTTGAGTGTTGCAACAAAAAGAGGGAGAGGAGTATCTATTCTGACAGATCTGAGCAAGATGGCGAGATATTGATTGAGAGATCAGGATAGGTTGGACGGCATGTCCAACTTTGTTATCTGGAAGGCCAGAATCTTGTCAGTTCTGGATGAGTATGGTCTCAAAGATCATGCAGAAAAAGTTCTAGCTGTACCAACCGATGCAGATCCTCTAAAGAAGTATGAAGAAAATCAAGCGTGGACTAAGCGTTTGATCATGGACGGAGTGAAAGACCACGTCATACCTCATATGGCCAGAAATAATATGGAAAATGAGATGTGGGTAGACTTGGACACGATGTATCAAGGAGGCTCGGTCCAATGAAGGATGCTTCTGGAGAACCAGATGTGGTTGTCCAAATGATGAAGGGCGTAGGGATAGATCCATTCCTCTTCAGACTTCAGACTATCCGTGATCAGTTGATTGCCATGGGTGCAAATCCGGATGAGGGGCTCCTAGTGAGGACGACCCTAAATGTAGTCTCGGAAGATTTGGAAACATTTGTCCAGAGCATTTTGGGAAGGGCAGTGTTACCATCATGGGCTGACATGTGGGCTATCCTCTGCCAAGAGGAGATCAGGAGGATCACCAAGAAGCATAATATGAGTGGTGGAAGCAGATCAGCTAGAGTGAAGAAAGAAGAGGAGGATGATGCAGCCCTTGCATCAAAGGAAAGGAAGCAACAAGGGAAGAAGAAGATGGACATTTCCAAGGTCCAGTGCTTTAACTGTGGCGATCTTGGACACTTCGCCAGCACTTGTCCTAAAAAGGACAAAGGATCTTCTGATTCCAAGGCAGCAGTAGCAAAGGATGATGGTTCTGATGATGATGCAGCCATGAGTGCTCATATGCCTCGAGAGAAGAGGTGGGGTGACATGGATCTGTAGAGCATCTACAGAGAAGGTGGTGGGATCATTGAGTCAGCCCTACTCTTGGATCACATACGAGCTACGGGAGCCTTAACACGGTAGCGGGATGAGTCGGGAAATGGTTGTAGAAGGTCACAGTGAAACAAAGGGTAGTGATGGAGAGCTGAAGAGGGAGCAACATAATGCAGAGGCAGCAACAACGTGGAGGCTGTTAGGGTCCTATAAATATAGGATTCAAAATTTTTGAATTGACTTTGATAGTCTTGTAAATATGTGCATACCTCGCTTTCTGCAAGTTGTATTCCCAAATTAAAAAATGAAAATATTGTATGTCCTAAAAGAACAATCAAAGGACAAAAAGAAACAAAGATCAAAAAAAGAATATCAAATATGAACCCCATCAAAAATAGATCATGAAAGTGTTGCAAGTTTAAATGCCACTACTTTACTTTATTGCAAGAATAATGATTATGTGCAGAGTGTCAATAAATGCCATAATCCATGATCAGTTAAACAGTTTAATCTTAACTTTTCATGCTTTCAATTTCATGTTTTAGATAGAGAATAAGTATTTGTCAAACAATTTAAACTTGACAAATCAGTAGATAGGTAGAGAATAATGATGAGCTCAACAGTTTAATCTGAGCCCTCAGATGAAATAAGGTAGATTTAGATAGTTTTATGCTTTGAAAGAAAATGTTTTAAGGTTGCAAGCCTAAATGCACCTACAAAATGAAGAAAAAAATGTTAGAAATAGAAATTGGGTAGGTAGAAAGAAGTGGAACAATCATGTAAATAATACATCATCGGGAAAAATCACTATTTTCCCCTCCCCTATGAGTATTCAGTATTCTAGGCTATCAGTCAAACAGGCTCAGAGCATTTATCTGACTTTTGTTGGGACCGGATCCAAGGCTCTATGACTGGTTAGTTAAAAATATTGAATTCCTACCTTAAACCCTCATTCATCAACATTTACCCTTCACTCATACATCAAAACCCCTTTTTTCTAAGTAAAGACACATTCTTACTTAGTAAAATTGAAAACCCTAAAATAATTAATGTGTGTCCCCAAAGAAGTAACCGATGATAAGCGAGAAAAATTTCCGGACGAAGGATATAGAAAAATACAATGCTGAACCGAGATCAGCCGAAACAGTGCACACATGGGATTCCGGAAAAGGCGAGCCATTTTATTAATACGAAAGGGTACATAGAGAGAGGTACGAAAAAATGGGAAGTAAGTGCTTTTATCCTTGCCTGAGCAGGCGGAGTTATATCGACGGTGGCCAGAGCGTAACCAAGACGACGTCTAGGCGCTACGGCCCAGGCGGGCCCCCCATGACCCCCGGCCACTATGGTGAGCGAGAAACGGTCGATCTCAAACTCCGAGCCCTCATCGACGCGTGCGCTGGTGACGGCGCGAGCGGATGAGCGCGGTCACACCCAAACCTCCGGACGGATGGATCAACTGCGAATGCTGAAAACGGCTGACGAATCCATCTCACACAAACACAGCACTCCTCGGATCGACGTCCTGCAGTGGATACGCACGAATGCTCAGATCTGCTGGATCTAAAGCCTCCAAAGCCTCCAAACCAGATGCGTCCTATCCCTCGTCTGCGTCCTCGTAGCCGGATACGCTGCTAACCGTTCGGATCTATCTTTTGGATGCGACAATATCTCTTCGGATCTGCACGGCCACTGGTGGATGCGATGTTCTCTTCGGATCTAGGCTAGATCCCCGATACCTCCTCGGATACGCAATCTCACCCGGTGGATCTAGTGCTATGCCTTCGGATACGCATCATACAAAACTAGATGCGCAAATATTCTGCTCGGATCTACCCTCTCCCACAGTACGAATCTATCGGTGTGCCCTTCGGACACGCGTCCTCCTCTTCAAGGGAGGACGACATCCTCACTCCAAGGGCCCGATGCGTCCTTCCTCCTCTGGACGACGTTTTCCTTGCTCGGATGCGGGTTGCGTCCTCCACGAACGAGTCCTCACTCTCCTGGGCTGATCAGCGTCCTCTCTCCTCCTGAAACAACGTCCTTCCTCCTCTGAACTGCACAGCCACAAGAGGGCTCCTTCCTCTCCGACTCTGCACCAGAAACTGCTGCTACTTTGCTACTGAAACTGAAAGGTGTACTCAAAACAGAACCTTACTAGGGCGGGCACTCGAAGTCCCCCGAAGCTAAGGGTGAAACCGGAAATAACCTTACCAGGGCAGGCACTCGAAGTCCCCCGAGGCTAAGGGTGAGATCTCCGACCGGAGACACTCGGTTGCACTAAACAGTGCTGCAGACCGACTAAACAACCGGCGTGCTGAAGCAGACAGAAGTCTAGCTCTCAATAATAATATCAAATCTTCAATGATCCAAATGAGGTGAGAACCTCCCCTTTTATAATGCCAAACTCCCTCCAAAACTTAACTCTCCTTTGACCTGCGCAGTTTACCTTGGGTCAGCCTGATGCCTCCCCCATCATACTCATGTGGACCCCCAAGGCCCCCTCTCTAAGTTATAACGTTAATCTACTAGGAAAAGAACACTTTATTATAAAGTGAGGTGACTAAAGTGAGGTGACCCCTCTTATTTCTCACTTTATTTATTATTTCTAGCTAAAGCGGCAAAATAAAGCAAAAATGCAATATTCCAATTAGCAAGGCTAATTGGGAATATTACAGTCTCCCCCGGCAAAACATTGCTTGTCCTCAAGCAACTGGAGTGATGGGTGCTGTAAGATCTTCTCATCCTCCCAAGTGGCATCCTCATCCGGCAGATTCTTCCATCTCACCAAGAACTCTCTGATCTTCCTGCTCCGCAGCTGTCTCTCCCTGGTGTCAATACTGGCCTCCGGCTGTAACACCAAGTGCCCCTCATCATCTGTCGGTGGTAGCTCCCCGGTGACTGTCACGTGCTGGCCCAGTGCCTTCTTCAGGCATGATACATGGAAGATGTTATGAATCCGGCTGCCTTGGGGCAGTTCCAACTCATATGCAACTTGCCCGATCCTACGTATCACCCTGTACGGTCCATAAAAGCGAGGCTTAAGCTTCTCTGCCCCCTTCTGTTTGAGTGAAGACTGTCGGTATGGCTGTAACCGTAGGTAGACTAGGTCCCCTACCTCAAAGTGTCTCTCCACCCGACCCTTATCAGCATACAACTTCTGCTGATTTTGTGTTGTGGCTATGTTGTCCTTGAGAGTTCGGAGGATATCTTGGCTCTCTTGGATCCATAACTTGGCTCGCGGAGCCCTGCTAACCCCAAACATCATGTCCACAAAAGATAGGGAGTGATATCCATACAATGCATAGAAAGGTGTCATACCGATAGACATATGGTGGGTTGTGTTGTAGCAATACTCGCCCAAATGTAGCCATTTCAGCCACGCTCTCTGTTGCCCACTGACGTAGTTACGCAAGTAGCCCTCTAGCCACTTGTTAACTATCTCCGTCTGCCCGTCCGTCTGGGGATGATAACTAGTGCTCGGTGTCAATTCTGTCCCCACTAGTCGGAAGAGTTCCTGCCAAAATCCTCCCATAAATCGGCTATCCCGGTCACTAACAATGGTCTTGGGTAGACCATGCAATCTGAAAACCTCCCGGAAAAACAACTCTGCTACCTGTGCTGCTGTATGATGCGCCGAAATGGCGAAAAAATGAGCATACTTCGTTAGCCGGTCAACTACTACGAAGATGCAGTCCTTGCCCTGCACTGTGGGCAACCCCGTGATGAAGTCCATCGAGATACTTTCCCACTTCCCCTCCGGAATGGGAAGCGGCTGCAATAGCCCCGCCGGATGGCTCATCTCTCCTTTGTTCCGCTGGCAAACCTCGCACTCCCTGACATGCTGGAGTACGTCCTCCTTGAGGCCCTTCCATGCAAATCTCTCCCGGATGGCCCTGTACATCTTGGTGAACCCCTGGTGGCCCGCCAATGGTGAATCATGTGAAGCCTGGAGTATCTTCTCCTTGAGCTGAGACCCCTCAGTCAAGAAGATCCTATCCCTGTAATAGATGACTTCATCGGTCACCTTGTACCTACTATCTGCTACCTGTCCATCCAGCACCTCGCATGCAAATCTATCTTTGGAGTACTCAACCAGTAGTCGAGCCTTCCAATCAGCGTCCAAGCTCATGAGTGATAATGTGGCTGGTCTACGGGAAAGGGCATCAGCTACCACATTATTTTTCCCTTTGACATACTCTATGTCAAAATCGTAAGCCTGGATCTTGCTGATCCACTTTTGCTGCCTCTCCTGCAACTGCTTCTATTCCAGAAAGTACTTCAGGTTGTTATGATCTGTCCTCACCCTGAATCTGCCGCCTACTAGGTACTGCCGGAATTTGGCCAATGCATGCATGATGGCCAGCATCTCCTTGTCATAGATGGGATAAAGCCTCTCGTGTGGAAGGAGCTTCCGGCTCTCGAACGCAATCGGATGACCCTCCTGCATCAACACTGCTCCAATCCCCTCTCCTGATGCATCGCACTCTAGGACAAAGGGCTGCGTAAAATCTGGCAATGCCAACACGGGACAACTGCTCATCACCTCCTTGAGCTTATCAAAAGCTCGCTGTGCCGTATCCGACCAACTGAATGCCCCCTTCCTCGTCAACTCCGTGAGGGGTGCAGCAAGCTGAGAGAAGCCTTTGACGAACTTCCTGTAATAGGTGCATATACCAATGAACCCTCGAAGTTCTGTTACATTCCGTGGCTCTGGCCAGTCCCTGATAGCCCGGATCTTCTCCTCGTGGACTCTCACCCCGTCCACTCCTATGATGTGCCCCAGATATAGCATCTCCGTCAATCCAAACTCACACTTGGAGAGCTTGGCAAAGAACTGCTGCTCCTCCAGGATGTGCAAGACCGTCTCAATGTGCTGTAGGTGCTCCTCCCAGGTCCTGCTGTATATAAGGATATCATCAAAGAAAACCAGCACGAACTTCCTCAGATGATCCCTAAAAATATGGTTCATACAAGACTGGAAAGTAGCGGGTGCATTGGTCAACCCAAATGGCATGACCAGGAACTCAAAGTGCCCATAATGACACCTGAAAGCAGTCTTGGGAATGTCCTGTTCCCTCATGCGTATCTGATGGTACCCGGATCTCAAATCAATCTTCGAGAAGAACCGTGCTCCTCTCAACTCATCCATCAACTCATCGATCCTGGGAATGGGGTACCTGTTCTTCAGGGTCTTCTTGTTCAGAGCCCTGTAATCAATGCACATGCGTAATGTGTCGTCCTTCTTCTTCACCAGCACTACTGAAGAAGCGAAAGGACTGGTGCTGGGTCGAATGTGCCCAAGGGCCAGCAGCTCTTGAATGGCCCGTTCTATCTCATCCCGATAGGCTTTGGGATGCCTATACGGTGTGGTGATTACCGCCTGTATCCCCTGCTCCAGCTCGATCGTGTGCTCAAACCCCCGATTCGGTGGCTGTCCTGGCGGAATATCTCCAAAAACTACTGCATACCTGTCGAGAAGAGTCTGTAGATCAGGGTGCACCGTCCGTCCTGTATCTACTGCCTCTGAAGCCCGCAACTCGACTGCCCACTCTATATCTCCCTTGCGGAATGTCGCCTCCATGCTGTGTGCCGATACTGTCTGAGGTGGATATGTGTTCTGCCCTCGGATCTTCTCATGCCTCCCCGTCTTGGGATCATCCCACTCCATCTCCAGGGCCTTCCAATCAGTGGTGACCTTCCCCAGAGTAATAAGCCACTGAACTCCCAATATCACATTGGTGTCCGGAATGTCCACCACGAAGAAGTGATCGGTCAATGTATAGGTGCCCATCGTCACTGATAACTCTGGTACATATCGAGCACAAGCCATGGTCTGATCTCCTGGGACCAAAACGGAAAACCCATCAAAGCCCTCCGTCGGTATGCCTCTCCGTGCAACCATCTGGGCATCAATGAAGTTGTGGGTAGCCCCACTGTCGACTAAGACCGAAACTCTCTGTCCGCGCACTGTCCCACGTACGCGCAATGTCAGATACTTGGGGACTCCTCGTAATGCTGCTAGAGCTCCCCCAGTAGGTGCGAATGAAGCCCCACCTGCATCGGGTGGTGGAGGTGGTAAGGTACTCTGCGCTGCATAATATCCTCCTGTCTCCTCATCATCCCCCTCATCCTCTTCCCCGCTGCTCTCGGAGAAGACCTCTATGAAATGTGCCTTCCCTGCCGTACACTTGTGTCCCGGTGCCCACGGCTCCTGGCAGGTGAAGCATAATCGCTTCCGTCTCGGCTCTCTCCTGGCCTCATCATCAAACTGTCCTCGTCCTGGATTCGCCTTGGGAGGCGGAACCCTCGTGTCCTTACCCTTAGGCTGGAAAGCCTGTCTCTGGGGATAAGGTGGCCGAGTCCTAGGCAAGACATCTTGTAGGTCACGGGCCCTACTGACAACATTCTGTAGTGTAGCCGGTTTGTTTGACCGGACTAGGCCACGAAGTGGCTCTGACAGCCCCTCCACAAACATAAGGACCATCCGAGCTGTCGATAAGTCAGGTACCATCACTGAAACCTTCAAGAAGTCTGAGATGTATGCCTCTGCACTCCCCGTCTGTCTGAGCTTGGTCAGCTCGAAGAAAGGCTGCTCCGGGTCCTTCCTGTCAAAACGTTCCACCACTCTCCTGGTGAACTCAGCATATGTCGTCACTGCGGAATGTCCCAGTGTTGTCAACCCATGAAACCACCAGTCCTGGGCCTCACCCTCTAAATGCAATGCAGCCATCTTAATGGCCTCCCTCTCTGGCATCTGGTTAAGCTGAAAATAGAGGTCCAACTTCTCCACCCAAGACTTTGCCGTAGTCTTCTGTGATCCATCAAACATCGGCAAATGGAATTTACTTGCTGCACGGTGACTATCACGGTGGGATCCACGTCCCTTGTGTTGGTCCTGCTCATGGGCCTTGCCTCCACATCGGAACTGGATATAGCGATCTAAGGGGAAAGCATCCATGAACGCCTGACCCAGGCTCTGCCAGTCTGCAAAAATGGCCGCATGTTGAGCTAGACCCCCATCTTTTGGTGCTGTCGACCCCTCGTCCTCTACCGGAAAGGTAGGCATGGTGGGTCGAGTGGGTGCGGGATTGACCCTCTGTGCACCACCCCGCACTCCTGTCTCTGCGTCTTCAAATGTGGGCATATAGGGTCTCTACGCTGTCACAATGGGAATAGCGTCTGGTATGTAGTGAGACACGCCCGATCCCTCTCCCACCTGGAGAACCCTAGGGGGTTCTTTCTGTGTTACCTCTACAGCTGCAACTCTCTTGGTTACATCCTGCATGTGATGGATGAGTGTATCCACCTTCTCAGCCAACTTCTCAACTATGTCCTCCATTGGATTCCGTTGTTCTGTCTCTAAATCAGAATCACTTCCCCCGAAGAGACTCTTCCGATGGATGTATGGGTTACCCCCGGGCGTCATAGACTACTAGCACCACAGGCTGAGCCAGATCTATGCTCTGATACCACTGTAATATCCCCAAAGGGAAATAACCAGTAATAAACAGAAATATGCCAGACAGATATAGAAAATACAATGCTGAACCAGATCATGGAACAATTACACATAGAATGCCAGAAAACTGAGCCATTTTATTAATCTGAAAGTACATAGAGAGGAGTACAAGAAAATCAGAGTAAGTGCACCTATCCTTGCCCTAGGCAAGTGGAGACCCTCTCAGATAGATAATGGCTGCAACAAGGCAATCGTCCCTACTGCATTGCTAAGAAAGGCGAAGGCAAGGCTAATGATGCTATGGGCGAAGGGCGAAACGGTCGATCTCAAACTCCAAACCCTCATCAATGGAAAACGCGCTCTTGCTGGTGACGGGCGCGAGAAACGGATGAAGCAACGATCACCCAAACCTCCGGACGGATGGATCAACTGCGAATGCTGAAAACGGCCCGACGAGTCCGTCTCACCGCTCTCTCCTCGGATCGTCCTACACAGTGGATCTGCCTTCGAATGCTCGGATGTAACGGATGCGAAGCACTCCATAAACCGGATGCGTCCTATCCCTCCTGATCTGCGTCCTCCTTGGTCAGATCTGCTACTAACCCTTCAGATCTATGCTGGATCTGACAATATCTCTTCAGATCTGCAACCTCCAAGGCTGGATCTGATGTTATCTCTTCAGATCTAGGCTAGATCTGCCAATATCTCCTCAGATCTGCAATCTCCCAAGCTGGATCTAGTGCTATACCTTCAGATCTGCAACATACAAAACTAGATCTGCAAATATCTGCTCAGATCTACCCTCTCCAAGGCTGGATCTATCAATGGCCTTCAGGTCTGCGTCCTCCTCTTCAGAACTGGACAGCGTCCTCACTCCCACAGCTGAACTGCATCCTTCCTCCTCCGGGACAGCGTTTTCTCTGCTCAGATCTGGACTGCGTCCTCCCTGGAACAACGTCCTCACTCTCCCAGGCTGTTCAGCGTCCTCTCTCCTCCTTGAACAACGTCCTTCCTCCTCTGAGCTGCGTAGCCACAAGAGGGCTTCTTCTCCTCCAAATCTGCACCAGAAACTACTGCTACTTTGCTACTGAAACTGAAAAGTGTACTCAGAATAGAACCTTACTAGGGCGGGCACTCGAAGTCCCCCGAAGCTAAGGGTGAAACCAGAAATAACCTTACCAGGGCAGGCACTCGAAGTCCCCCGAGGCTAAGGGTGAGATCTCCGACCGGAGACACTCGGTTGCACTAAACAGTGCTGCAGACCGACTAAACAACCGACGTGCTGAAGCAGACAGAAGTCTAGCTCTCAATAATAATATCAAATCATGAATGATCCAAATGAGGTGAGAACCTCTCCTTTTATAATGCCAAACTCCCTCCAAAACTTAACTCTCCTTTGACTTGCGCAGTTTACCTTGGGTCAGCCTGATGCCTCCCCCATCATACTCATGTGGACCCCCAAGGCCCCCTCTCTAAGTTATAACGTTAATCTACTAGGAAAAGAACACTTTATTATAAAGTGAGGTGACTAAAGTGAGGTGGCCCCTCTTATTTCTCACTTTATTTATTATTTCTAGCTAAAGCGGCAAAATAAAGCAAAAAGGAAATATTCCAATTAGCAAGGCTAATTGGGAATATTACAATTAACTTCATCCCTTCATAAGCATTCATAAAAACCCACAAAATTACATTTATCCTAAGTATTAGTGAAAGAAATATAAGGATTAGCAATGCTTGATTTTATACTATACTTAGAGATAATATGTATTTTGTTTTTATTACACTACCCTTTCATATTAACCTTTAACATACTTTTATTAAAATCCCTAAGAAATACCCTCCCATACTGATTAATTCCTTATATCTAAATACCCCAAAAAACCCACTATTATAAAGTTTTGACCAAAGTCTATTATCCCATGTGCGCAAATAAAAACCCCAAATTGTAAACCCTTCGGTCTAAAAACTAGCATTATTGAAATATCCCTACCCTATGGTTTGAAAACTGTAAAAGGTTTAAATAACTATATAATATATATTAACTCGCCTGCATATGTTTTATTAAAACAATTCGCAAATGGTTTTAAATAAAAAACATTAACCCCGCCTATACCATTATTAAAACATTCCATATATGTTTTAAACTATATAACCCCCGCCACATATTAACCCTTTCGCTACATATAACCAGACTAGGTCCCACCTTTTCATTTCAAAGCAACTCTCAAAACAATCACGACTGTTTGCTTTAAACCTTTAGATCTGACGGACAAAAGATGATACCGCATAGAAAAGATGCAAGACCGCCCGATAGCCAAAGCCACGCGAAATGGGTGGTTTCACCCATTTATCTCCCATCCACGTGGCCTTCCCTCATTCGATCGCATACGTTGAGGTTAAAACAACTTACCACCTGAAGCCTACGCAATAACCACTTGCGGTTTCGTCTATCGCATTTCAAAACCGCCTCCTGTCAGACAAGACTTGCATTCAATGTAATTCATGCATTTTGATAAAACCTTTGGTTAAACCTTTATTCATTTATCTTATCGTTTAACCTTTGTGTTTGCTTTCTCGACTGTATAAACCTGTTAAAGCTTGTTTCCACCATTTTTTATGCCCAAAACCTGTGAAACCTTTCCTCGAAACCCGTGAAGACTGTAGAGAAGATGCGCCTTGCTCTAGAGGAACTGCTGAAGCCATCAATTCGACCAGAGGCTATAAAAACCCTTTCAAAGTCGATATCTGCATCAAAACAGGTATTTTTCTCAGAATTCAACCTGCAACCAAATTGAAGAAACCTTTTTAATTCAATTGCCCAAAAAGTCCCAAAAACAGGCCAAACTTTGGCAAATTTTTCCCAGAAACCCTATTTGTCTACTGTGCGCTTTTTCAAGGAAATTTATCAATTTTCCACAGTTTAATAGTCCATTTCAAGCTTTGAAATAAGCCAGAAATCCTCTGCAGGTGCCCTAATCTTCTGTAACCCTTTTCAACAGATTTTTAGCCCATTTTTCAATCCAAAAAAACTCAGAAACCCCTGTTTTCTGTTTTAGACCAATTTTAAAGCCTCAAAAATTCTTTGATAAACCTAATTGGGCATAAAATCCAAAAAGAGACTCTATTTTGCTAAATTTATCCAATTAAGCCTCTGCTATACTAAAATTGCCTCTACAAACTGTTTAAACTTGTAGAAGCAAATCAAGATGCCTAAAAAACAGAGTATAAGAAAACCTAAAGGTTCTAAAGCTCCTAAACCAACTCCTGCCATGACTCCAAATACTGCAATTGTAGTTAATCCATTACAACCCCCAGTTGTTGATATTAAACATATTCGCTTAAGTTGTTATTGACTACAAAATAGTTGATCCCATAGTTGAATTCAATCTGTTAGATATCCATAACTGGTGTTTTGAGAAGTCTTTAGATGATCATGAAGAAATTCATCTTTGGGAATCCAATTTGCCCAAATATGTAGTCCCTCTGACTCACCCTTGTCAAGAAATTATCAGATTATGTCACCAGTACTATATTCCCGAACAAAGAGCTATTGTGAATGCAAATAAAGAGGTCTTATTTACCAGCACTGCAGAGTCAATAAACCAAATGTTGCAGCTTCAATTAGACCCCCAAGCAGTCCCTTTGTCTATTGAGGCCCTCACTAAACTATACATTGGCCTAGACTTTCCTAAAAGGTTCATGATTTTTCAGAATTTTATGCCCCTGCTTGTTGAAATTCTCAAGTTAAATCCTCCATATTCAACTGCCAAATTCCCTGAAGGTTCAAGGCATGTAATATCCATGCTTTCCTTCATACTTGGGTATTTCACTGATGAGCACACTGATGAGTCTATATTGGGATTTTTGTCCACCTTTTCTCTAGGTCAACCACCTTCAGTTATCTTTGACTATGTTGGTTTCATTGCTGATAGTATTCATGATCAATTGACTAATTTACAGCTGGAAGGAGTATTCAGATATACCTCCTATCTTTTCCACATGTTTATTTTCTTCCAATAAGATAGCTTTCCAATTTCTCTTCAAAAGTTGGACATAGAAGGAAAACCCCTATCTGTCATATTTTGGACATCCATACTCATAAAAGAAGGCACAAATTTCAGTTATTCAGAGTTTGTAGAGTTGTTTTTACATCCAGTAACCACCATGTTGACTAAAACAGAGCAGCCTAGAATAGGTGAGGAAATGAAGAAAATATTGCAGTTATCAGAACAAAGCAAAGTTGGTGACTGGTATTTGTATGAGAAATTCACTGAAATCAGAGTTTTTGGGTCAAACTTGTTTCTTTACAAGTTATCCAAGCATCCATCAATGAGGATCTTTGCCTTGGAGTACATCAGGCAAATCCTAAATTTTGATTCAATTAATTTTATGGCAGCCAAGAAGAAGACCCAATTCAAACTTAAAAATCAAATTGGGCCATTTATATGTAATCACAGAGATGCAGAAAAGGAAGCAACAAGTCAACTACTGGAATATAAATTAGAAGAAAGTTTCCCATGGAATTATGATCCACAAGGGATCTTAAGTAAACTAAGGGTAAAATGTAAATTGACACCCTTTATCCATGAATCAAGGCTAGAAATAGAGAATTTTGCTAATCAAATTGAGTGGGTTGAAAACACTTTAACAGAGGCAGTAAACCAAAGGAATACTAGTCACACTTTGGAAATTTCCAAACAGCTAGAGAAATCCACTAAGAGAATCAGAGAAGAGGGAGCTTATACTGCAGAGACTACAACAGAAACAAAGTTTATGATCATTTACAACAAAAGGCCAAAATTAGATACAACAGCTAAAGGTAAAGTGACAATAGATGTTGAAGAAACAGAGCCCTTGAATACCAACACTGATTTGCCAAAGACCAATATAGCTATTGTAGTCATCAGTGAGCCAAATCAGAATGAAGAACAACTGAATAATGAAGATACACAGATGATGGAAAGGCAACAAAGTATGGAGGCTTCTTCCTCACTTTCAGCTGAGGAAAAGGATTTGGATACTAAGGAGAAATACAAGAAAATCAAGTTGAAGAATGAGGAAATCAAAACTGAAATATATTCTTAGTTTTTTAAGCAAAAGCCAGGTAATCAAAACAGATTTCTATCAGCATTTGATTATTCAAATAAAAAATTGATTATGTTAGTATTACAGCCCACAGTATTAGTGCCAAAGATAGTTGCTAACTATAAGAAAGTTGATATGGAAGTAGCTACAAAGAAAATCCATGAATTAGATCAAATTGAGTTTCATAGGCAAACCTCAGAGATATTGTATTCCAAAGTCACAACAAAAGCTATGAGTGCTCATAAGCTTCAAAATACCATCTCTAATATGCAAGATCAAATGAAGATGGATAAAGCTTCATTATATGCAAAGGATCTAAGGATAAAAGCATTAGAAGATTTAGTATTGCAGGTAGGATATGATCCTACAAACATCAAAGCAGCAGAAGCATTGGTAAAGAAGAAAAATGAGGATATAGCTGCCTTGAGGAAATAGCTCAAACTTCCTCAAAGTGAGCATCCTCAGACAAAGGAAGTTTTATAGGAACAAAAGGAAAAAGATGAAATTACGAGTTTAATACTTCAACTGACAGCTTAGATTAAGGAAATGGAAGTACAGATGGACCAACTTGTCCAAGAAAAGGAGACAGTAAAGGAACCAGTGATTCCTACAGTCATCCCAGTCATCACTGCAGCAGTGCCTTCAACTTTAGGAGAAAAGTTGGCACCCAAAGAACCACTAGCCACTGCAGTGCCAGTGACTTCTTCAACAACTTCAGCTACTGAATCCTCCACAACAACATTGCAACCTACAAATGAAAGCAGTCAACTAGTGAAAGCAATGGAAGAGATGTCCTTGAAGACAAATGAAATTAACAGATTAACAAAGATGATTGAAAATCTTGAGAAGACAAAGAAATCAACTCAGATAAATGCTAAAATACATGAACAAAATGCCAACATATTGAGTGAAGAGGTAAAAACTTTACAAAAAGAATTAACTCTCAAGGATCAGATATCATACATAAAAAATTACCTATGGAATAATGTAATTGAAGCCATCCATGATGTATGGCCTTCAATTCAGGTAATTTTTTTAGCAAAGAGAGTTATTATTGGCAATGGCCTTCAATTCAGGTAATTTTTGAGCAAAGAGAGTTATTATTGGCAGCCCAAGCAGAAATCCGAAAGACACAGACTGATTTGGCTGATAAACCAGAACAAGATGTAAGATTAATCAATTTCCTTAACAGTAAGAATAGACAGGAATTGGAAGAACTAAAAATCAATTACAGGACAGCAACTATCCTAGAAATTAGGAAAGTTACCACCAAAAGAAATTTGATGAGATAGCTTGAAGAAAAATGTGAAGGTATGAATACTGCTATAACCAGATTCATGGTTAAGTTCACCAATTTAAGACAAAAAGGACTTCCTGATATCATGGTTATTAATGATAAGTTAATGCCTCAAAATGATTATGACAAGAAGATAAGAGAATATGCCAAGGAGCAGGTGAATAAGCCAGCAGGTCAAGGCATTCCCACAGGAAAAGTATTGTTGAAAAGTTTTGAAGATTTGTTTTATTTGCAATATGAGATCAAACACCTATTTGTCATCAAACCCACATTTTCTAGGTATACTAAAGCTGATGAGAATTTTAGGAAACTAAAAAATATCCAAATTCCTAAAAATGAGGATTGACAAGCATTGATTGATTTATTATGAAAAATGAAAGACGAGCAAATGAAAAAGAAAAAATCTGTTTGCTGATTTCATTGTCAAAACAAATTTTACAGCAATAAAGCAGTTTGACTGAAGGTTAAAGAGTATCAGAAATGAAAGAGTATCAGTGAAGGCAGCTTAGATTTCAAAAAATATCTAAAGAGCTAGCAAAGAGGACACATAAGCAGCCAGCTGCTTCTTATCCTAAAACAGTTTCTATTTCTTTGAATAAAATAGGACAGCTTGTTGATATGTTAAGTAGCTGTCATTATTATTTTTGTAATATATTTTATTTTCCTAAGTTAATTCCTAGAAGTCATCTAGGATATTTTGTAAAACATTAAGTATAAATACTTCACTATTTTGAAGTATTTTGGGTGGAATAAAATTGCTGGGATTGTTATAGTCATTTCTTCTTGGACTTTAAAGCTTTTGTGTGTCAAAACTTCGAGTAGCAGGCTGGATCAAAGCAAATTGGCATCATACTTCAGGATTCCTGCGATGAGCTATTTGGAGTGAAGTATTTTCTTCACTTGTCATTGTTTATTTTCTCTATTACATGCATCTATTTATGTTTATGTTAAAATCTGAATGTATAACTAGGAGTATTACTACAGGATATGTTAATAGCACCCTGTTTTTAACTAGTTATCATTTATATGTTTTCCTCTGATTTCTAGTGTAGGGAACCCTTAATTGCTCCCTCATTCATTTGACCTCTCCTACTACTTCCCTTTTCCGGATTTAAGGATTCTTAAGTGCCCTTTATCCCGATCATACCACCTCACAAAAACAACTTTCCAAGATCTCCAAGGGTCATCTATCTTGCCCTGAAGACATTTGACCTTTTTACCCTTGACCCTAGTCCTGTTAGCTTGATTTTGACTCCATAGCCCAATGGACAAATAGATTTCCCACTATCCATCCTTTCAAGTTATTTTTCCCACCAAATCTATCAAAACAAAACCAAAATTGTACTTTCATAACTAGCCTAATATTCACAAATTAAGACAAAGTTAAACTTTAAAGAGAGAGCCCTCTCTGAACCCTAGGAAGGCTAGATCCTAGAGTTTGAAGTAGGTTTGTGGTTACCTCGGACTATTTCTTTTTTGAACTTGGAGAAATTACTGAGTGATAACAGAGGCAACAACGCAGAGGGGATGATGGGACTTCAACAGTGCAGAGAGGCTGTGCTCACGTAGTGCAGTGTTGCAGTATAACAGTGGCTTCAGGATGACAGCGTAAATCAACAACCAAGGAGCTTCAGTGATAGATGCATCTTGACATATCTGTCAAACAGTTGGGCAGGAGTCCTTCAGTTGCTTACTTCTCGGCAACTGAGTTACAATGCAACAGTTAGCAGTGGCAGTGTTATGGGAAACGTGATGCAACAAGTTGAGAGGGAGTTGCAGTACAGATGTGGCAGTGTCAGTGGCAGTGGCATGAGCAACATTATAGAAAGCAGCAGTGCAGTGGATGGAGGGCAGCAGGCCAAGCATCAGCAACACAGAATCCAACTTCAAGATCTTGTAGTGCATGGTATGGATGCATTGCTAGATCACACTCTGTGCTAAGAAGGAGTGTTGAGATTTTGTATAGTTGGAGTGGCATTGGGTGTGCTATAGCCCTGAAACTTTGTGGAGGGGCTAAGACACACTTGAACTCCAAAACCCAGAAAGTGTTTAGTGAAATTTCAGTTGATGTTCAAGTGACTGTGTCCCTCTGCGCAGTCTCTACGTCACAATTGAAGTTTCCCTCTCTCTTTGTGCTGGATCTCTCTGCTGACTGGAAAAGAGGCCCTTCTGACCTCCGGAAAATCCCTCTGGTGACTGGCATTGAACCCCGATTGTTTCCTCAACAGAATAATCAAAGTCCCTTTGAAGCTCTGTGTAATCCTTGCGTAACCTCTGTGTCGCTGGCTCTGTGCTGCTCTATATGGTCTTTACTGCCTCCTCTGCTTTGCACTCTCCAGATCAAGAAACTCTTCCACATGAAAATTATCCTTGCTCCTCTCTAATCCTCTCGATCGATCTTCTCCCTGAGCACTGCTCACTAAAGAATTTCTATCTCTGGATTCTTTCTCCGTCTCGATGTATTTTCCAAATGCCCCATCAGGTCCTCCTTATAATCTTTTCGTTGGGACTTCAACGACCGAGATTAAATCATTAATCAACAACTAAGATTAAATTGACTTTATCTTCATCTTCTCTAGAAAATTCATACTCTGTTTTAATTAATATCCATTAATTATTTTAATTTCCTAAGTTTATACTTAGGGTCCCATTAAAAATAATTAATTATTTTCATAAAACATGATCTGAGTGGAATTTCCCAAAACTATTTCTGGGTTCTTTGGAATACGTGTGCCTAAGAATCCCTGTAAATTTTGAGACTTAGAGCACATCCGATGCTACCACAAATCAACAATTCATATTGAGCGGGATGACTTGGGTCCCAAATATTTGGGGGCTCCTTTATGACAGGTTAACGCATGGATTAGGAGTGGCTTAGTGGCACAATTGGGACCACAGTATTTCTTGCAATGGTAGTTGGGTTGGCAAAGAGAGAGAACTTGTTCAAGGATTGCTTGAGGACAAGCAATTTTTGGTGGGGAAGACTATAATATCCCTTTCAATAAAAATCTGCTAAATCTATTTCTCAAATTTTTTAAATTTTGGATGGAGAAATTTTGGGTACAAATTTAGGAAAAGCGGGTGAAAATTAATTAATTAAATTTTGTGTGGTAGGGAAGGCCCCAAACATTAGACAAAGGGAATATTAATCACATAGTGGGATGTGGGGACCACTCCATGAGGAAACACGCACTCCTTGAGCAAAATCGAATTGGAAATAAGAGTAAAGAGGCAAGGAGGTCGAAATATTTGGAGGGATCCACAAGGAAAAGGAAGGCAATGATTATAAATAGAAGGTTGGGGGAAACAATTGGCACCTTTTGATAATTTGATAAGTACACATTGTTGCTCAAGTTGTTCAGCTGAGTCACAAGTGCTGCTTAGCACAAAATTCTCCAAGGGGAGGAGTCACGCTTCTTTCGGTGGACTTCGAGTGCCACCCTAGGGAGGTAAATTTGTTGCTACATTTGAAGGAAGGCTTGTGGAATTTTGGGAGCATCTTTCAGCCATTTGCCTTAGCTAACTCGTACCCCAGGAGGATGCAGTAGAGGATCACGTGCCATTGATTTCAACTATTTTCCTTGAGGGTGTTTTTCAGGAGAAATTTAGAGAAGCTTCTCCATGGGAAGATTAAGCTTGGTGGAGAATTTTGGGGCTGAAGATAGCCTTTGAGAGGAATGAATTTCTCTTCCTTGGGACTGTGCAGGAGAGAGACTGGACAACGTATTTTAGAGTTGGGCACAACTCTTGGGTGTTGGGACTTCAGCTCATCATCTCTCCTACCTCCGGAGAATTTTTTTAGAGACTTTCAATGGTAGATTGAGGAGGGACAAGAAGCATTTTAGCAAATTCCAACACTGGGGGAAGAAGTTTCTGTTTAGGGGGACATAACACCAATTTTGGGTAATTTCAAGAAGTTAGAATTAGCCCAAAACATTTATATGTGTTTTGTTGGTAAGGGTGAAGGAGTTTGCTCCTAATTTTGCAGAATTTTTGGGAGAGTTTTGGTGCCCCAAATAATAGAATTATTTGGCAGCCAATGGGGAGGACTCAGGAGTGAGCTTAAAATTTGGATCCAGGGTGCTCGGTAGAATTTTCCAAAACCCTTTTTGGGTTTTTTTGGGTTTGTGGCAAGGAGTCCACCCCAAATTTTTACAGAATTTTTTGGGCAGTTTTCAGGTGGCAAATCAGGGGTTGAAGTCAGCCAGCAGTGAAGAAACATAGGACCACGCAGTTTTCTGGAGGGCTACATTTCTACAGCAGTTGGGTACTTTTGTATTGATCACCTGAGGCTTGTATCTTGCCTTTTGCAAGCCCAGGTGCACTCCTTCCATCTTCTATTGTACTCCAACACTCATATTTAATAAAATTGGCCAATTTGGTGTTTTGAGCAAAATTTATGTTATATGTGTGTTTGCTGAAATAAATTTGTGTTGAATTGATGGCATATATTTTGTTATAACTGTAAATTTTCTATTGGGAATATTACATAGTACCACCCTAAAACCAAATGGTCAGTAAAGGAGATCCCACATGACTATAATCCAAGTGTAACACCCCAAAAGAGGTCAAGGGGACAGAAACACAAACTAAGCCCACTCTTTCCACTGAATCCCCCCATTAATCCATGCCCAAAAGTGTCCATGATAAGTAAACCCAATACTCACTTACCAAATGACAAGACATGCCTTTAGGTTCGGGAGGCTTGTGGCTTCAAGCATATGATCAATAAAAATGGGTGAGGGACGCATGGCTGGCTCAGGTGGCAGATAAATGGTACAAGGAGCTAGTTGAGGGTTGCAAGGTGTTGTTGGCTGCCGGCTGAGGTCCATCATGGAGAGAAAATTTCTCCTAGGGATATCACCCACGAAGTGGTGGGTAACATATGGCTCCAACTGCGACGTGATCTCTCGAAGAGATGGGCAAACCTACTCGAACGGGAGGTCACGAGAACTCCAACAATCTTTTGGTCATCGTAGACCTGTTATCTTCACATATCAACGATCAAAACCATGGGGAAACATGTTTTTCATGGTGTCTTATGATCTCCCATGTTTAATGTCAACCCATAAAATCAACAAGTAATAAAAATGTGCAATTTGCAATCTATATGCGCCTAATTTATCATGAGAAATATCATATGAGATTTGTTCTATTGCAGAAAATCAACATGCAATGCATCCTACTCTAACATGCATATAGTACAACGTCAAGTATCAAGGAAAGGAGTGATGCGACTTAACTTGATCGGCTGAGACCAAAGCTTGTTGCTGAGTTTAGGAATGTACTAATAGTCATCCCCAACCTTCCCATGAATCTTGACGAAAACCAAATCTTTATCCACTAAGACAAAGTCCCCTGCTTTATATCACTTAAGGCTTCAACCTTTTGCTTGGTTTGTGAGTTGGCCTTTTTAGGATACAGACCTCTTGTGAAGGAGTAATGGGATAAAATTTCTCAATGTCGTGTGCTTCATAATATGGTCCAGGCTTAATCACATGAGATAGGTAGGTGGGTTCTCTATAAAGGATAAAAGGGGTTCCATCGGATTGTGGGATGGTAGCATATGATAGGTCCATTAGAACATGACCTCCAATAGTGGCTCCCCATTTCCTAGATAATAACACCCCCCACACATCGGGAATATCAATGACAAGAACGTCCATGAGAAGGGATATGTCAGGGTTCCTAGCCAAATAAACCTTAAGGTCTTGTTGACCACTAGAGTGGCACCTGATGATAATGAAAAGACTCCATGCCCAAGGATGAACCAGAGGACACATGTACCATCAGATATCATCAGTTCAACAGAGTTTTTAAACTCTACTTCTACTTCTTATCATTTTCTCTTGAACCCAGATTTCACGCCCTACGGGGAATTGTAATAAGTGATGCTAGTAATGATGAATTTGAGTCAGTATTGAGTCTATAATAGGCCTAGGTTGCTTGGGACCTTGCCAACAAGTGAGTATTACTCTAGGAGGTTTTTTTACTCGGTTAATTATCATCTCCCTACTAGGAGTTAATAATTAATTGAGTTTTTTCCTCCAATTTTACCCCAAATACGGAGTACGGCTTGATGGTGAGGCCTTGGGTGATTCCTAGTGTCTAGAGTCAATTTATATTACCATACTAGATCACAAAAAAAATTTCGTGATATTTGGTTAGGTCTAGGTAGTGATTTTTTAATTTTTTAGATTTCCCGCAAGTCGAAAATTGCAATAAAAATTGTAATTGAATTGTAATAAGTGTTGCCTAGAGAAGTTGTATGGGGTATGAGTAATCAAAATTACACTTCTCACGCTCAACTTTCTATTATGACACACTTTGAGGGGTTAAAAATGTGTTTTGAACCCTCAAAACCCACTTTTTCTAAGTTTAGTGGGAAATCTAGCAATTAATTAAGTCAGAAATTAAATAAATGGAGAAAAATAAATATCCACACATGCTAAATGAGATGGAAATGAGGTGGAAAATTATGGAGGAGTTAAAGTGAAGTCCCAAGGTGATGTGGACTCCTAAAATCAAGGAAAAGACATGTGCTCAAATAAAATTGAATTTTCGGCATTAAATGAGAGTTGCTTACTTGGAAATTTGAATTTGTGAAGTTAGTGCATATTTGGGAGGATTTGGTGGATGTTTTTGTGGGAAATTGTCCCCACATGGGTTACCAACCATATGCACATGTCATTCCATCATAAAATTCGAGTTTGGCACATAAGGGAAGAAGAAAATGATGTCCACTTGCCAGAATTCGATTTTTACACTTGGCATTGGAGCTCCACTTACCAAATTCGAATTTGCCTTGAGATCTCCTTCCTCTCACCACTTGGCATATGGTTTTTCGTTGAGATTTGCTCCCAATTTTCTATATAATGGAGCCATGGGCTCTCATATTGTATCATTGGATACAAGCTATTGTGCTTGCAGAAGCGCTGCTACTTCGTACATTTTTCAAGAATATCAATAAAAATACTTTGGGGGTCCATTCATGGGTGTTCTTCCTTTGGAGCATAGTGCATTTGAAGCTATTGGTATAATCTTTTCTATGCTTTGAGTTATTTTATTTTCCATGTATTCTTGTCAATTTGCTAGTGCACAGTTATCTTGTATTAGCATTTGATTTGAAAGTAGGCTCTAGAGGTTGAAAGTTCTAGTTTATTTTCAAATAAATTTCTAAAAGTTTTAATTCATTGTTTTCTTATCTAAATCTACATGGACTAATGTTTGACTTGAGTATTGTAGAAGAATTATTTTTGGATCAAGCGTGAGGGAAAGTCTTTGGGAGACCAACCCACTCTTGAAGCACCTTCAAATGAACTCTCATTTGTTATTTGGATTTTTATAGTTTATATTTCGAAAAAGTGTCTTCCAGGGATTCATTTGGACATAGTTTGTATGCATGCAGTCATTAAAAAAAAAATATTTTATTTTTCATTGTTCTTCATTGGATCATATTTTGTTATTTAAAGAGCTTAAGCATGGCTAGACAGAGATGATAGTTTACTCATCCTCTTTGGCTTAACCCTTTGTAGATTATTGTGCAATATTTTGTCCTTCTTCTTTGTTTAACACTAGGTTGTTTTTTTTGTAGTCTTATTTTTCTAACTTGTTTTCTTGTAGCAACTTGTGGGATTCACCTTCAAGAAACTACTAACAAATTGTTGCAGGACCTTTGAGCTCTAATGTCAAACAAGGAGGACTATCTCTTTTTTCTTTGGTCGTGGGAAGTTAAGGAGCTTCCTTGAAGAAGGCTGAGTTCTTTTTGTGGCTTCTTCCCTCTCTCTTGGCCGTGAGCATTGAGGAGGTTTAGCCTCTCTTCTTCACTTGTAAAAATCTGATTTCTATTGAGCCTTTACATTGCAGAAATTTCTCATCAAGAATAAGTCTAAGACCTCAAGTTTCATTTGTAAAGGTTTTCCTTGAGCTTGTAGGAGGTTTCATAGTCTCTTCTAACAATTAATAAAATTTCTGATTTTGGGAGCGTGAGTTTTACCCATGGCATCTCAATCTCTCCATTTTTGGAGAGGACTTGTGGTGTGATTTGTTGATCTCTTTAAATTGCATGCATCTCATTTAATTGGTACACAGCCATGCATTTCATTCATTTCAATAAATATTCATTTTGATTTGCTACAAGTTTTAAGAGCATTTACTTTCATAGCAAATTTAGATATTTTTTATAAGCAAGCATCCTTACTTGAGTTTATTTAGCTTGAAATCATACTTCAAATTTGCTTATGCTTCACCATTGAGCACACTCTACAAATATTAAGTTTGATGCATCAAGTAAAACTACATTTTATTTCATGACAAGTAAATATATTTCAAGTTGAAGTTGAATTTTCATTTTCATGTTAATTTACTTTTAGATCTTACATGCCCCAATCATCACTAAAATTTACTTCCAACTTAAGTTGGTTGAATAGACGTTTTAGGGACCCTCTACCTCTCTGGACTCCTCACCGTGAGATCCAAATATTAGGGCGAGGGTGAGGTCTGAGGATTAGAGTTCAATTGTAACCTTGCTTCAGAAATAATTAATAAAATAAACCAAGAGCACTATCTCATCACATTTACTTGCAAATTTTCCAAATTTTTTGCTATCTTGATGGTTTAAAGGTTCACATGCAAATATTGTCTCAAGAAGCACTTTGGATGCAAGCATTTTAATTCCTTAAATTTTGCAACAAGTTTAATTCTATGGTACTTGGAAATTTGCTTACTTTTGCAACTTCATTGCATGTTGTCATTTTAATGATCATTATGCTTATGGATGATTGATATATTTTGTTTCATTGGCAAACACCCTTATTTGGTGTTGCAAATTTAATCGCATGTTGTTATCTTGGTCTAACATTTGAGTTTTTCTATCATCTCATTTACATTCTCCAAGGTAGAACACTAATTGTTTCATTTTGAGCAAGATAGTTTCTCATGCTTTGATTCATAAATCTATTTATCTTGGGAGCATTTTTGATATCTTGTGTTAAACAATATTTTGTTTCCATTTCAGGATTACTGTGTTCTCATCTTTTTGAACATTTCTTTTACTTTTGAGCACGTTATTTGTAAAGACACTGGTTAAATGGTTTGTCATTATTTCAAAGTTGCTCATAAATGCTCATGAATCTTCAAAAGTAATCTAATTTCACTCTAATATTCTCCTAGAAACTCAAATCTTTAACTTAGTTTTCCATTTAGGGACCACCCCCATAGCTAACCTAGGAGATAGCTTAAACAAAGAGAGTTGGGATTAGTGTGACAGCGCCTTCTCTGAGTTCCTTGCCACCAACCACACCTTGTGGGTTAAAGGCTTTTCTCGCTAACTATAGGTAGGTGTAGGCGGCAAGGCGATAACAGGTCCTTTATGAGACCTTCCACCTCCACAAGTTTGGAGTTAAATCCATACACCTTCTTGTATGGCCGAGTGATGCTAAGACCCAATTGCTTCATAATTGTTAAGGGCATGATGTTTGCAGAAGCCCCTGAGTCAAGCATTCAATTATGGATATAAAGGTCATTGATAGCCAAAGTGAGCACAAAAGGTTCATGTCCAGGGTTATGATCGGGAATATGAATGTTTGGCAAGTCTTCAGGTAATTCTTCCTCTTCAAAACCTAGGGACTTCTTAATTTGCTGCTGTTGTCCAGGAAGAATTGCAATCTCTTTCAAAGTGAAGAATACGGTCATTTTCCCAATAGCATTATCCATGTCAATATTGAGCCCTGCCTGTTACCCCTTTTTTTCTTTTAGATGTTTCCTCCTTTTTGAGGGTCCTTTATAGACTCAACTTTAGTTTGGGAATATTTTTTGGAGCATCCTTTGAAAGGGATTTCTCTTTAGGAGGCTCTTTAGAGGGGACATTCTAGGGAGGATCTTGTTTGGGAAGAGGGTGTTCTTTATTAGGTTCTTTGGAGATTGCAGGGTCTTTATTATTATCTATTTGTGAATATTGGACCCCCTTAAATCTTCCACTACGTGTGAAAATTTCTGAATCTAAACCAACAGAAATCCTACTGCAGTTAACTGATTTGCATTACCTACTTGTATTTTCTATTTAACAAGTTATTTATAGAATTATTCAGTAAATATTAATGCAAATACTCTGCAGCCTACACCAATATACAGATCAAGTACTGAAAAATAAATGAGACAATCACACAAAAGACACTTATTTTTGGACTAACGTCCTCGAAAAAACCCAATGCGGGAAAATTGGTGCAGCAGATATGAGGGTTTATTATTAAGCAGATTTTTTAATACAATCTATGGTGGTAAATCCGACTGACCCAACAGAGAAAATCCTAGCAGAAGTACCTCTATCCTAAGATAGATATTTTGGCTGATCCAACAGCAGAATGAACAAACCCCACAGGTGACTACGTTGTCCTCAGTGCTATGCAACGATGGCTGCTGCAAGCTCTACGTTGATACTACGTCACCTCCTCTAGGAGCTGTGTCACCTTCCTCGTGAGCCTCCCCATCTCAGAAATCGATCTGCTGAATTTCTGCCCAATCTGCCTCACAGAAACCCCACCTCTTCAGTGACTGCGTCACCCTTTGAAGCTCTGTGTCACCCTCTCAGGTGTTGCATTGTCTCTTCTGGTGCTGCTTTGCCTCTTTGCAGTTATATTCTCGGCCTTGGACTGAAGTCCCGCTGCCGAACTTCCCCTCTTGCACTGCAAGCTCACTTCGAAATTCTCAGCAAACCATGCCCCATAATTTCTACTTTTCTCAAGTGTTGCTCTCCATGTGTGTGTTCTCCAATTGACCCTCAAGATTTCCTTTATACTTATCCTGTTGAGAAATCAACGGTTGTGATCTAATCTTTAATCAATGGCTACGATTAAAACAAACTTGATCCTCGTCACTTAGAAGCTTCTCACTTAAATTTAAATTAATTCACTTTAATTATTTTAATTTCCTAAGTTTTGACTTAGGCTCCATTAAAAATAATTAATTATTTGAATAAATTTCACTCCGAGTAGCATTTATCCAAACTATTTTTGGGTCTTGGAGATCTCATGTCTTCTAGCCCCTCCATAAACCTCCACAAAGTTTCAGAGCTAGAGCACATCCAATGCTACCCAAAAATCAACACTCCCTCTTAGCAAGGAATGTGCTCTAGCAATACTTCTCACAGAAGCATCACCCTGATCCACAACATCGGTCCTTTGCGCTGTTGATGCTCAGCCTGCTGCATCCACTGCGCTGCTGCAATCTGTACTGCTGCCCATGACTCTGCGACTGCCACTGTTGCATGATGCACTGCAACTCCCTCTCAATATGTTGCATCATGTTTCCCATAACACTGCCACTGCTAACTGTTGCATTGCAACTCAATTGCTGAGATTTAAGCAACTGAAAAACATCCCAAATACTGACATACAGGTTACTCTGGATACACCTCGATGCTCAAGCTTCCTTTGCTGCTAATCTACGCTGACCCTCTTATGCTACTGCGATGTTGTTGCTCTGCACTGCGCTGCACCACTGTGCATTGCGCTACTGCTGCCTTTGCTCTGCGCTGCTTCAGACTTTGACACTCTAGCTCTGTCACTGTCACTCCATCATCGCTCGCACCAACTGACTCTCGTCATTCTGCTACTGTCATTAAGGGCTCCCATAGTCGTATGTGATCTAAGAGTTTGGGCACCTCAAGGATCCTGCCCCTCACTGTAGCTTCAATATACAGCTCCATATCGCCCCATTTCTTAGGTGCATGAGCACTCATGGCACGCCCATCATCATCCTCCTCATCAGCTTGAGCTGGAGCAACCTTCGAGTCAGATTCTTCTTTTCCCTTCTTCTTCAGAGGGAATTGCATGGCGAAATGTCCCATTTCTCCACATCTGAAGCATCTGATCTTCAAGAGGTCCTTCTTCTTTCTCTGCTGCCCTTTATTTCCCTTAGATGCGAGAGCTGCATCTTCCTCTTCCTCCTTCTTGACTTTGATCCCTTTACCATCGCTTCCTGCCTTGGTCCACTGTCTGATATCTTCGTGTCAAAGGGCTGTGAAAATTCTACTGCAGTGTATTGGTTTATCTCCTCCTACTTGATTTAATTAATACAAGTTATTTTTAGAAATTAGATTCAGAAAATACCGAAAATAAACACAACTACAACCTACACATGCAGATCATTTACTGAATAATACACTCATGCAACAAAGTGACACATGGATTTTTGGACATAAGTCCCTGGAAAAAACCCAAAGCGGGAAAATTGGTTCAACAGATATGATGGTTTATTATTAAGTAGTTCTGAGTACAACAAATTTGGGTTCCAACCTTGGAAAACTCGACAGAGAATAAAAGATATCATATCTACAGCTAACCTGAAGATCTAGTGCCAAATATATGACTGATCCACACCCTAGAAACCCTTAGCGTAGCTTCTGAAGCTCTAGCATTGCCCTAGAAGGCCTGCGTTAGCCTTTGCATGGCCCTAGGAGGGCCTGCATCACCCCTGGAGGGTCTATGCTGCCCCTGCGCTGCCTCTGCTAGGCCAGCATTAGCCCTGCGTTGTTCTTGTTGGAATGCAGGGCTCTGAAGCCCCTCTGCGTTGTCCTTGCTGCTGCTCCTCTTGCCTCTTGCTATCTCTTGGCCTTGGAATTAGAACATTCCCTTGGCCAATACTACCCCTCGTTGCAGGAAATCCCTCCGGAAATTCTTAGCAAACTCGCCCTAGAATTCCAGATCTATTCCTCAGTTCTACCAAAAAATGCGTGTCTTCAACTGACCCTCAAGCCTTTCTCTTATACGTTTTCGTTGAACCCTTCAACGACCAAGAATAAATCATCCATTAACGACTGAGATTAAAAGATTGCTTGATCCATGTGACTTAAGATAATTTCAGCACATGTGTTAATTAATTCACTTTTATTATTTTATTTTCATAAGTTAGACTTAGGAAATTCGTTAAAAATAATTAATTATTTGAATAACTTGAACACAACTTGAAATTTCTCAAATCAATTTTTGGGTCTTGTAAATCAAGTGTACTCTAGTCCCTCCACCAAATTTGGGAGCTAGAGCACAATTGATGCTACCCCAAATACACAAAATCTCAACACTCCCTCTTAGCATCAGGAGTGTGCTCTAGCAATACATCACACCATGCATTACAAGATATTGAGTACTGGATCTGTGCTGTTGATGCTTGGCCTGCTGCCCTCCATTTACTGCACTGCTGCTTTCTGTACTGCTGCCCATGCCACTGTCACTGACACTGCCACATCTGTACTGCAAATCCCTCTCAAATTGCTGCATCATGCTGCTCATAGCACTGCCACTGCTAATTTCTGCACTGCAACTCAGTTCTTGAGAAGTAAGCAACTGAAAGACTCTGCCCAATTGTTTGATAGACAATTCAAGTTGCCCTCCACCATTGAAGCTCCCTGGATGCTGATTTATGCTGTCTTCTTGGAGACAATGTCATGCTGCAACACTGCACTGTGTGAGCCCAGCTTCTCTGCGTCGTTGAAGTCCCATCAGCCTCTCTACACTGTTGTTGCCTCTGCATCACGCTGCTCACTCTTCAGCTCTACAACTCCCTCTTGCTCTTCAATGTGGTCATCTACAACCATCTCCCGACTCATCCCACTACCGTCCTAAGGCTTCGGTAGCTCGTATGTGATCCAAGAGTAGGGTTGAGTCAACGATCCCGCCGTAAAATATGGATACTCTAGATATCCATGTCACCCCACCTCTTCTCTCGAGGTGTATGGGCACTCATGGTTGCATCATCATGAGGGCCATCGTCATTTGCTGCTGCAGCTTGGGAATCAGAAGCTCCTTTGTCCTTCTTCTTAGGACAACTGCTGACAAAATGACCAAGATCACCACAGTTAAAGCACCGAACCTTGGAGAGGTCCTTCTTCTTCTTCCCTTGCTTCTTTTCCCTTGAAGCAAGGGGTGCATCCTCCTCCTCTTCTTTCTTCACTTTGGCTGATCCGCTTCTTCCACTGATAGACTGCTTCTTGGAAATCCTCCTGATCTCCTCTTGGCGGAGAATAGCCCACATATCTGCCCATGATGGTAATGCTGCCCTTTCCAGAATGCTCTGGAAAAACGTTTCCCATTCTTCAGAGACAACATTTAGGGTCGTTCTCACTAGGAGCCCTTCATCTGGATTAGCACCCATGCCAATCAGTTGGTCACGGATAGCTTAAAGTCTGAATAGAAATGGATCTATCTCTTCACCCTTCATCATTTGGAACATCCACATATGATTCTCAAGAAGCATTCTTCTTTGCACAGAGCCTCATTGGTACATCACTTCCAAAGTTGACCACACGTCATTTGCTGTATTCTTAACTGTAATATGAGGAATCACGTGGTCCTTGACTCTGTCTATGATCAAACGCTTTGTCCGCGCTTGATTTTCTTCATACTTGAGTGGATCTGCATTGGTTGTTCCAACAAGTGTTTTCTTTGCATGATCTTTGAGACCAAACTCGTCTAGAACTGAGAGAATTCTGGCCTTCCAGATAACATAGTTGGACATGTCGTCCAATCTATCTTGATCCCTCAGTCCATATCGAGCCATCTTTGCTCAGATCTGAAAGAAACAATACTTCTCCCTCTGGATCTGGGTTTCTTGGTGACTAGAAACCGTCTAGTAGTTGCTTCTGCTGAAACTGGCTTCCCTCGTGGAAATCTTCCACCAAAACTCAAATTGACGTTATCCTCTGATCCTCCTGATCGAATGTCGGATTTGTTTGGCTCAGATTTTCTAAATGAAGGCCCAAGCGTTGTCCTAGAAGGCCTGCGTGAGCCTCTGCGTGGACCTAGGATGGCCTGCGTCACTTTTGGAGGGTGTATGCTGCCCCTGCATTGCCTTTGCTAGGCCAGCGTCAGCCTTGCATGGCCCTAGCTGCCTCTGCGCTACGTTGTCCCTGCTGGATTGTGTGGCTTTGAAGCCCCTCTGCGCTGTCCTTGCTGTTGCTTCTCTTGCCTCTTGCTGTCTCTTGGCCCCGGAATCAGAACATTCCCTTGGCCAATACTACCCCTCACTGCAGGAAATCCCTCCAGAAATTCTTAGCAAACCCGCCCTAGAATTCCAGATCTATTCCTCAGTTCTACCAAAAAAAATGTCTGTCTTCAACTAACCCTCAAGAAGCCTTTCTCTTATACCTTTTCGTTGAACCCTTCAACGACCGAGATTAAATCATCCATCAACGGCTGAGATTAAAATACTGCTTGAGACTTCAGACAATTTCAGCACATGTGTTAATTAATTCCCTTTAATTATTTTATTTTCCTAAGTTAGACTTAGGAAATCCATTAAAAATAATTAATTATTTGAATAATTTGAACACAACTTGAAATTTCTCAAATCAATTTCTGGGTCTTGTAGATCAAGTGTACTCTAGTCCCTCCACCAAATTTGGGAGCTAGAGCACCACTGATGCTACCCCAAATACACAAAATCTCAACAAGAGCTGCCCACATCTCCTCCCAGCTTGGAAGATCATCCCTGCCTAAAATGTTTTGGACAAAGGTTCCCAGTCTTCCGTGACTGCATTCAGGGCAGTCCTGACCATAAATCCAACATCTTGCATAGCCTTTACGGAAGCTAGTTGATCTCAGATCCCTTGCAATCTAATAGGGAAGGGGTTGATTTCTTCTCCCTTCTGCATCTGAAACAATCTCAGCTGATTCTCAAGCAACATCTTTCGCTGGACGGAAGATCCCTCGTACAAAGTGGTCAAGGCCTCCCATATTTCCCTTGTTGTGTTCTTCTCAGCAATGTGTGGGATCACATTATCCTTAACTCTGTCCATGATCATGCGTTTTGCTTTCGCTTGAGCCTCCTCGTACTTCTTGAGAGTATCATCTAGCGGAACAACAATCATGTTCAAGGCGCGATCCTTGATGCAATGTTCATCCAAAATGGCTAGGATCCTGGCCTTCCAGATGACAAAGTTGGATGCTCCATCCAAACTGTCTTGATCCCTCAGTGCATTCACGACCATCTCTGCTCAACTAAGTGTCGAACTAGTTCCTTTCTCCCTCTTTCGCTGCTGCCCCAACAAAATTTGGATTTGGATTTCTGTGGTGCTAGAAATCGACTAAGGAACAAGCTCCCTCTGAAATTCGATTTCCTTCACGGAAATCCTTCTGCAAATAAATGTCGAAGCACTCCTCTCTGATCTCTCTTTGCTGCTGCTGAGCACTAGATCTATATTTCTTTACAAGAAATCTTCTGAGGAACTGATTCCCTCTACTTTGTTTCTGCCCCACTAGACACTGTTATGCACTAGCAGAATTAGTGCCCCACCAACAACTTCAGAGAAAAATCTGCACTACACCTCTAGCCACGACAACCAGAAAAATGAGACTTAATAGCCTCTACGTTGGTCCAACAACCACTGTGCTGCCTTCTGCAGCTACAGCGTCACCCTAATAGGCTGACGCAGGATCTATGTGAGCCTTCCCAGGTGACTGCATCACCCTTCCTCTGCCTCTCTAGTTCAGAACTGTACTATCTCTCGGGACAACTGCTTTCCTACAATAGATTTTTCTTCTGTCCTTTCGTTGATGGCTTCAGTCCTCCTTGATCTGCAATTGCTCTGATACCATGTGAAAATTTCTGAATTTAAACCAACAAAAATCCTACTACAGTTAACTGATTTGCATTACATACTTGTATTTTCCAATTAACAAGCTATTTACAGAATTATTCAGTAAATATTAATGCAAATACTTTGCAGTCTACACCAATATACAGATCAAGTACTAAAAAATAAATGAGATAATCACTCAAAGGATACACTTATTTTTGGACTAATGTCCCTGGAAAAACCCAATGCGAGAAAAATGGTGCAACAGATATGAGGGTTTATTATTAAGTAGATTTCTGAATACAATCTAGGGTGCCAAATCCAGCTCACTCAACAGAGAAAATCCCGGTAGAAGTACCTCTATCCGGAGACAGATATTTTGGTTGATCCAACAACAGAATGAACAAACCCTACACTGCACAGGTGACTGTGCTGTCCCCAGTTTTGTGCAGCGATGGCTGCTGAGAGCTCTGCGCTGAGACTGCGTCACCTCCTCTAGGAGTTTCATTACTCTCCTCGTGAGCCTTCCCGACTCAGAAATCGATCTGTTGAATTTTTGCTCGATCTGCCTCACAAAAACCCCAGTGCTGCCTCTTCAGTGACTGCGTCACCCTCTAAAGCTCTGCGTCACCCTCTCATGTGATGCACTGTCTCTCTTGGTGCTGCTATGCCTCTCTGCAATTGTATTCTCGGCCTTGGACTGATGTCCTGCTGCCGAACTTCCCCTCTTTGCACTGCAAGCTCACTCCGAAATTCTCAGCAAGCCACGCCGCATAATTTTGACTTTGCTTAAGTGCTGCTCTCTGTGTGTGTGTTCTCCAATTGACCCTCAAGTCTTCCTTTATACTTTTCCTGTTGAGAAATCAACGACCGTTATCTAATCTTTAATTAACGGCTAAGATTAAAATAGACTTGATCCTTGTCACTTAGAAGCAGTGTCGATAACATCTCGATTTTATCTTGAAATCACAATTTTTTGGGATAGCCGATGTTTGCCGATTTGTAAAGATATTAATAGTGGTATCTTAATTTTGATAATGTTTTCCGACTTTTATCGATATTTTCCTAATTTTTTGGTTTTCCGAACCCTTGCCGATTTTATCCCGATGCTGATGTTCGCAACATTTCTTAGAAGCTTCTCATCCATATTTAAATTAATTCACTTTAATTATTTTAATCACCTAAGTTTTAACTTAGACTCCATTAAAATAATTAGTTATTTGAATAACTTTCACTCCGGGTGTAATTTCTCCAAACGATTTCTGGGTCTTGCAGATCTCATGTGTTCTAGCTTGTCCACAAATTTTCGGAGCTAGAGCACATCCGATGCTACCCAAAAGTCAACACTACGTTCATCAACATTTAGAATAGGTTCTTCTTTCTCATCTTTGGTCTTGACATTACTAATGGGAGGGGTGAGTGTATGAACCCCCAAGCAAAATATTGAATACATCGGATTCCACAAGATTAGTTTGCTCGTTTGTTTCATCATCATCACTCTCATCACTCTCACTATGCTCATCTTTGGAGGATGAATCTTGCTCCACTGCATTGGTTGGAGCCAAAGTGTTTGGAACTTGAGGTGAGCTTGGTTTATCTTCCTCACTTTGCTTTTTAGGAAAATATTTCCCTTTCGGAATATAGCTTAACCTTTGGACCTTCTCCAAAGTAGTGATTTTGTTCATGAAAATTAGATCCCGTGGATGGACCTATTCGGTAAGCTTTTCATCTTTTTGAGGATAGCTAGAAGGGTTTCTTCATGTTGATCCTTTGATTTCTCCTTCTTGGTCTCAGTTTTGGTTTTGGGGAGGTCATTAGCATCCATTTTTAAGATACTAAGGTTTTCTTCGACTTGCATTGCCATTTCTTTAGCTTTGGCCAATGTGGAGGGTTTCTTGTCTCTTAAGGCATAGGTTAGGTACCCCCCTACGACTTTGATAAACTTATCAAGGATGTTGGCATTAGAGGGCTTTAGGTGATCAGGGATATTGCGGACAACCCTATCAAACTTTTGAATGAATTCCCGGATGTCTTCCCTTCCCCTTGATATTTGATAAAACTTTTAAATGTTGAAGGTTCTTTGGGCCAAGAACACCTTTTCATGAATAGATCCTCAAATTCATCAGAGTCTTTAATGCATCCCGAGGGAAGACTAAGGTACCATTCTCTAGCTTGTCCTTCGGGTGACAAAGGAAAAAGCTTCATGAGCCTATCTTCTTCAAAGATCATCCGAGGGGACATGTGCCAATAGAATTCTTCGACGAAGTCACGGTCACTCATAGCGGTGTCTCCTTTGAACTTGGGTAACCATCGGTTATATTTCTCAGGAAATGGCTTGGGATCATCACTCAATTTCAAAGGAGCAAAGACACGTCCTCAAGATTTCCTTTATACTTTTCTTGTTGAGAAATCAACAGTCATGATCTAATCTTTAATCAATGGCTAAGATTAAAACCAACTTGATCCTCGTCACTTAGAAGCTTCTCACCCACATTTAAATTAATTTACTTTTAATTATTTTAATTTCCTAAGTTTTAACTTAGGCTCCATTAAAAATAATTAATTATTTGAATAATTTCACTCCGGGTGGAATTTATTCGAACGATTTCTGGGTCTTGGAGATCTCATGTGTTCTAGCCCCTCCCCAAAGTTTCGGAGCTAGAGCACATTCGATGTTACCCAAAAATCAACACTCCCTCTTAGCGAGGAATGTGCTCTAGCAATACTTCTCACCAGAAGCATCACCCTGATCCACGACATCGATCCTCTTCGCTGCTGATGCTCGGCCTGCTGCCCCTCATCGACTGCGCTGCTACAATCTGTACTACTGCCCATGACTCTGCTACTGCCATTGCTGTCGTCTGTACTGCAACTCCCTCTCAATATGTTGCATCATGCTTCCCATAGCACTGCCACTGCTAACTGCTGCACTGCAACTCAATTGTTGAGAGTTAAGCAACTGAAAAACATCCCAAATGCTAACATACAGGTCAGTCTAGATGGCACCTTGATGCTCAAGCTTCTTCTGTTTCTAATCTGCGCTGACCCTCTGATGCTACTGCGATGTTGTTGCTCTGCACTACGTTGCACCACTGTGCAATGCACTGCACTGCTGCTGCCTCTGCTTTGCACTGCTGCTGCCTCTGCTCTGCGCTGCTTCAGACTTTGGCGCTCTAGCTTTGCCACTATCACTCCATCATCCCTTGCACCAACTGAATCTCGTAATTCTTCTACTGTCATTAAGGGCTCCCGTAGCTGTATGTGATCCAAGAGTTTGGGCACCTCAAGGATCTTGCCCCTCACTGTAGCTTCAATCTACAACTCCATATCACCCCATTTCTTAGGTGTATGAGCACTGATGGTGCGTCCATCATCATCCTCCTTATCATCCTTAGCTGGAGCAACCTTCGAGTTAGATTCTTCTTTGCACTTCTTCTTCAGAGGGCACTGCGTGGCGAAATGTCCCATTTCTCCACATCTGAAGCATCTGACCTTCGAGAGGTCCTTCTTCTTCCTTCTTTGTTGCCCTTGCTGTCCCTTAGATGCGAGAGCTGCATCTTCCTCTTCCTCCTTCTTGACTTTGATCCCTTTACCGCTGCTTCTTGCCTTGGTCCACCGTCTGATCTCTTCCTGTCAAAGAGCTGCCCACATCTCCTCCCAGCTTGGAAGACCTATTTGGTAAGCTTTTCATCTTTTTGAGGATAGCTAAAAGGGTTTCTTCATGTTGATCCTTTGATTTCTCCTTCTTGATCTCAGTTTTGGTTTTGGGGAGGTCATTAGCATCCATTTTTAAGATACGAAGGTTTTCTTCGACTTACATTACCATTTCTTTAGCTTCGGCCAATGTGGAGAGTTTCTTGTCTCTTAAGGCATAGGTTAGGTACCCCCCTACGACTTTGACAAACTTATCAAGGATGTTGGCATTAGAGGGCTTTAGGTGATGATGAAATGGCCTAGTCAAACAAAGTCAAGAGCCCCCTAAGGCCTCTAATTCTATCACCATCGACCAATTAACATTTAATGTGGATCTTGAAGATAGGATTGCTAGGTTTTTTTTAGGGTAATTCCTTGATTTGAATTCAATTGAATGATCTCCCCAAAACACATAATTAAAGAAATAAAAGGAGAATAAAATCCTTGCAAAATGGTTTAATGATTTAAAAGGAAAAAAGTGATGGAGGATAGAAGATTAGTGCTTTAGCTTGCCAATACATTTTTGGGGCATATGGGGTTAAGGATTAACTCACTCGAAGACGATGGAGTAGATTCAAATTCACTAGATCTAGGTAAGTTGACTCATTATCTCTAGGCATTTCAATCTCAAGGATGAGATAAGGGAAGGGTCCCACTTGTTCATTCCTCAAGGTCTTGAAAGAAGGGTTTGTTTAAGAAGGATACTGAAAATCAAATACCATAGCCACCTTCTGAATACTTAATTTCCATCATCCATAAACATTAACCAATATTAAACAAGTGCACTTACTTAGATTATCATGCATTCATCCAAGCTTCACCAATATTCATCGAAGAAAAGAGTCCACATTAACAAAGCTTCTCCAAGACGTCTCTCAACTCATCCATCCACAGACAAATCATAAGAAGAACAAAATCATAGAAATTTGAGATTTTCTTTGGGATTTATCTCCAAATCCAACCATTAGAAAATGAGAGGAAGTGCACCTCTATTTATAGATTTATAGAGTTGTTCAATTTCCTTTACATTAAAATATTATTTTCTTCAATAAAATCTTTATTCTATCCTATGGATGGGAAATGACCCTCTTCTATAATTAATTTACTAGAATACAAAATCAAATAGCTTTTCATGTTACATGTAGATTAATTAAGGGACACAATGTTGATTTGTGTAGCTTGGGAGGTACTCCAAGCCCTAGGGTTCAGAGGGCAAAGTGCCACAAGGGTCACTTGTGGGCTTGGAACCTAAGTATGTGGTTTTGCATTAAAATGTGTTTTGGGAATTTCCAAGAGTACATTTCTACATGTGATGGCATGAGACGATAGAGGGCGGAAAGGAGAATCCAACGCTTCGAGAAACGTTGAATGCCAAGTTGTAGAAGTGGAGATATGAATTTTTGAACTTGACAATGAATTATTTGGTATTCAATTCATGTAGGATTGAAGTAAAATTAGCCAAAAGAAATGTCTCTTCATAATTCATGGAGCCCCTCATTTATTTATAAATAGAGGGTGAATGTGAGGTTATTCCTCATCCTTCAAGTGCAACGCATGCTCAAGAGAAGCAACTCGTTGAGGAGGAGAAAGACACAACAAGGAGGAAAAGAACAACAAGGCTTGGAGGGATTCTCGTAAGGGTAAAACAGGGACCGAAGTCTGTTGTTTGAGTTCGAGACCCTTGCTGTGCCAGGATGAGGCCTAAAGGGTTGAATGCAGGCTGGTTAAGGGCAACTAAGTTGTTGTTTAGAGGGTCATAACCTTGTTCTTGGAGGCTGCAACCCAGGAAGGAGCAACGAGGTGGTTGAGGGTTTGTTGGAGGGTATAACAATCCTCCTAATAGGTTGTCGCAACAGTAGTTGGGTTGCTGTAGGATACTGCAGCTTGTTTAGGGAGACAATCTATTGTGTTGGGATGGAAAGTGCCCTAAAGGAGCAATGTGGAGGGAAACACATTCTTGGAGGACAACCACAACGTTAAGAAGTAATTTTGGGCTAGTTTGTTGGGTGGTTATGGACTATGGTTAGTGCCCTAACCAGTCCCAGAATTGCAGCGTTGCAGCAAGTCAAAACAACATCGTTTGGTCAAAGGAGTTGACCGGGTTTGGAGTAGCCTGTGGGAGCCAATTTGTAGGCTTGTTTGAGAGCCAATTTGGGAGCCAATTTGTAGATTTGCACCAATAAGTATTCATTGGTGAAAATCTTGTAGTTTGGTATTGGGTGCCATTGATCTGGTGGAGGGAAGTGTGTTGGCTACCCAAAGTAGTCATAGACGAGCTATCTTGACATGACAAAGAGGAGTTGAAGGTTGGGTGAAGTTTGGTGCCAAAGTGCAGCACCTTAATGGACAAAGGTGGTTGCTAGTCTAGCAGTTTGGAGCTCAGAAATTAGGCCTACCTTGAGAGCAGATTGGATCAGCCCTTATACATGCTACAAAAGTGACTTGTAGTAGTGTTAGGTGGCAGCCCTCCTGGAGTCTCGATGTGTTGTCCTTTGAAGGACTAAGGGGTAGCTAGTGAGCAGTACGGGAACAAAGGACCGAAAAGACAAGATACGACATGGAAGCTGCAATGAATTTTGTCATTATATCTTGTATACCATAAACTGTTGTATTATTCAGATTTGGTTTAATATAACGAAGATTGGGATTATACATTATTGTACAATTTTGTTAAAAACTGTGTATATTTGTGCATGTGTGATTTATTGCTTTATATATCCGCTGTGAAAAGTAGTTCATGGTTGAGATTCTTGGTTTGGTAGCGTTAGTGATTTTAAGACTCTAACCTATACCCAAAGTCGTGGAAATTCAATGCACAAATCCCCAAAAGCAAGATACCCCCTTAAATGAAGGAAAGTTGAACATATTTTGTCTCCAAGGGCCCTCTAATTGTGGACAAAGAGCTTCAATGATAAGAAATCTTAATCAGCAGGGGTTGGCCCCTCAAAATTAGCTCCACATGTGCAATAGTCAACCTTCAAAAACTTTCCAAGGTGGGTGTATGTAGCTCCAAGGGAAACATTCTAACTTCCCAAGGAAAGAAACCGCACAAAAATGATTAGATAACCACCAAAAGGGAACAAGCTCTCAAAAAATAGTCCTCAATGTGCCATGTTGAACATTCAAAGGATTTTAGGGTACATGTATCATGCATTAACAACGCAAATGAAAAATTTATATCATTTAAAAGGTAGATACATCATTTTGTTAGGTCAACTAACTTATGTAGCTTAGGTCAACCCTCTTCATTTTTTCTTTGAAGGTGCGTGTGTGTGTATCATATGTGTTATTGAATCTGTTAACCCTAGTGGATAGATCCTGGATCCGCAGATTGAATTTGGATTTGGATACTACAATTTTTCGATGCAGCGCAGTGGCATTAGCAGGCTGCGCAGTCCCTTCTGGTGCAGCGTAGTGGCATTTGAGGGTAGCAGGGCTGACGTTGAGGCTTCAGCAACAGCGCTGAGGGTTTCTAGGGCCAAATCTGGGATGATTTCTAGAAATCCCATTTGAGGGTGTGGATCAGTCAAAAATTTGGCACTAGATCTTCAGGTTAGCTGCAGATCTTGTATCTTTTATTCTTTGTCGGGTTTTTCCAAGGTTGGAACCCAAATTTGTTGTACTCAGAACTACTTAATAATAAAACTCTCATATCTATTGAACCAGTTTTCCCGCTTTGGGTTTTTCCGGGGACTTATGTCCAAAAATCCATGTGTCACTTTGTTGCATGAATGAATTATTTAGTAAATGATCTGAATGTGTAGGCTATAGTTGTGTTTATTTTCGGTATTTTCTGAATCTAATTTATGAAAATAACTTGTATAAATTAAATCAAGTAGGAGAAAATAAACCAATACACTGCAATAAAATTTTCACATTGTACTCATTGTATCTTTCAGTTATATAATAAAATGGCTCAACGTTCTCCATATTTTGCATTATATATGTGATGTCTCTCTATTTGCTGTAGTTTCATGTTTATGTTGCTTTATTTTGCTGTTTGTATCTACTCATAATATTACACGAATTCTACTTCTAGGTTCTTCTTGTAGTCCTTTATGAGCCTAGATGATCCTGTAAGGAACCGATCATCTACATATAGTACCAGAACTAGTGGTTCATTCTCCACCAACAAATAGTAGAGATTGGGATCTACATCACTCTTGACAAATCCCAACTAGCTATCAATCCTGTTAGTGTCAGTTTTTGCATCTTGCCACGAGTGATCAAATAGACTCTTATCATGTCTTGCTAGGGTCCCATTCTCAATTTTTTGTATTTCCATTAAGTCATCATGCAAAAATTTGGTCGCTCGATGCAGATCTAGGTTTGATTTTACTCCTTCCAAGACATTACTAGTTGTTGGCTCATTTCACCTCTTAGCTGAGTGTACCATCATTCATGAGTTGTCATCATCATTACATTCATTTTCATCATGGTTTCATTCAGTCCAGAATCTCCATTAGGTCTTAGGTTTCCAAGGTCATCAAATCATCATTCCATGCATAAAGTCCAGCAAGTGAAGGAGTGACAATAAAGTATTTTCATCAGTAAATTTGATTTCAAAACAAAATGTAATTTTATGTTCCTAATTTGTAATAAGTACTTCAGAGTTCCAAGTAGCTGCAAATACTCAAATTTCCATCAACAAATGATCAAGGTTCCAAAAAGAAATTGAATGTTCCTAAGCCATCAAAAGATAAAGTTCAAAGATCAAGTTCAAAGGTTAAAGGTAAAAAGCAATGTAAGGTTGATTTTGAAACAATGAAATGTGGGTCCATGTCCATTTAATGATATTTCTCCAAGTATAAAAGGCCCTCAAAGACCAATAGTTATTCATTCTCACTCTCCAGCATTGAGCTCTCTAGTTACCCAAGTCAAAAAACCAAATTTTTCTTCAAAAAATAGAGTTTCAGGTCCATGTGCCTATAATCGTCTAAAGGCATGCCTTTCTTATAGTTCTTAGGATTTCTTGTGCTTTTTGCGAGCTGTTACTTTTCTCTGTGGCTTTAACCTTTAAACTTGTTTGCAAGGGTTCTAAGGGACAAACAAATGTTTCTTCATCTATCTCCAAGTAAGTTGCATCTTTCAAACCCCTCCTATCAGCTCATTTTCATAATTTTATGGTGGAAACTTCCCATTACCCTCCATGCTATGATCTAGTAATTAAACCCTAGTTTTCAAAGTTTGCAAGCTAAATTTGTTTTCCCCTAGACCCTTTTACCTCCCTCACACTCTAATTCATTCCCCACTACCCTCATATCCCTTCATTCCTCACTCTTTAGCTATATTCCCCAAAACCCTACCCCTACGCTCTGCTTTTCTAGGCAGCTAGACTACATCCCTGTAATTGAATTCCCTACCCTATACCCCCTGTCATTTCAACTCCCTATCACTTCCCTAAGTTTCCTAACCCCCTTACACCCTTCCCTAAATTTTCCCTCACATATCCCAACTCCCTAACCTCATCATCATACTCCCTTTTCCTTCCCCTTCTCCCCTAGGGTTTCTAAATAAACAGAAATATCATGGAGGAAGAGAGAAACATTATGGAGGAAGAGAAAAACACCACAGAAGAAGAGAAGAAGACCTATAATAAAGGAGGGAGAATCTTAAGGCTAGAGCCATCAGACACTAGGGAATTGATGTCATCATCCCTAGTAGTTAAATGTTTCCAGCATGTAGGTTGTTTTGAGTTTTGTGAGATGGTCCAAAGAGTGTAGAGCCATCCTAATTTGACGAGGATCTTCATCACCAACCTACAAAAAGACCGAGTCACTATTATAGGGGTGACATTCACCATTTATACAGACATTATTGCAGCAACAACAGGGATACCTAATGTAGGTGAAAAGTGGTTCAAAACTCAAGATTTGGATGCCCAGCTGTATGAACCCTATCTAAAAGCACCTTACAAAGACAACATTAAGAAAATATTTCCTTTTGATCAGTTGCTTAATAGGTTTTCTCCCATGATGAAAATCATCATGAAATATTTCACTTGTGGGGGCAGATTCTCCAGGCCATACAGCTACCACATCAGGTTACTCATGCATTTCACTAGGGTGAAATTGCTCAACATTCCTTATTATTCGTACATGAGCATTGACAAGATGGCCTACATAGTGTAGAATAGAGAATATGAGCTTCAAATGAACAGTCCCTTCCATAATTCACTCATTAAAATCATTGTCCTTCATCACCTCAAACAATTGAACATTGCATGGGAGACTTTCATTGAGGCATAGGTCTTGACTCTTCACAACACCACCAAATCAACTTGCTAGACCTATTCCACCATCAGCATCAGTTTCTCAAAAACAAACTAGGTCATTTAGCAGGGCTACAGTTAAGAAGGGTAAAAAGGACAAAGAGGTCAAAACCTACCAAAGAGGACATAGGCAAGTGTTTGCTCCACAAATTGTGGAAGGGGCCTTGCCTTCTACGTTAGCAAAATAGGGATACCATAAGCAACAGGAGACAATTTTCCAAGAGAAAGAATCGCTTCACCATGAGGAAGAACAAGATTTTGACTTGGTGGACTTGGAGGTCCAAAATGAACTGGAAACCCTAAACCTGGCCATCAAAGAGAAAGATGCCAAAATCAGAGAGCTGCAAGATAATTTGGCAAGGGCACAATTTGTTATCTCCTTCCTTGAGCAAGAAAACAAACAGTTGAGTGAAAAACAAGTACTCTTGGAAATGGACTTCTTGAAGGCTAAGAGGCAAGATGTCAAAGACAAAGCAGTGATGGGACATGATGAGTCTGTGAGGATGAGGCCCAGACCACCAAGAAGAGACCAAAGGGGCCTTAAAAGAGCATTGGAGCAGGAAAAACAACATGAGGTAGAAGAACTCACCTTTGAGGAGAGGATTGCCATGGAAATTAATGAGAATAGGGAAGTTTGGCTTGACAGAGTAAACTTGCACCTGGAGAAGCTCCTTCACAAGGCCAACAAGGACAATCAAATGTTGAGGCACATGGCTGATTGCTACCATACCAGAAACAAGATTTGAAATATCAAGGTTAAGCAATTGAGGGATAAGCTCAAGGAAACCCTAATCAGCCAAAAGGAGAAGGGTAAACTTGACATGCTTGCTGATTCCTCCTTGGTAGTTTGACATACTTCATCAGGACTTCATCCAGCAATTTTGAGAGTTTTTGGGCATTTTGGTCAAAATTTTCAAGCTTTTTGCATAGTCAGCCTGTAAAAAGCGCAGTGTGGGCCACGTTGCGCTTTTTCTGGGAGCCTCTAAATGATGAAAACACTAAATGGTTGGATAGAGAATGGTCTCTACATCAAATTTTGACTATTGGCACTCCAAAATGTGAGCTTTTGACAGGTGGAAAAGCCCAAAAACCACCTAAAAAACACCTTTTTGGCACTATTTTCAGCCTCATGCTGTGCTTTTTGACCAGTCTTGGGAGATTTCAATTTTGAGAGGCTTAACTCCATCATTTGCAGTGCTTGAGGACATTTTTGACAACTAGACAGGAAGAGCTTTCCAATGAGCTATATTGGGTTCCATTTGGACTTCAGAAAGGTAGCCAAAAGTCAATTGGAAGCCCCATGCTGCACTTTCCCCAGGGCATGATGCATTTTTTGTAGACATGTTGTGCTTTTTCCAGTCTCATGTTTTCTTCAGAAATTCCACTTTTTCTTAGTTGATTGATGGATTACAAGGAGTTTTACTGATGTAAAATGTAAAAATCAAATGTAATTATGTATTTTGTAGTTACTAGAGGTATCAGAGCAGAGATTGGGCAACAGGGTTGGAAATTCTGCAATGAGTCGTGGTCTTGATGCTGCTGGAGCAACAACTCGAAAGGGCTCATGCAGTTCTCCTGGGAAAGAGGAAAGCATGAAAGATACGATGGATCACGACATTTCTGTGTTGACTTCTAGATTGGAAGAAGAAGTCGCTTGCTTGTCAAGCTCTACTTCCTCCATGGTTTGGTATATTGATTGTGGGGCTTCTGTGCACATGACAGGAATACGAGAATGTTTCTCGAGCTACCAAGAATAATAGATGAACTTCCAAATCATCATGGGAAATAAGGCTAAATGTACCCTTGTTGGAAGAGGTACTATAGTTTTTCAAACAAAAACAGGAGATCGGCTTCAGGCTACCAATGTGTTGCATGTGCCTGGATTGGGGATGGACTTTCTCTCTGTATCTCAGTTACAAAACAAGGGCTATGATGTATACTTAATTGGAAAGAAAGTATATGTCAAACACCTGAGTTGGAAGAAGAAGGCCCAAATTGGAGTCGGAAGCAATAGACTGTATAAGTTACCGCTAGAATCTAGAATGGCACTGATAGGCAACAATGATGAAAAATATTTGAATGAACTATGGCACAAAAGGATGGGGCACTTACACCATGGAGCTCTAAGAATTCTTAGAGAAATTGTCACAAGAGTTCCAAAGTTAAGCACCAAATGAGATGATGTCTGCAGAGGGTGCGTACTAGGCATGTATGCCAAAGCGGCTTATTCCAGAAGTAACAATAGGGCAAAGAGTGTTTTGGGATTAATACATTCGGACATCTGCGGACCATTGTCCACAAGAGCTCTTAGTGGTGCTGAATACTTCGTCACCTTCATTGATGACCATTCCAGTAAGACTTGGATCTACTTTCTAAAGACCAAGGATGAGGTCTTTGATCGATTCAAAGAGTTTAAGGCTCTGGGTTAGAATCTGACAGGGAAGAGGATAAAAGTATTGCGTTCAGACAATGGTGGAGAATATATTGATAAAGACTTATTGAGTTCTGCGCAAGGGAAGGTATCAAAAGAGAATGGACTGCTCCATATAATCCGGAGTAGAATGGGGTTGCAGAGAGAAAAAACAGATCTATTGTTGAAGGAGCGAGGGCAATGTTGTATGATCAGCATATGCCCAAATTTCTATGGGCAGAAGCATGCAGCACTACTGTGTATGTTCAAAACAAAATTCCTCATAGGGCACTAGGTAAGATTACACCGAAGAGTATCTTCATTTGCAGGAAGCCAGAAGTGAGTCATTTCAGGATCATTGGGAGTTTGGCGTACTGCCATATACCCGAAGAAAAGAGAAATAAGTTGGATTAGATTGCGGAAAAAGGATATCTGGTGGGATATAGCGAAAATGCTAAGGCATATAGAATCCACATTCTTGGTAGTAGGAAAGTCGTAGTACGATAGGATGTAAAGTTCATGGAGGACAAAGCTTTTAGAAAATCCTGAGAAATGCCTTCCGAAAAGTAGTCGGAGGACGATCCATTGGTCCAGCCACTTTGACCAACCGAAACTAGAACCAACGCTTCTCCAAGGCATAAGAATCCAGAAGTATCACCGCAAGAAGATTTGCAGGAGGAGGAGAAAGTAGATCCACCCACTACCAGTGGAAGAACGAGCTGAGAATTACAACAGATTCTAAGGGACGCAGAGGAGTTCATTGGAGCTCTTAGAACCGATAAAAGGCAACGTAGACAGCCAGACAGATACCAAGCTTTGATGGCTAAGGTTGGAGAACCCTTCAGTTTTTAAGAGGCAATTCAACATCGACTGTGGGTAGAAGCTATGGTGGAGGAATACAATTCCATAATGACCAATGATGTTTGGGAAGTGGTACCTAGACCTCAGGATAGATCTGTTGTAGGTACGAGATGGATCTACAAGATCAAGTATGTTGTAGATGGCAGCATGGAAAAGTACAAAGCCAGGTTCGTGGCCAAGGGGTATGCTCAAAAGGAAGGGATAGACTATGAAGAAACCTTCGCCCCAGTAGCCAGGTATACTTCTATCATATCCGTGATATGCCTTATAGCGGAGATGGGGTGGGACGTCAAGATTGCTTTCTTAAATGGGGTGATAGAAGAAGTATACATTGAACAACCAGAGGGCTTTGAGACACATGGGAAGAAAACTCATGTATGCAGGCTAAAGAATTCGTTGTATGGGCTTAAACAAGCACCTAGAGCATGGTACGGTCAAACTGATGGTTATGCGCAAAAAATGGGATTCGTCAAGAGTGACGCAGAACCTAACCTCTACTATCTGACAATAGAGAATGAGCCTCTAATTTTGGTATTATATGTAGATCACCTATTCCTGACAGGTTCATTTAGGCTCATCAAGGATTGCAAGAAACCCTAGCTACAAAATTCGACATGAAGGATTTGTGATTGATGCATTATTTTATGGGATTGGAAATTTGGCAGCAAAAGGGTGAAATCTTCCTTGGACAAGGGAGATATGCTACAAAAATTCTAAAGAGGTTCAGGATGCAGGACTATAGACCCATGGCTACTCCAATGATTAGCGGCTGGAAGAATATTGATGCGTTTGAAGATAAAGAAGTAGATCCCACCTTGTACAAACTATTCATAGGGTCCCTGATGTATCTGGTCAACACCAGGCCAGACATTTGTTACGCAGTCACCACCCTCAGTCAGTTCATGGTGGAACCCAAGAGGGTGCATTGGGCAGCAGCCAAGCATGTTCTCAGATGTATATGAGGAAAAATGGAGCGTGGATTAAAGTGCACCCGAGGCAGTGACATCAGACTGAGTGGGTTCACTGACGCAGATTAGGCTGGAAGTTTGCTAGATTGAAAAAGTACCACTGGGTACTTTTTCAACATTGGATCAGGAATGACCTCTTGGTGTAGTAGAAAACAAAAGTCCGTAGTACTGAGATCAACTAGAACAAAATATATGGTAGCCAACACAACATTGTGTGAAGCCATATGGCTTAGAAAGTTGCTTGTGAATCTATTCAAGAGAAGGATGGAAGTGACCAACATTTTATGTGATAATTAGAGTTTGCATCAAGCTCTATGAGAATCTGGTTTTTCATGATCGGTAGAAGCACATTGACATCACGTGTCATTTTATCAGAGACTGTGTCCAGCGAGGTGCAATACAGTTACAGTACACTCTGACAGGAGAACAGGTGGCAGACATCCTCACTAAGGCTCTAGGAAGAACAAATTTTGTTTATTTCAGGGAGAAGTTCGGGATGATTGAGAATCCGTTTTAGTAGCAAAGACGGATAATGTGGTACTTAAGAGGGAATTGCAGTACAGATGCAGCAATGACAACAGTTGTGTCAGGGGCAACAATACAGTGGCAACAATAACGCAATAGATGATGGACAGCATATCGAGCATCAACAACGTAGTGGACCGATGCCATGGATCAAGGTGATGCTTCTTGTGAGAAGTATTGCTAGAGAATATTCCTCGCTAAGAGGGAGTGTTGATTTTTGGGTAGCATCGAATGTGCTCTAGATTCGAAATTTTGTGGAGGGGCTAGAATACATGAGATCTCCAAGACCTAGAAATCGTTTGGAGAAATTCCACTTGGAGTGCATTATATTAAAATAATTAATTATTTTTAATGATTCCTAAGTTAAAACTTAGGAAATTAAAATATTAAAGGGTAATAATATAAATATGGGTGAGAAGCTTCTAAGAGACAAGGATCAAGTTTGTTTTAATCTTAGCCGTTGATTAGAGATTTGATCACGGTCATTGATATCTCAACAAGAAAAGTATAAATGAAGACTTGTGGGTCAGTTGGAGACACACTGGGAAAATACTTAGTAACCCAAGGGAAGTCGATCCTCAAGAAGTAGGAGTTCGATTTCAGAGGGAGAGTTGTAGGGTGAAGGAAGAGGATGGTATCAGCATTAGTCAGAGACAGAGGAGGAGGGTCGTAGAGCAGCAGAGAGACAATGCAGAGGGACAACGTTAAGAGGCAGCGTAGCAGAGGACGTAGTCCTTACGCAGAAGAGGATGCAGAGGTGACGCAGTGGAGGCTAGAGGGTCTCTTGGGTGTCAAACTTTCTCTAGTGACTGGAGGTAAACTATCTTAGGTGTTATCACAAAATTTTCTCCATGATTTTGCAATTCATTCCTTGTAAATAGATTATTGCTGAAGAATAATAAATAAACCCTGATTTGCTGCACCGGTTTTCCCGCATTGGAATTTTTTGGGGACTATTGTGCAAAAACAACTATGTTGATGTGATTGATTCTTGTGCTTGCATTTCACTGTTCATTTCTCTATGTAATTATGTGATAACTGCAGTAGAATCTATTTTGATGTTTACTGAAGGGCTTTGTAAATAACTTATTGTGGAAAATATGTAGGAGAATTAAATTAGTTACTGTAGTAGAATTTCAAGTCAGAAATTTTCACATTACGAGGTACCCCTTTTCTGCAGTCTGATCAAGTTTACTTCTCTCATTTGGCACGTGACAATATGCCAGACTTCTGGACATCTCTGGTTTTTTCCCTGTGAAAACTCATTCAGGCGTTTTCTTCCCTAATGCTCTGTGAGAAGTTCTATTCTGGATATACACAGGTGCATTACATGCCTCTACCCATAAGAATCTAGGCAGATCTAGGTCATATAACATGGAGTTTGCTTCCCCAACAAAGTTCTATTCTTCTGCTACGCCACACCATTCTGCTGTGGATTGTATGGAGTTTTCCACTCTCTTGATGCCCTCCTTTGTGCAAATTTTTTTGAAGTCTCTATTGTATATTCTCTACCGTTATCTGAGCGCAACACCTTTATTTTCTTCCCTGTCATGTTCTCTATGAGAGCTTTAAACTCTTTGAACCGATCAAAGACCTCATCTTTGGTCTTTAGGAAGTAAATCCGAGTCTTCCTAGACTAATCATCAATGAAGTTGACATAGTATTCGCTACCGCTAAGAGCTCTAGTGGACATTGGGCCACAAATGTCTGAGTGTATCAATGCTAATGCGCCTTTTGCTTGGTTATCACTTTTGGGAAACGCTGCCTTAGCGTACTTCCCTAGTACACATCCTCTGCATACATCATCGTGCTCCGTACTGAGGACTGGTACTCCAGTAATAGTCTCTCTGAGCATCCTGAGTGATCCATGGTGCAAATGTCCCATTCTCCTATGCCATAGTTCATTCAGGTTTCTCTCGCCATCAAGATTGCTGCATCTCAGTGCCATTGGAGACTCGAGATGCAGTCTGTACAATCTATTTCTTTGAGTTCCCATTTGTCTCTTCTTCTTCCAGCTTGGATGCTTAATGTATGCCTTCTTTCCAATGAAGTATACATCATATCCCTTGTCCTGCAACTGGGACACTGAAATCAGATTCATCCTTAGCCCTGGCACATGCAACACATTCGTGGCTCTTATGCTGGTTCTTGCTTCGGTTTGAAATACTATGGTGCCTCTCCTTGTTGGAGTGCATTTTGTTCTGTTCCCCATAGTGATCTAGAAGTCCATCTGCTCTTCCTGATAACTCGAGAAATATTCTCGTACTCTAGTCATATGAGCTGAAGCCCCGCTATCAATGTACCAAACACCTACAAATGCTGAACTTGACAAACATGAAAAATATTCTTCTAATCTAGAAGATAAAACATCTAAATCTTCCACAGTTATCTGTGCTTTTTCTTCGATTTCTACCAAAAACCTGCGTCCCTCAAGCTTTATGTTGAACCTGCTGCGTAGCTCCCTCTGTCACTAGCAAATTTCGATCCGGAAATATTTCTCTCTGTCGACTCACTTAGAGAGATTTTCCTCGAGAATTTGTCTCCTAGACTGGACTGCACAATGCTTTAGGGAATCTGGTTTACTGCCTACGCAGTCTCCTCCCTCTTTTGCTCAATACTGCCTCTTCCGGATATGTTTTCTTTGCTCTGATACCATGTGAAAATTTTGCTAGCCAGAATCCTACTGAAACAACTGATTAAATTTCTTCTATTTGTCTAACTGAACAAATTATTTAACATATGCTATGGTAAATATAAAAATAAGATACACTGCAGTCTTCACAATAAACTAATGTAAGAAAAAATACTAGCACAAGTATACACACATGCACACTGTTATTTTTGGACAATTGTCCCCGGAAAAACCCAATGTGGGAAAATTGGTGTAACAACTAAGGGTTTGTATATTATGTAATAATTTTTCTGCGTACAAATTTATGATTGTTGAATCTGACTAATCATATAGAGAAATTTAACAAACAAAGTCTAATGAGAGAAGTCTCACTCTGCCACGGGAATTCAACCTGACCTACACCTAACAAAAGCTGCTATGCACTGCCTCTGCGCAGTGACTGCGTCACCCACACAGTCTCTGCGTCACAACTGGAGCTGCTCTTTGTCTCTGCGTTGGAACTCACTGTTGGCTGGAAACCGAAATCTTCTGCCCTCCGAAAGCACCCTCTGGGAACTGGCACTGATCCTCTATTGTCTCCTCAACAGAAAGCGAATCTCCCTCTGCAGCTATGTGCAATCTCGGTGTAAGCTCTACGTCATTGGCTCTGCGCAGCTGTCTGTGGCTTTTGCTGCCCTCTCTCTATGCACTCCCCAGATCTGGAATTCTTCCTTCTAGAAATTATCCTTTCCCCTCTCTGTGAGAATCCTCTCAATCGATCTTCTCCCTGAGCACTGCTCACTAACGAATTTCGATCTCTGGATTCTTTCTCCGTCTTGATGTGTTTTCCAAATGAAATTTCAAGCCATTCTTATAGTCTTCTTATTGAAACTTCAACAACCTAGATTAGATCTCTAATCAATGGCTAAGATTAAATTTTGACTTGAACTGCCTTTTCTAGAACATTCACACCCATATTCTATTAATTCACTTTAATTATTTTATTTTCCTAAGTTTAGACTTAGGGTCCCTTTAAAAATAATTAATTATTTTAATAAAATAAAATTCGGGTGGAATTTTCCCAAACGATTTCTCTATTATCTGGAGAACATGTGTTTAAGCCTCCTTGCAAATTTTGAGACTTAGAGCACATTCGATGCTACCCCAAATCAACACAGTGCGTATTGGCAGACTGGGAGAGGAACTCACTATTTATGGGCTTCCAGGTCAGTTGGAAATAGCCCAAATCCTTTCAGGGTTTTTGTGGGTTTGTTAAGTAGAGGTTGGGATTAATTTTACAAAATGTTTTGAGAAATTCTAAGGGCAGATTCACCAGTCTCATTCCAACAACAGTAATAGTATTTTGTGGCAGTGCGCAGTTTCCTTGAGGAGCCATTCGCAGCATTTGGTTCATCACATTTTCATCTAGGGTTTGCGTAGCTTGTATTAGCGAGCCCAAGTTCCACTTATCTTGGCATATGGTGTACTCAATTTCCAGTTATCAATAAAATGACTTTGTTTGTTGTTCAATTTCTTTGAGTACTGATTGAACTTGCATGTTTTAAAATTTTTCTTGTTGTAGCTTGGTGCATGTCTTTGATTTTCCACTGTTATTTCCTAATAAGAATATTACATGGGATTTGCAAACTGCATTTGAAACTGCAAACTATTGGAAAATGTGAGAATGTGAGAATGTGTAATGATCCATCTCAAATTGTGTGCAAACTGGGGATATTAGCATGCATATGATAGCTACATATCCATGTGTCGCATGCACTGCACTAGCATGCATACTAGCAAGAAAATTTTAAATTTATATTTGTGTAAATGAATAAAGAAATATTCATAAAATTATAATTATAAACAAATATTATAAATTCATACTTATAATTAAATTAATAAAGAAAAATAAATTATATTTATAAACAAATGTTATAAATTCATAATCTTTATTAAATTAATAAAGAAATATAAATATATTATAATTACAAACAATATTGTAAATTCATAATTATAATTTAATTAATAAAGAAATACAAATAAATTATATCTATAAACAAATATAATAATTGTTCAAACTTCAAAATATGTAATAAATTTAGCCTTACGAAAAAACTTCATATGTCAAAGAGAAGGCTCGAACAAATTTAATATGTCAAAGAGAAGGCTCTGTTTTCTATCATTAACACAGGTGGCAAATGCCTGCTTGGACTTTGACTACACCTTATCACCTTATCCCATTGTGGGTTGATCCTCAGACAAGGCAACCATTGTTTGGAGGCTAAAGGAGAAGACGATGGGAGAATATGGAAGGGAAAAGGAAGATATTTTGAATCGGGGATAGGAGAGCATGAAAAAGAAAAAATTGCTGGTGAAACAGAGGAAGAGACACAATGAAAGAAGGAATGTTGAGGGTGAAATTAATTGAGAAAATGAGATTTGAGCATTGTTTTTGGGGTTTTGGGCATGAGGTTCAAAAGACCTCAATTTCAAAGTCTGCTGGATCTGGGAATATGATAGGTTGATCCAGATAGGCTGGGAGAAAACAGTTGGTTTGGTAATAGGAGCAAATCGGGAGCAACGACAGCGAAAATCGACTTCAAACGGGATATCTAGGTACGTATTTGCAATTAAATTAGTATTTAGGTTAAATTTAATTGTCATGTTGTTGGTGAAATTCGTGCCATACAGAATGAAGAACTATGACATGATGAAGACATTGAGGCGAAGGAAATCCTATAGACTTAGTAAGACAACCAAGTGGGGAAAAGGTAGATACATCAAGCTTAAAGGGAGAATGAGAGGAAAAGTACAATAAGCAATCGCCTTAACAGGGCTAGAGACTGATTGCTTCCATAAATCGTGAGTCTTAATAGATCCACCTCCAAAATATTTGCATACCACACTAGGACATAAAGGTTCCCATGAAGTCGAGGAGTTACTGCTCATGAGGGGGATATCAACAATTCCATAAAACCAAGCACCATGGAAATGAAGCTAAGAAGACTAGCCATGACCATCCAAACATGGGGTATCTAGGGCACACTCTCACATAAATATCATCCCTTGGGGATTTTAATAGTGCCATAAAACCAAGCACCATGGAAATGAAGCTAAGAAGATTGGTCATGACCATCCACACACTGGGTATCTAAGACAAACTCTCACATAAATATCATCCCATAGTGATTTTACAAGGCTTTAGACTTGCATTCCTTTGGCTTACAATGGTGTTACGAAAAGTGAATCTACTCATATGTACCCCCGTTGAAAGACGGGTAACAAGACTCTGTGCATTGGGTTCCATGAACTACTTCGAGAAACATGAAACCTTGTAAATTGTGAGATTTCCATTAGGAGAACTGTAGAACGAATGATGAACCAACGCCAAAGAATGCATATAAACTCTATGACACATGACCATGTGGATAAAGACATAGGCATGCTTAGGAGATGGGCTAGACTGGCCCTACATGGTGAAATTCATCCCCACAAAACCAATGGCTCCTCTAGATCTTGAGTCCAAGTAGGTCCATCCTAAGCCTCCAATCCTATCTAGGATGAAAGGACCTAAGAGTGGAGGCCAAAAGAACCGGGCATGGCCAAAGGTAATAACCTTAGGATACAGTAATACATAACATCACTTGGGCTACAAGGCTTTTGAATTGCATTCCTTGGACTTACAATGGTGTTGCACAAAAGAATAGTGCCTATGTGTACCCCAGCTGAAATCAGGGGTAACACGACCCTAACATCTCTACTATACCTGCCTATAGTAATTTATAAATTGTAGAGTTTTAATGAAAAATAGAAATTTTACCTCTTAACTGAATGTTTCTTGGATCTTAACCTATGAATTTTCAAACTTAGGGATATTATGAAATATAAACAAAAAAGCAATAGCGACTAACTGTATTTCAATTCTTAATAATACCAACCACTAGGCAATTCAAGAGAAAAGATACCAATATGTTCCAATAAGTTTTTTTCCCTCTAGGGAAATATTATCAGGCATATAATGGATCTAAAAATACTTATGGTAATGGTAAAAGCAGCACTAAATCTGCTCTTATATTCTTCAATTACAATGTTAAATTAAATTACAAATTTACCCTTAACTTATGTTAAATCAGCTAGACATATAATGCTGGAAATTACGAATCATGAAGAATACAGATGGCTGAAAATCAAATCTGCAATTTACACAAGTATTGGACAGACAAGTATTCAATAGCAATTATTTAAGATACAAAAATACTTGGTTAGTGCTTAGAAATATTGCTTATATAGATATTAATTTTGTTATTTGACCATCAATAACAAAACTTTCTTTCTAAGTTGGCTAGCAAAAATTTATTCAGTGTAGCAGCGGAATTCGTAGATTTTGAATACTGTAGCAGAAGACTTGCAGATTTGTAGATTTAATAGCAAAAGCAGCTTTAATTATAAAAATACACGGGGTATTTATAATAATAATATTTTATTGATAAGATATGACATGATTGAAAGTTTACAATGAGGTCCCGCTTTTATACCCATGCAGGTACCTTTTCACGAATGGACATGTCTTTTAGACATGCCTTTTCATTAACCTAATGACTATTTAACATAATCCTAACTGATTAGTTAGTAATTACATTTATTCTATTTTATTCTATTAATAACTGTATTAATTACTTTAGTTATGAATTAGATTCATAACATTGCCTCCTTCTTCGAAAAGCTTTGTCCTCAAAGCTTAACTTCTGACAACATCTGCTAAACACGTCTTTGAATAGTACTTTCTTTGTAGAATTCTCTTGTCCTTTCCCCTTTTTTTTTCCCATTAATTTAATTAATTAAATAGTGATTTTAATTAATTAAATTAATAATAATTATATATATTATTATTATATATATATATATATATTTTTCACAACTAGATAGTTGCATAACCAATTCCAATGGTTTTTTTTTATTGGTTTATTTTTGTAGTTATTAACTTATTCATATATATATATATACACCAACCACCCGAAATCGTTTTTTTATTTATTTATTTATGACAGCGTATACCACTAATCGATTTTTTTTTTTAACATACAACTATATTTAGTCTAACGTCATACCACTGGAGTCGATATGAACCCTATATTTAATCTAGCGTTATACCATTAGAGTCGATATGAACCCTTCTCGTATCGGGAAGGATGGCGATTAGAATTTATTACACTGGGTTTAATATTGGAATTATCATTCGTCCTCCCGCCGTCGTATCGATGCCACCCTTACTAACTCGTCCCTCGTATCGTTTGACCACATGACCACATTTTTTATTTTTATTTTTAGTTGGTGACCCTTCGATTGGAACGCGATGCTTGACGGAAAAATATACGCAGGTGACAGGGACGCAAAGGGACACAACACGGTGCTCGATCTGAGTCAGACGAGTCAGATGTGGCAGCGCTTCTCCAACCTGAAAAATCCTACTGAAAACCACTTTACAATCTTTTAAAATCTTTTTTTGTTAAGCTGCAAGAAATTCCCGGACATCCACTTCATGCAACTGTTTGTTTGAGAAAACATTATGGTGAATTTTCTCAATCACCGCTAAAGAAGATGCCAGCGTTTCATCTTCTGGCCTCTCATCAACGTATGCTTCTAACAGCGATAGCCCCGGCCAGATTTCTTCATTTGGAGTTCCTACTGTCCGGAATATCTCGAGTATTTGAGTCAATTGCCCAGTTCCAACAAAAAAGAGCTTCAAATTGCACAGTTCAGCAAAAATACACGCAATAGACCAAATGTCAATTGCAAAACAATAATCTGTTTCTTATGCCAACAAAAACATTCCGTCACTGTTTTTAGTGGGCTCTTCAGATTTCCTTGACATTTCAACAGCCTTTCCATGCCTAGACAACACAGCTCGACTGTCTCCAGCATTTGCAACCAATAGAATTCTCCCAGAACCCACAGCAGTTAGGGCTGTTGTAAATGATTTTCTAACTGCTTCCTTTAGTTCTTCTGCTTCCAAAAAATAATAGAGATGGTTCTGCCAATTTTGTATTGATAGCGTAGATTTTCTCTTCTGAATTAACCCCTGGTAGGCACTGGAATCTTTTGCAACAGTCCGGAGAAGAGCATAATGTGTCTCTGCCAAGAGTGTCACATCATCTTTAGAGTGAGGACAGATAGAATAGATAGGTGCTTCATGACCTTCAAATGTATATAGCTTTTTCTGCGGGCAGTTGCAGAAGCACAGGAAAGTAAAGCAACGAGTTTTGAACTGATACTTCATTCTTAATAAAACTCTGTTTGTTTTCCGAGACGAAGTTAGAATCTGTTGGCTGCAAAAAGATGCATCCAGGGACAACAGCCGAGGGCAATTTATTGTTGCTTGAGAGAGGATGCCACATCCTTTCAGCCCCAAAACTATCATCTGAGGTGCTTCAATATCAAGTTTACTTAGGTGGGGACAGATTCCCAGATTAAGTGACTGAAGCCCAACTTGACACTCAATTGCTATTCTCGGATTCATTGCAGCAAGGTGACTTTGCCCATTCTTTTCATCATCTTTCTTTAAACAATCATCTACCTTCCGATTATTACCAACAGCCTCCAAAGAAGCTATATTAGGTAAAGTTGTAAGAACACTGTCAATTTTTCTCTCAGACACATATTTTTGGTCTCCAGCAAAAGAAACAGCAGCTAGTGTCTGTTCTTTGTAATTTTCTTTCAAAATTAAAGATGAAATACTTTTCTGTTCATAACTGTAATTTTCTGGGCTACAGTTCATTCTTTTGGACCACTGCACAACGTTTCCCCTTATAATTTTTTCAGTACTAGACATTTGTACAGCTGAAGAGTCTACAGACATGTAATCAGTCCTTTTGAAATCCTGAATTTCAGGCACGGTGCTTCTGATCCAATTTCTAAATTCTTTTGAAGCATCAAGGGATTTCACTGGTGACATGGGCATGCTCACTTGCAATTGTTCTAGTTCATTTTTATCTTGCAAATTATTTTTATCTGCATCAGCATGCTCTTCATCTTTTTGTGTTTTTTTATTGTTGCTGGCAACGATATTTCCGGTATAAAAGGCACATTTATGTTTTGGGAAATATTTATCTCCACACTTCCAACAATTCTCTACCTTTTTACTTTCAATACTAGTTGGTTGTTTTCCTTTTTTACGCATTGGTGGGGGAATATATTTAGTTGACTTTTCCATGGGCGTTTTAACTGATTTCCCTTTATCATAACTAACTGCTTTATTATTATTACTGCATTTTTCATCTTTTTTATTATGGTCTACTGCAGAATATTTTGCACATAACTTCTCTAAGTGCTCAAGCTTTTCTAGCATTTTTCCAATTATTTCAATTCTTTTGGGATCTTGACGTAATGGTACATTATATGGTAAATAATTGTAGGCTTGTAGAACTACGTTGTGTGCCGTGTGCAATTTCATTAACTATCCCCAACGCTTCAAGATGGCCTACGATACACTTTGTAGCAACGGAATTCGTAGATTTTGAATCTTTATATGAAGACTTGCGGTTATGGAATTATCATAAAACGGCGTTAATTACTCTCTTAAAAATACTGAGTATTTATAATAATAATATTTTATTGATAAGATATGACATGATTGAAAGATTACAATGAGGTCCCGCTTTTATACCCATGCAGGTACCTTTTCACGAATGGACATGTCTTTTAGACATGCCTTTTCATTAACCTAATGACTATTTAACATAATCCTAACTGATTAGTTAGTAATTACATTTATTCTATTTTATTCTATTAATAACTATATTAATTACTTTAGTTATGAATTAGATTCATAACATTCAGTTTCCAGTTCTTCCTATAGAATGATACATAAATGATATAGGAAATTTTAACTGAATTTGATCATTTCAAATATCAATTTATAGTTGTTTCCGAGTTCTACGAAAAGGAAGAAAACAGTAGCTTTGAGAAGGAATTTGATCTTTGTAATGTAAAAATTTTACATAAATTTAGTGATAATAATATGGTTTGTGGGGCCTTGGATGTGCATCACCTTATAATTCTTGGCTAATTTTGTACTAGTGTATTATTTCTTTCAGGACAATAAATATCTAACTACGAATCAACGAGCATTACAAACACTTTATGAGGTAAATTTTCATTATTTTTCTCAACTGCAAATGCCATGTTTTTTAAGAATATGCATCTTATATCACATTAAATTCTTAATAGGGTTATATCAATGGTTACTTGGGGGACGAAGTGCTTCTGATGAGGCACCTTTACCCTGCATAGCCATGAAGGGCCATCATGTCATCATAAGCCCCAATCTCTAGACAGTAAATGTCTTTACTAAAAACACTTAGCGTAGCTTTGATGTAGGTAGATAACTCGACAACCTTGAATCTCCCCCAAATGGAAATTAGTGGAAACCTTGTTAGCACTAATTTCTAGACCACTCGTGAACAAGATTTCTTTTGAAAATCAGCAGCGGAATTCAATAAACAAATAGGAAAATCTGCCATAAGTGTCACTAGAAAATCTACCTTTTCATTTGGACCTAGTGCTTGCCAACACCAAGTGGTGTCTTTAGTCTTTGTACCTATTGTTCTAACCTATAAATATGAAATATATCGCGTGAAAAGAACACAAAACAAAAGCTATTTCACCAGTGAGTTAGTGGCCAAAAAAGTGTACAAAATTCTTAAATTTAATAGTTAGTGGCCAAACAAGTGTACAAAATTCTTAAATTTAATGTGTGGAATGATCATTTGAAAAATAGCCTTTTGTCTGGAAATTGGAGTAAGTAGATAGTGTATTTAAGTGGTTAATTACCAAGACGAATAGCTGAAATAACTCTTACTATATTGCACAAAATATCATTGAAGCATCAAACAAACCCAGGGAGTGTTGAGTTTTCTTGAGTGTTGGGGTAGCATCGGATGTGCTCTAGCTCCCAAAATTTGTGGAGGGACTAGAGTACATGAAATCTCCAAGACCGAGAAAGGGATTCGCGAAATTCCATCCAGGGAGATAATTAATTAATTAATTATTTTTTAAATTAAGGACCCTAAGTCTAACCTAGGAAAATTAAAATATTAAAGGTAATTAATTAAACATGTGATGGAAATGACTCAAGTCACACGGATCAAGCTTTCTTTTAATATTAGCCATCGATTCAATATTAGATCATGGCAGTTGGTTTCCCAACGAGAAAGTATAAAGGAATGGCTTGGGGTCAGTCGGAGACCACACATAGAGGCAGAGCACTGAGACTAAGCTGAAATTCTAGGGCGGGTTTGCTAAGAATTTTCAGAAGTGTTTCAGTTGCGGAGAGGGGTAGTATTGGCTAAGGGGATGATCTGATCTCGGTGCCAAGAATAAGCAAGAGGCAGAGAGGCAGCAACCAGGAGCAGCGCAGAGGGGCAAGTGCAGTAGCAGCAGCTACTCAGTAGCTTCACAACACAGATAGCTTCAAGTGCTACACATGCCCAGAAAGGGCAACGTTGAGCAGCAGGAGGCCCTCTAGGGTTACGTTGGTCCAACTATGGTAGCGTAGGGACTCCGTCACCCAGTCTGGGGTTACGTAACCCTCTCCAGGACAACACAGAGGCACGCAGAGGCTGACGCAGGGGCTTCAGGGGCAGTGCTGGGGTTTCTAGAGGCTGGAAAGGGCTGAGTCCTGTAAATCCCGTTTGAGGGTGTGGATCAGTCAAGTTTCCAGTCTCCAGAACAATAGGTTAGCTGCAGATCTATTTTTCTTTGTTGGGTTAACCAGTAAGGTGCCCAGATTTGCTATATTCAGAAACTACTTAATTATATAAACTTTCCAACAGCCAGAAGACCGGTTTTCCTGTTGTTAGTCTAATTGTCATTGTTGTCAATATCCATGAAGGCAAGCATGATGATGACAAGCAAGCATAATGAAGGTAAGCATGATAAAGAAAAGTCAAATAAATCAATAAAGAGGTCCTTCATTCTATTTCTGCACTCACAAAGGATCAGTGACATTAAAAATAATTTTCGGATACCTTTGAGGAAAAATTATTTCATAAGACCTCCACCATCTTAAAGAGCAACACTGAGTAGCAGGAGGCCCTCTAGGTGTAATATCTCGTTTCAGGGATATCTCTCAAACCCAACAAACTCCAACTAGAGATGGACTGGGAGGGCATTTACCTGATATATCACCTCTGAAAAGAGGGTGAGATCTGGAGGCTACCTGGCTCTTTCCAGACTCTGTCTAAGAGTATGGGGTAAACACACCAAGTGGTATACTAACAATAATGCTCAGATAGATAAAAATGACAGTAGTGCAAGCATATAATAGCAATGTAGACATAGACAGATACTCAAGAAATATAGATAGAATGCCAAGCCATTTTATTATACTAAGAATAGAAATGAGTACAATAGGTGATTAGAGTGATGGCACCTAGTCTTGCACCAGGCAAGTGAAGAAGAGCTCTCAGAACGATAGAGAAATGGCTGCAAACGGATCTGCGTCCCAACTGCCGGAAAACTGCCGTGTAGCTGCTACTGCTGAAATAAAATGATGATTTGGGTCTGTTCCCCTCCTCGGAATGAGCTGAAAATCTGGAATCCGCCTCTACTCACCAAACACAGCAAAACCCATAAATCATATCTGAAATGGTTGACCCTCGAAAATCACCCCCTTGGGGAATTACGTTGTCCTCCAAGGCTCTACGCAGAGGCTGAATGGAAACCACTGAAATATGGCCTTAAACTCTACCAAAATCCTCCCACAGGCAAGGGCTGGCCCCTTGCTCAATTTCAGAGCCTGAATCCTTCGAACAGGATCAAACCAAACTCCCCACCAAGTGAACTGCGTCCTCCCTCTCAGGACTGCGCAGTCTCTAGAAGAGAATCTCCTCCACAAACAAAAACTCGATCCTCCCACCAAAATACTGAAGAGAAAACCTCACCCGATCAGGCACTCGAAGTCCCCCGGGGCTAAGGGTGAGATCTCCGAACGGAGACACTCGTTGCACTAAACAGTGCTGCAGACAGGCTAAACAGCCAGCGTGCTCAAGAAATCGAATGACCAGCTCAATATCATAACATCCAATGCTCCAAATGAGGAGGCTATCCTCCTTATATAAGGTTGGCCTCTCTCTCTCAAACCCTAGGCCTCTCATCCAACGTATCCTCCTTGGCCCCCACGCTGCCAACTCAACCTGCGCTGTCTCTCCAAGTGTTCACGTGGGCCCCTTCCCTACGTGGTCCTTTTGCCCCCCTTGGTTCACGTAAGTCACAACGTTGTGATACTAGGGAGTGAAATTTTATTTCTAAAGTGAGTTATGCCCCCTCTACTCACCTTTTTATTTATAAATAAACTATAGAAAGAAAAATTGAGCAAAATCGAATATTCCAATTAGCCATTGCCAATTAGGAATATTACAGTCTCCCCTGGAAAAATGTTGCTTGTCCTCAAGCAACTGAAGTGATGGATGCTGCAGAATTTTCTCACTCTCCCAAGTGGCATCCTCATCCGGCAAATTCTTCCACCTCACCAAGAATTCTCGGACCGTTCTGCTTCGTAGTTGCCTCTCCCTAGTATCAATAATGGCCTCTAGCTGCAACACCAAATGCCCCTCATCATCCGTGGGTGGTAGCTCATCTGTCACTGTCACCTGCTGCCCCAATGCCTTCTTCAGGCATGATACATGGAAAATGTTATGAATCTTGCTGCCTTGGGGCAGCTCCAACTCATATGCAACCTGTCCAACCCTGCGTATCACCCTGTATGGCCCATAAAAGCGGGGCTTAAGCTTTTCAGCTCCCTTCTGCTTCAGTGACGACCGTCGGTATGGCTGTAATCATAGGTAGACCAAGTCCCCTACCTCAAACTGTCTCTCCACCCAACCTCGATCAGCATACAGCTTCCGCTGGTTCTGTGCTGTAGCCATATTATCCTTGAGAGCTCGGAGAATATCCTGACTCTCTTGGATCCAAATCTTGGCTCTTGGAGCCTTTCTAGCACCAAACATCACATCAGCAAAAGACAAAGGATGATACCCATATAAAGCGTAGAATGGAGACATACCAATGGACATGTGATGTGTAGTGTTGTAGCAGTACTCCCCCAGATGCAGCCACTTCAGCCATGCTCGCTGCTGCCCACTGACATAGTTACGCAAGTAGCCCTCCAGCCACTTGTTAACTATCTCCGTCTGTCCGTCCGTCTGTGGGTGATAACTGGTACTTGGTGTCAACTCCGTCCCCACCAACCAAAAAAGCTCCTGCCAAAATCCGCCCATGAAGCAGCTGTCCCTGTCACTGATGATGGTCTTAGGAAGACCATGTAGCCTGAAGACCTCTCTGAAGAACAGCTCGGCCACCTGCGCTGCTGTGTAGTGTGTGGATATGGCGAAAAAATGTGCATACTTTGTCAGTCGATCAACAACGACAAAGATACAATCCTTGCCCTGTACCATGGGCAACCCTGTGATGAAGTCCATCGAAATACTCTCCCATTTCCCCTCCAGAATGGGAAGAGGTTGCAATAATCCTGGGGGATGGCTCATCTCCCCCTTGTTCCTTTGGTAAACATCGCACTCCCTGATGTGCTGGAGCACGTCCTCCTTAAGGCCCTTCCATGAGAACCTCTCTCTAATGGCCCTGTAGGTTTTGGTAAACCCCTGATGGTCGGCCAATGGTGAATCATGTGATGCCTGAAGTATCTTCTTCTTGAGCTGAGATCCCTCAGTCAAGAAGATCCAGTCCCTGTAGTAAATGATCTCATCGACCACCCTGTAACTGTCATCTGCCACCTGACCATCCAGAACCTCACATGCAAATCTGTCCTTGGAGTACTCCACTAAGAGTCGAGCCCTCCAGTCTGTGTCCAAGCTCATAAGAGACAACGTGGCTGGTCTACGTGAAAGGGCATCTTCTACCACGTTGTTCTTACCCTTGACATACTCAATGTCAAAGTCATATGCCTGGATCTTACTGATCCACTTCTGCTGCCTCTCATGTAGCTGTTTCTGCTCCAAAAAGAACCTGAGGCTGTTGTGATCAGTCCTCACCCTGAACCTGTTACCCACTAGATACTGTTGGAATTTGGCCAATGCATGCATGATGGCCAACATCTCCTTGTCGTATATAGAATACAACCTCTCGTGTGGAAGGAGCTTCCGGCTCTCAAAGGCTATAGGGTGACCTCCCTGCATCAATACTGCGTCGATCTCCTCTCCTGACACATCACACTCCAAAACAAACGGCTGCGTAAAATTCGGCAATGCAAGCACTGGGCAGCTGCTCATCACCTCCTTGAGTCTGTCAAAGGCTCGCTGCGCTGTATCCGACCAACTGAATGCCCCCTTCCTCGTCAGATCTGTCAGCGGTGTAGCAAGTTGTGAGAAACTCTTGACGAACTTCCTATAATAAGTACAAATTCCAATGAATCCCCTAAGTTCTGTGCTCCGGCCAATCTCTGATGGACCTGATCTTCTCCTCATGGACTCTCACTCCGTCCACCCCTATGATGTGTCCCAAGTACAACATCTCCGTCAACCCAAACTCACACTTGGATAACTGCTGCTCCTCTATGATGTGTCCCAAGTACAACATCTCCGTCAACCCAAACTCACACTTGGAGAGCTTGGCATAGAACTGCTGCTCCTCAAAAATGCGCAATACTGTCTCAATGTGCTGGAGATGCTCCTCCCAAGTCCTGCTGTAAATGAGGATATCATCAAAGACCACCAACACAAACTTCCTCAAGTGACTGCGGAAGATGTGATTCATGCAGGACTAGAATGTCGCTGGAGCGTTGGTTAGCCCGAAGGGCATCACCAAAAACTCAAAGTGCCCATAGTGACACCTGAAGGCGGTCTTGGGAATGTCCTGTTCCCTCACGCGAATCTGATGGTAACCATATCTCAAATCAATCTTTGAGAAGAACTGTGCTCCTCTCAACTCATCGATCCTGGGTATGGGGTACCTGTTCTTCAGGGTCTTCTTGTTCAGGGCCCTGTAGTCAATGCACATCCTCAATGTGCCGTCCTTCTTCTTCACCAACACCACGGAAGAAGCAAAGGGACTCGTGCTCGGCTGAATGTGCCCAAGAGCCAGCAACTCCTGGATGGTCCACTCAATCTCATCCCGATAGGCCTTCAGATGCATATAGGGAGTAGTAATCAGTGCCTGTATGCCCTGCTCAAGCTCAATGGTGTGCTCGAACCCCCGGTCCGGTGGCTGTCCTGGTGGAATCTCCCCAAACACTGTGGCATACCTGTCAAATATGGACTGTACCTCTGGGTGCATCGTCTGCCCTGTAGTCCCTGCCTCTGATGCACACAGCTCCACTGCCCACTCTACGTCTCCCTTCCGGAAGACTTCCTCCATCCGATGGGCCGAAACAGTCTGAGGCGGATATGTGTGCTGTCCCCATATCTTCTCATGCCTCCCTGTCTTCTCATCATCCCAGTCCATCTCTAGGGCCTTCCAATCTGTCGTGACCTTCCCTAGAGTGATAAGCCACTGAACACCCAGTACCATGTTGGTGTTTGAAATATTGACCACGAAAAAGTGGTCGGTCAGTGTATAGGTGCCCATCGTTACTGACAACTCTGGAACATAATGAGCACACATCATGGTCTGATCTCGTGGGACCAAAACTAAGAATCCATCGAAGCTCTCTGTCTGTATACCTCTCCGCTCAACCATCTAAGCATCGATGAAGTTGTGGGTTGCCCCAATGTCAACCAAAACTGATACTCGATGGCCACGTACTGTCCCCCGTACGCGTAGCGTCAAATACTTTGGATCTCCTCGCAATGCTGCAAGGGCCCCTCCGGTAGGTGCAAAAGCCGCACCACCTGCTGCTGGTGGTGGAGGTGGCAAAGGATCCTGCGCTGCATGACTGTCTCCTGCCTCCACATCATCCTCCTCATCCTCTTCCCTGCTGCTCTCGGAGAAGACCTCAATAAAATGTGCTTTGCCAGCAGCACATCTATGTCCCGGTGCCCACGGCTCCTGACAGGTAAAGCACGACTGCTTCTTCTTCAACTCCCTCCTGGCATCATCATCAATCTGTGCCCGTCCTAGATTCCCCTTTGGAGGCAGAATCCTCACATCCTTCCCCTTGGGCTGGAGAGCTTGTCTCTGGGGGTAAGGTGTCTGGGTCCTGGGTAAGGCATCCTGTAAATCCCAGGTCCTGCTAATAGCATCCTGGAGTGTGGCTGGTCTAGTAGATCTGACTAGATCCCGAAGTGGCTCTACTAACCCCTCAACAAACATGTAGATCATCTGTGCTACGGATAGATCTGGCACCATCACTGAAACCCTCAAGAAGTCTGCAATGTATGTCTCTGGGCTCCCAGTCTGTTTGAACCTCGTCAGCTCAACAAAGTGCTATTCTGGATCCCTCCGGTTAAATCTCTCTATCAATCTCCTGGTGAACTTGGCATATGTCATCACTGTGGAATGTCCGAGTGTAACCATCCCATGGAACCACCAATCCCGGGCCTCACCATCCAAATGTAATGTCGCCACCTTGATGGCCTCCGTCTCTGACATCTGGTTGAGTTGGAAATAGATGTCCAGCTTCTCCACCCAAGACTTTGCCGAACTGTTTGACGAATCATCAAATGTAGGCAAGTGGAATTTGCTAGCTGTGCAGTGGGTATCTCCATCATGATAATGTCGGTGCCCTCTATTATAGTCGCGGGGTCTACTGTCACGCTAGAGTTGAACATAGTCCCTGAACGAGGGAGCATCCCTGAACTCCTGCCCATAGGCCTGATACTCTGCAAAATAATCACCCATATGGCCGGGCTCTGTCACCTGCTGGGCTCCTGCCCCTGTGTCTACTCCCAGAAAAGTGGGCATGGTAGAGCGTGTAGGTGCATGTGAAGCCATCTGCTGAGTAGTATCACGCTGAGTAGCACCATGCTCTGGAAAATGGTGGGATGTACCCGATCCCTCACCAACTTGGAAAACCCGTGGGGTCTCACGCTGTCTAGCCTCCATAGCTGTGAATCTCTGCCCCATCACCTCAATCTTCCTCGACAGATCCTGTACTGATTTGAGGAGCATGCCCACAAATCTCTTCCCATCCTCATCTGCCATCGGAACTCCTTGCTCTGCGCCTACCACAGGCTCCTCTTGCTCTGCGTCTACCATAGGCTCCTCCTGTTCTGTGTCCACCACCCGAACACAGTCTCCCTCTCCGTAGGTGTTCTCCAACCTACGCTCAAGATCCCTGTACTTCCTACCTCTGTAGCAGATGTAGGGTTTCTCCCCCGGTGTCATAGACTACTAGCTCCATAGGCTGAGCCAGAACTATGCTCTGATACCACTGTAATATCCCGTTTCAGGGATATCTCTCAAATCCAACAAACTCCAACCAGAGATGGACTGGGAGGGCGTTTACTAGATATATCACCTCTGAAAAGAGGGTGAGATCTGGAGGCTACCTGGCCCTTTCCAGACTCTGTCTAGGAGTATGGGGTAAACACACCAAGTGGTATACTAACAATAATGCACAGATAGATAAAAATGACAGTAGTGCAAGCATATAATAGCAATGTAGACATAGACAAATACTCAAGAAATATAGATAGAATGCCAAGCCATTTTATTATACTGAGAATAGAAATGAGTACAATAGGTGATCAGAGTGATGGCACCTAGTCTTGCACCAGGCAAGTGAAGAAGAGCTCTCAGAATGATAGAGAAATGGCTGCAAACGGATCTGCGTCCCAACTGCTGGAAAATTGCCATGTAACTGCTACTGTTGAAATAAAATGATGATTTGGGGCTGTTCCCCTCCTCGGAATGAGCTGAAAATCTGGAATCCGCCTCTACTCACCAAACACAGCAAAACCCAGAAATCATATCTGAAATGGCTGACCCCCGAAAATCACCCCCTTGGGGAATTACGCTGTCCTCCAAGGCTCTGCGTAGAGGCTGAATGGAAACCACTGAAATACGGCCTCAAACTCTACCAAAATCCTCCCACAGGCAAGGGCTTGCCCCTTGCTCAATCTCAGAGCCTGAATCCTCCGAACAGGATCAAACCAAAATCCCCACCAAGTGAACTGCGTCCTCCCTCTCAGGACTGCGCAGTCTCTAGAAGAGAAGCTCCTCCACAAACAAAAACTCGATCCTCCCACCAAAATACTGAAGAGAAAACCTCACCCGAGTAGGCACTCGAAGTCCCCCAGGGCTGAGGGTGAGATCTCCGAACGAAGACACTCGTTGCACTAAACAATGCTGCAGACAGGCTAAATAGCCAGCATGCTCAAGAAGTCGAATGACCAGCTCAATATCATAACATCCAATGCTCCAAATGAGGAGGCTCTCCTCCTTATTTAACGTTGGCCTCTCTCTCTCAAACCCTAGTCCTCTCACCCAACGTAGCCTCCTTGGCCCCCACGCTGCCAACTCAACCTGTGTTGTCTCTCCAAGTGTTCACGTGGGCCCCTTCCCTACGTGGTCCTTTTGCCCCCCTTGGTTCACTTAAGTCACAACGTTGTGCTACTAGGCAGTGAACTTTTATTTCTAAAGTGAGTTATGTCCCCTCTACTCACCCTTTTATTTATAAATAAACTATAGAAAGCAAAATTGAGCAAAATCAAATATTCCAATTAGCCATTGCTAATTGGGAATATTACACTAGGGTTACGTTGGTCCAGCTATGGCAGCGTAGGGACTGCGTCACCCAGTCTGGGGTTACGTAACCCTCTCCAGGACAACGCAGAGGCATGCAGAGGCTGACGCAGGGGCTTCAGGGGCATCGTTGGGGTTTCTAGAGGCTAGAAAGGGCTGAGTCCTGTAAATCCCGTTTGAGGGTGTAGATCAATCAAGTTTTTAGTCTCCAGAACAACAGGTTAGCTGCAGATCTATTTTTCTTTGTCGGGTTAACCAATAAGGTGCCCAGATTTGCTGTATTCAGAATCTACTTAATAATATAAACTCTCCAGCAGCCAGAAGACCAGTTTTCCTATTGTTAGTCTAATTGTCATTGTTGTCAATATCCATGAAGGCAAGCATGATGATGACAAGCAAGCATAATGAAGGAAAGCGTGACAAAGCAAAGTCAAATAAATCAATAAAGAGGTCCTTCATTCTATTTCTGCACTCATAAAGGATCAGTCACATTAAAAATAATTTTCGGATACCTTTGAGGAAAAATTATTTCATAAGACCTCCACCATCTGAAAGAGCATAATTTTAGCTTTCCAACGAGCTATTAATCGGCCCGAAACTCCAAGCGGTTTGAGAGTTATTGAATTTTTAAGTTAATACATAATTTCTGGCCCAGTGAGCTGACCTCACTTTCTAGGACAAGTGGGCCTACTTAAGGACGCATTTGTTCAGTGAAGGGTCGAAAATTAGGTGTATTTATAGGTGATTACTTTCCTTGTTTCAAACTAACAACAACTTAGTACTCATTCTTCTACACAGTTCGGACACACATGACAGAAGAGATAAGATCTGTTCACATTTTGTGAACCTAAAGAAAAGGAAGAATAAACCTGTTTTGGGCTTGAAGTCAAAACCGCACCTGTGAATCCTGTGGAAGATTTCAGACTGCAACCTTGACTGTAATTTCGGACTATGTGTCCTCTCTATGATTTCGGACTACAACCTTAGCTGTAATTTCGGATTGTGTGTCCTCTCTGTGATTTCGGACTGCAACCTTGACTGTAATTTCGTAATACAACCTTAGCTGTAATTTCAGACTATGTGTCCTCTCTGTGATTTCGGACTGCAACCTTGACTGTAATTTCGGACAGGAGAATAGGTGGCAGACATCCTCACTAAGGCTTTAGGAAGAACAAATTTTGTTTATTTCAGGGAGAAGTTGGGGATGATTGAGAATCCTTTTCAGTAGAAAAGATGGATAATGTGGTACTTAAGAAGGAATTGCAGTACAGATGCAGCAATGACGACAGTTGTGTCAGGGGCAACAGTACAGTGGCAACAACAATGCAATAGATGATGGACAACATACCAAGCATCAACAATGCAGAGGACCGATGCCATGGATCAGGGTGATTCTTCTTGTCAGAAGTATTGCTAGAGCATATGCCTCGCTAAGAGGGAGTGTTGATTTTTGGGTAGCATCGGATGTTCTCTAGCTTCGAAATTTTGTGGAGGGGCTAGAATACATGAGATCTCCAAGACCCAGAAATCGTTTGGAGAAATTCCACCTGCAGTGCATTATATTAAAATAATTAATTATTTTTAATGATTCCTAAGTTAAAACTTAGGAAATTAAAATATTAAAGGGAATTAATATAAATATGGGTGAGAAGCTTCTAAGAGACGAGGATCAAGTCTGTTTTAATCTTAGCCGTTGATTAGAGATTTGATCACGATCGTTGATATCCAAACAAGAAAAGTATAAATGAAGACTTGTGGGTCAGTTGGAGACACACTGGGAAAATACTCAGTAACACGAGGGAAGTCGATCCTCAAGAAGTAGGAGTTCGATTTCAGAGGGAGAGTTGTAGGGTGAAGGAAGAGGAGGGTATCAACATTAGTCAGAGATAGAGGAGGAGGGTCATAGAGCAGCAGAGAGACAATGCAGAGGGACAATGCTGAGAGGCAGCGTAGCAGAGGACGTAGTCCTTACGCAGAAGAGGATGCAGGGGTGATGCAGTGGAGGCTAGAGGGTCTCTTGGGTGTCAAACTTTCTCTAGTGACTGGAGGTAAACTATCTCAGGTGTTTTCACAAAAGTTTCTCCATGATTCTGCAAATCATTCCTTGTAAATAGATTATTGCTGAAGAATAATAAATAAACCATCATTTGTTGCACCAGTTTTCCCGCATTGAAATTTTTTGAGGACTATTGTCCAAAAACAACTATGTTGATGTGAAATAAATCAATAAAGAGGTCCTTCATTCTATTTCTGCACTCACAAAGGATCAATCACATTAAAAAGAAATTTTTGATACCTTTGAGGCAAAATTATTTCATAAGACCTCCACCATCTGAAAGACCATAATTTTAGCTTTCCAACGAGCTATTACTCGGCCCGAAACTCGAAGCGGTTTGAGAGTTATTGAATTTTTAAGTTACTACATAATTTTTGGCCTAGTGAGCCAACCTCACTTTCTAGGACAAGTGGGCCTACTTAAGGATGCATCTGTTCGGTGAAGGGTCGAAAATTAGGTGTATTTATAGGTGATTACTTTCCTTGTTTCAAAATAACAACTTAGTACTCATTCTTCTACACAGTTCGAACACACATGATCGAAGAGATAAGATCTGTTCACATTTTGTGAACCTAAAGAAAAGGAAGAATAAACCCGTTCTGGGCTTGAAGTCAAAACCGCACCTGTGAATCCTGTGGAAGGTTTCAGACTGCAACCTTGACTGTAATTTCTGACTGTGTGTCCTCTCTGTGATTTTGGACTACAACCTTAACTGTAATTTCGGACTGTGTGTCCTCTCTGTGATTTTAGACTGCAACCTTGACTTTAATTTTGGACTATGTGTCTTCTCTGTTATTTTGGACTGCAACCTTGACTGTGATTTCGGACTGTGTGTCCTCCCTGTGACTCAGATCTGTGACTGTGGCATCAACACTTTCAGATTGCGACTTTTACAGATCTCAGGTCTATACCTCATACAGTGAAGACTTTATTGCATTTGCTGGCGATAAATCTTTTTGTGGATTATTGCAATATAACAACTCGAACTGTGGAGCAAGATAGCTTGGACAGTGAAGACACTACAATATTTGTTGGTGTAATTGTGGTAAAAGAATGATCTAGATAGTTTTGAAGTATTAGTGTTGTGTGGTAAAGAACTATTGGTGCTGTGTGGTGTAGAAGAACTGTGATAATATCATTTACTAGAGTTAAGGTTGGAGTGTAGATTCACATAAGCCATAGGAGTTCATCACAGTCAACTTGGACAGGTTGGACTGTAGATTCGGATAAGCCACAGGAGCTCATCACAGTCAGCTCGGACACCTACAGGAGTTTGGAACAATGATATTTTCTTCTTGGAAAATGAAGACAGCATCACTGATGGATTAATTGAAGTGCAATAATGAAGACTAGTGGACAGTGAAAATTTTTGGAAGTGACTAAACAGTAAAGAATTATGTCAAGGACATTCAAGTAAGTATTCTTCACATTCTCTATTAAAAGAAGACAAAAGGATTGGTGTCCTAGGGGTTGGTGCCCCTAAACACAAGGTTGGTGCCTTGAATAAGTTAGGGTCGAAGCCCTAGAGGTCGGAGCCTCATTAAGTCCAAGTTGGTGCTTGGCAATCATTGTACTCATTCATTTGTATAAGGATCATTATCCTTCCTTCTGTAATAAATTATTCATTTCTCTATTTTTGTGTAGAATCTAACTGGTTATAATAACAATTGAAATGAAATACTGATTCACCCCCATCTCAGTGTTTCCAACAATTGGAATCAGAGTCAGCTTCTTCATTATCAACCTAACAGTTGGAAGAAGGATTCTTAGACACAATGAAGAACATAGAAGTGACAGGGAAGCTGCCTATGTTCAATGGAACAAATTTTGGTTTTTGGAAGAAGAGGATGTCCTACTATTTAATGTACCTTGGTATTGAAGTGTGGCATTCTGTTTTGAATGGGTACAAATCTCCTTCCACTCTTCCAACTGATCCAGAAGAAAGAAAACGCTACATTGCTAATGCCAAAGCTCTAAGTTCCATCTCTAGTGGAACCTCCAATTCTGAATTCACAAAAGTCATGCATCGTGACTTGGCCAAAGAAATATGGGATAAGCTGATTGCCCTATATGATGGGGACTCCAAAGTTAAGAAGGCAAAGCTTCAAACTCACAGAAGTCAATTCGAAAGTCTGAAAATGGATGACAAAGAAGATATTGCATCATACTTTCTCCGAGCAATTGAATTGGTTAACGCTCTTAGAGGGTTAGGAAAAAATGTTGAAGAAAACACTATTGTTCAAAAAATCCTGAGATCTCTTCCTGACAGATTTGTTCAAAAAATCCTGAATTCTCATTGCCTATGAAATGAGGAGAGGAATTCCAAATTCCAAAGAAGCAACATTCAAAGCCTCAAAATCAACAAAAAGAGGAAAAGGATGGAATAAAAACAGTGATGACTCCGATGCTGAAACTGAATTAGCTCAATTTGTACGAAGACTAGAGAAGGGATCTAAGCTAAAAGATAAGTACCCTCTTATTTGCTTCAAATGTGGAAGAATAGGTCATTATGGTGCAAAATGTCCTCATAAACATGATAGTGATGATGAAGAGGATTCTAAAATGATGGTGTACAAAAAGAAAGGGTTTAATAAGAAGAACTTCTCTATGGAAAATAGTGAAAAGCATTGATGTGAAGATCGATGAAGCCCTTCCAGAAAAGGAAATTGAAGATCATGAAGTTGAGCCCTTCCTTGAAGAAAGCGAAGAAGAACCCAAAAAAGAAGAAAAGGATGAAGAACCTCAAAGTGAACCTTCACAAACTCCTAACTTCTAAGATCAAATTCCTTCAAAAACATCATCCAGAAGAACAGGTTTTCGGGAATATAGATGAAGGAATTCAAACTCGAAGAAGAATGACAAACACTCCAAGAAAAGATGATGTTTCTCTCTTATCTCTAATAGAACCTGAATTTTTTTCTCAAGCAAAGATCCTCATTGGATAAAGGCCATGGAAGAAGAAATGTCTCAAATCGAGAAGAATGAGACTTGGGAGCTAGTACCTCGTCCAGAAGATAAAAATATAATTGGAACAAAATGGGTATTCAAAAACAAGATGAATGAGGATGGACAAATTATCAGAAATAAAGCTAGACTTGTTTGCAAAGAATACTCACAAATTGAAGGAATTGACTTTGAAGAATTGTTTGCTCCAGTAGCACGTTTGGAAGTTGTAAGAATGTTTTTGGCATTTACTTGCTCTAAAGGATTCAAGGTCTATCAAATGGCTGTAAAATCAGAATTTTTGAATGGAGAACTCAAGGAAGAAGTCTACATGGAGCAACTGGAAGGATTTGATCTAGTTGAAGGGAAAGACTTTGTATGCAAGTTGAAAAAGGCCTTTTATGGATTGAAACAAGCCCCTAGAGCTTGGTATGCAAAGTTGGATCACCATCTGCAACAAGAAGGTTTCAAAAAGGGAGTAGCAGGAAGAAATCTCTACATGAAGGTAGACAAGGATAAACTTTTGATCACTCTTGTATACTTTGATGATCTAATCTTTGCCAGCAATCTAATCTTTGTCAGCAATGATGATGGGATGAGCCATCAATTTGCTCTAAATATGTCCAAAAGATTTGAAATGTAAATGATTGGCGTGTTATCTTATTTTCTTGGGCTACAAATATCTCAAACCACTGCAGGCATGTTTATATCTCAAGCAAAATATCTTAAAGACATGCTCAAGAGATATGGGATGGAAGATTGTGCGCCTATGAGCACACCAATGACCACAAATTGTAAATTAAGCAAAGATGATGATTCTCCTCTCATCGATGCAACTCTTTTTAGGTCAATTATTGGAGCTCTTCTATACTTACCACAAGACCAGACATTATGCAAGCAGTTGGAATGGTGGCAAGATTTCAATCAAGTCCTAAACAGTGTCATTTATATGAGCAAGTAGAGATGCTTTATAATGTGAAATGTGAATATAAGAAGAACCATATGGATACTATCCTCCTGGAAGTGTGTTACCAAACTCATGTAGGAAATGCCTTGGGTGATATCCTTCAAGAAAAGAATAAAGAGGAGTTGTCTTCCTTGCCTAGCAATGAGAATGATTTTGAGAAAAATCATGATGACCGGGTAAATAAACAATTCATGGAATATCCTTGGAATGCAGATTTGGGAATTGGGTACGAATATTGCATGAATGAAGGCCCATTGCAGTCCACAATGATGGAGAGAGGCCTTTCATTCAAGAAAGGGTGCTTGATGAAAATTTAGAAGATATGGATATGGTATCTCCTTGTGAGGTTGACATTTCTCATTTCATATGCATCAATCAACAGAAATGGGATGTTGGCAACCATCAATTTGACAATGACTCTATTTATGATACTGACAAGGAAAATGAGGCCGAGGATGGTTTTCCCTTTCTTCCGGGCATTACTCACGAGTCACAATGATATACCTATTCACACCTTTGAGTGGGATGATCATTATTTCCCCATACATGAAGAAGGTTTGTTGGAAGTAGTGGGTGTAAGATCCCTTACACAGAAATTTAATTTAAAACCCATATTAAACTAAGTATATATTCATAAGTAAGGTATTTCAATGAAAATCAGCGGAAATAAACAGTGAAATTTAATTGAGAAACCATTATATACATAAAATAAGTACCTGGGACACGGTTGATGATTTTAGATGGTGGCTCTCCTCCCGTGATGCAGATGCTGTGGATAGATAAAAAGTTTACCGAAACAACCAAGTCCTCCCAGCCAATTCGGGAACAATCCCAGACCCAGAGGATGTCTCCTCTGCCCCCGTGCCCAGATAACCAAGAAGAACAGAGACTCCCAGGCAATTCAATCTCACAATTCAGTCTAACTTTGGCAGAATTTCCCTCCTTTTTGCTCCCCCAAAACCTCCATATCACCTCCCTTAAATAAGCTCCCTCCACCGCCTTATACTTCCCCGAGGTCTTCCCCCTATTAATGGTGATATTTTCTGTATTTATGGTGCTGTACTTTTCATTAAATTGAGATAGGAATATAAATTAAACAATCTTCCTCCACCGCCTCTAACCTCCCAAGGCCTTATCCATCCTTATGTTCATATTAATGTTTCTTTTTATGGTGGGTGATCCACATTAAGGTGAGTACGAATATACATTTATGAAGGTGGGATTATATAGTTATTTTATTTATAGAGCTTGGGACTTTATTTAAGTTCTTTTAATATTAATCTTTAATATTGCATACTCATTTTTAAACTTAAGGTTTTAACTTTATTATTTCATTTCTTTTATTACCTCTTTTCATAAAATTTATACTTAGTTGAACTTAATATAAATCTGAAATCTTAATATTAAGTTCCCAATTTATGTAATCTTGATATTAGTAGGTAGGTGTACTAGTGCGATGTGGGCGGTATAGGCAGGTGTAGTTATCAAATGCCTATATCGTTCACACGCTAATATCGTTTTGGGTATAACTTGGGAATGGGTTGTTACATACTTCCTCCCTTCAGAAAACTTCGTTTCGAAGTTTATGGTTTTATATACTCAGACCAATATTGTTTTTTTTTTTTTTTTGAGATTAGGGTGATTATAGAATGTCTGTATTTTAAGATTGAATTTTCGTTTAAATAAGTATGTATTGGTAATTTAATTGTTACTTCCCATATTCACCGAATCTCCAAACTATTCTAAAATCATCCTATCCTTCCTAATCTCTTCCGCTCCCATCCTATCCATCCTCTACAGGAATATGCCATGGCATCCGTTTTACTGATCCATTCATAGACCTCAATGATATCAGAGTCGATTACGTCGACCTGATCTGCTTGTAGGCATCCGGCAGTCATCATCACACGTCTAGGGGAGCGTGACTCGCACAGTCCTCCCATGACTCCAGGTATTGGAGGATAAACAGTGGGCAACACCACTCCTCTCAGTAGGACCAGGGTCCTATCGTGGGATCTCGGGGAGTCTCAGTTGTTCTTGGAAATCTGTCATCACGTAGATTGCTTCGGTAACTGTTTTCTGCATGATACTCACTGGTACATAATCTGCAATGTAAACATTTGTACACATATTACAGCATATGCATCTATATTGTTCATAACCAATTGGTACCCATATAACAACCTCTTCGTATTCAAAATACTTTGATATGTATGATATCAATCCTAGAACTTATATAAAAAGAAAATTTGTTCACATAGGTATCCATGTGTTCAATAAAATTTCTTATTTCAGATGTTGCTTCTGTTTCGTTCATTCATGTTCTATTTATGATGCATTTCTTTACCATTTTCAATCTGTATACCCATATGTTTTCATATTCAAAATGTAGTTACTCTTTTATTTCCTTTCCTTGAATCATATTTGAAATGCAACGAAATAAATTGACAGATATTTTCGTCTATAATGTCTAATCTATGATTTCACATTCCTGCAATGTTAATTTAAATGACATATTGCATATCGGTGTCCATGCACCAGTGAATTTTAAACAAACATCATATTACCTGTATCAGTAGAGTAAAGTAGCATTTTAGCTTTATGGGTATCCATGTACCAGCAAAGTAAAAACGCATCTTTACATAGTGTTTCAAAATGTCAAGTATCAAAATAGAGCAGTTATATACATAAAAGTTTTCAGTTCTCAAAATTTAACACAAGTTAGGGTAATTCTGGCAAAAAGCCTCAGCGTCCTCCCAAGTCGCTGATCCAGGACTATACTTGTCCCACTGGACTTTCACTTGGTCTATCCGGTGGTTCCTGAGCTGTCGAACCCTACGTTCCAGAATACGTAATGGTTCGACCGTTAGGGTTCCCTCGTCTGATACCTACAGTTCCTTCCAATGAAGGTCATGAGATTTATCAGCAATATAGTGTCGTAAGGCAGATACATGAAATACATTATGAATTTTGTGCAGGTGGGGTGGCAGTGCAAGATGATAAGCGACTGGTCCAACTTTTTCCAGGACTTCAAATGGTCCAATAAACTGGGGGGATAATTTTGTCCCCTCCCAAACCAAATGGTGCTCTTATTTGGTCTAATTCGGATGAAAACCTGATCTCCAACCACATAACTTCTATCTGACCTGTGAGTGTCCGCATAACTTTTCTGTCTATCCTGAGCCTCTTTTAACCGTTGTCTAATCAGTTTTACCTGATCCTCCATCTCTTGGATCAAGTCTGGTCCGACGATTATTCGATCTTCTAACCTGTCCCAACTCAACAACTTTCTGCAGGGTCTTCCGTATAAAGCTTCAAATGGCGGCATCCCGATTGAACTGTGATAGCTGTTGTTGTAAGAAAATTCTACCAAGGGTAAGTACTTTTCCCATCGTGACTGTTGGTCCATAACATACATCCTTAGCATATCCTCGAGTACTTGATTTACCCTTTCTGTCTGTCCATCGGTCTCAGGATGATAGGTAGTACTCAAATTTAACTGAGTTCCCAAGGCCGACTGCATACAATTCCAGAACCTTGATGTGAATCGAGGATCTCTGTCGGATATAATTTTCTTAGGTACTCCATGAAATCTGAAGATTTCATTTATGAATTCCTTAGCTACATCAGCTACTTCATATGTATCTCTTACTGGGATGAAATGGGCGCTTTTTGTTAATCTATCCACTACAACCAGAATGGCATTATGCTTTTTTTGTGTAAGAGGCAGCCCAACGATAAAATCCATAGAAATTATCTCCCATTTGGTCATAGGGATGTCATGAGGTTGTAAGAGACCTGTTGGGTGACGATGATCAGCTTTTACCTGCTGAGATTCCAGGCACCTAGCGACAAATATGACAATGTCATTTTTCATGCCTGACCAGAAGAAGAGTCTCTTGGTGTCAGCATACATCTTCTTTACCCCGGGATGTGCACAATATACTGCTCGGTGTGCTTCCTTCAAGATGGTGTTTCGGAGATCTCCACTGTCTGGTATATATATCCTTCCGTGAAATTGTAGAATTCTGTCCTCTTCTAAATCATACCCTTCGAACGGTTGCTTTCGAGTCCCGACCTTACTTTTAAGTACCAACTATCTCTTACAAGATGTTCAAGCACTTGATTTCTCAAGTTCACCTTGATAGGTACGAGAGAGAATATTCGGGGTCTTCTACTTAAGGCATTAGCTACCACATTCTCCTTCCCTTTGATATATGAAATCGCAAAATCATATTCGCTTAGGAGTTCACTCCATCGTCTTTGTCTTGCATTCAAGTCTCTCTGGGTGAATAAATACTGCAAACTTTGGTGGTCACTTTTAAGCACAAAGTTTCTCCCCACCAAGTAATGTCTCCACATCTTTAAAGCTAAGACCACCGCGGCTAACTCCAAATCATGCGTAGCATAAAGTTCTTCATGAGTTTTTAATTTTCTCGAAGCATATGCTATTACGCCTCCTTTCTGCATTAAAACTGCACCTAACCCTTGCTTAGATGCGTCAATACACACAGTAAAATCTTTATCCATATCCGGTACCCGTAAAATCGGTGCACTAGTCAATAATCGCTTAAGTTCATAAAAAGCTTTATCACATTCCTCAGTCCATTCATACTTAATGCCCTTGCGCTGAAGATTTGTGATTGGTTTCGCAATTTTGGAGAATCCCTCCACAAACTGTCGGTAGTAACCTGCTAAACCCATAAAACTACGTACTTCATGTGCATTCTTAGGTATCGGCCACTCCCTGATTGTATTTACCTTTTCAGGATCTACAGAAATTCCTTCGCCTGATATGATATGACCTAATAATGGATTTTCTTCTGGAAGAAAGCGCATTTGGATAATTTTCCATATAACTTGTGCTCTCTGAGACAAGATAACACTATCCGAAGATGCTCTTCATGCTCCTTCTCATTCTTAGAGTAAATGAGAATATCGTCCAAGAAAACTTGTACAAATTTGTCGAGATATTTGTGGAGAACGCTATTCATAAGGTTCATGAAGACTGCAGGTGCATTGGTCAACCCAAATGGCACCACAATAAATTCATAATGCCTGAAGCGAGTTCGGAATGCAGTCTTAGAAACATTGCTCTCGCTAATCCTGAGTTGATGATAACCCGATCGCAGATCGATCTTTGAAAATACTGTAGCTCCTTTCATTTGATCGAAAAGGTCGTCAATGCGAGGCATTGGATACCTATTCTTTACCGTGGCCCGGTTCAAATCTCGATAGTCCACACACAGTCGTAATGAACCATCTTTCTTCTTGAAAAAGATTACAGGAGCACCCCATGGTGAAACACTGGGTCGAATGTGCCCTACATCTAACAGTTCTTTTAGCTGTAGTTGCAACTCTTGAAGGTCCGAGGCAATCATTCGGTAAGGAGTTTTGGATATAGGTTCCGTACCAGGTTTCAACTCAATGGTGAGGTTTAGCTCTCTCCGAGGAGGCAGTCCAGGTAGTTCCTTTGGAAAAACATCCGGAAATTCTGCTAGAATCGGATACTGATCTAAGGAAGGCCCTTTTTCTTTGCTTACCATTTGAACGGCATACACTTGAAAACCCTTCCTCAAGCACCGCTTCATCTGCATGGCTGAGATGAAACGCAAGGATACCTTTCTCTTAATACCTTGAATTTGGATTGTCTCACCCCAATCATTTACGCAAAGTATTGTTTTCGCGGAACAATCTACCCATGCTCGATGAGACTCTAACCAATCCATTCCTATTACCAGGTCGTAAGTACCTAGGGCTGTGACATATACTTTTAGTTTGGTCAAACAGACTCCTAGATCAACTTTGCAATCTTCCACACATAATTCTACCGATTGAAGGTCTCCTGAAGCCATTTCTACCTGTCTAAAATCGTCTTGCTTGCAGGCTGCCAACCCACATTTATTCAATGCATAGGATGAAATAAAAATATCAGTAGCTCCAGTGTCAAACAAGATTTTGAGTTTTATTCCATTGATAGTACCTGAAGATTCCACTATCGTGGATTGATGTGCTGCTTGGTTGTTGTTGACGACAGCATGGATTCTGTGATTGCTTTGAGCATCTAATGACGGCTCTTTTCCTGTTCGCCGCGAGTTCTCCAGACAATCCCGTCAAAGATGGGGTCCTCCACATCCCCAACAGTCCACTCGGGTTGGTCCTCTTTCGTTTGACTGAGAAATCCCGGACCAAGAACTCTGTCCCCTGGTGCTGCTTCCCCTCCCGTTCCTTCCTCGATTACCAGTCCCTCGAGACCTCCATGTACTGGTGTTTGAGGACCCGGAAGCTAGTGCATTTATGGTCCTGGGAGCTCCTGCGCCCGCTCCTCTTGGAGTAAACCTGTTACCATAAGGAGGTGGTCTCGAGTTATTTCTTCGGAAGAAATTTTGGGGAGTCTTTCCTGTAAATGCCTGCGGTATTGATTCAGCTGGCTTGAAATCCCTTTTTATCCCCAGATGTTCTTCTGCATAACGAACACATTCCACTGTCTCTGCCACCGTTGGTGGCTTCCACATTCTTACCATGGCTCTGATCCGAGGATTTAACCCAAATATGAAACGCTCGGCTTGGCGTTCATCCGTGTCTAGATAAGGAACATATTTCACAAGTTCCATGAACTTTGTCTCGTATTCTTCCACGGTTTTACCCCCTTGGGTTAGAGTGTGGAAGGCTCCGGCTTGCTGCTCTTGAAAGAAAGGCGGTAAGTATTTTGCACAGAATCGGTCCACAAACAATTCCCAAGGAACGGTATCTGATGTCAGATGCAGCTGTCTTTCCATATTCCCCCACCAAATCAGAGCATTCCCTTTGAGTTGGAATACAGCGATCCTTGTTTTAGAAGTTGAAGAATATTCTCTTAATGCAAAGCACCTGATCATCCCTTCCAACCATGCTTCGGCCTGCTCTCCAGCTCGTCCTCCAGAGAATTCAGGGAGTTTAATATTTTGCAGTTCCCGAGAAATATCTTCTCTGTGAGGTTTGTCATCAAAATCCTTTGGCCTTTCTGAATGTCTTTCCTCTGATTGACGTCGCTCCTCCTTGTTCCTGGTCGACTGCGACCCTTTCAAGGTTTCCATAATGGCTTCTAATGAGCTCATCACAATAGTGAGATCAGGCGGAGCAACAGGTGCTGACGGCGATCTTGATGGAGGTGAAGGCGATGGTGAAGGTGGAGGTGGCGGCGCTACATTTCGCTGGAGCTGCCGCCTTTGGTACGTGTTCAACATGGTAATTTTCCTGAAATACATAATAATAAATTCATGAGGAGTGGATAAATTTTCAGACTGACAAAATATAATTTTCGCAAGATTAGAGCTGGCATACGGGTATAGTTCTTTTGCTATTTTACCTGTAGGCAGGTCTTACTGGTACCGAGGTCAAGGAGGGTGGCAACGCGACCTCCTTGTCCTATGCAGGGTAATGTATGCTTACTAAATCTAGAGTGGAATGCAAGGTTTTCATCGATCAAAGTGTTAGTTTATAAACGTGTCTAGAATGTTTTATTCCTATATGCAGTGATAGAAGGGGTTTATTGATTTCAGCTATTTATGACTAACAAACACTTGAATATTGATTTTATCTACCCTTGTGATTCTCCCTGTCTGCGTAACAAAATACCCTCCTTTTATTTATTTATTTATCATTCGATTTTTAACTTAATATCATATTATAAGATTTTGTCACCTTAGTTTAGATGCCTATAAAAATATCCGCTTCAAACTCTAATTTACCCTACTTTTGTTTAATTTTAATTTAAAATTATATGGCCTATAATTTAATCAAATTTATATAATAAATGAAATATAATAAAAAATTCTAACTTTCATCCGTAACCACGTTACGATAATTAAAAAAAATGAAATGGTGATTGCTGCTATATATATATGAATTTTTAATGTCACATATTGTATTAATTTATATTTATATAATTTATTAATATAATTTCAAACTTAATATTTATTATAATCCAAGTTAGAATTTTATTAAACCGTTACAAATCCACACATTAACATATAGTTCCGAATGTATATATGTGGAATATAATTCGAACGGTTTGAATTGAGTGGTGGGTCTGAATCATACATTACGGTGGAGGCTCAACTATTAAAGTCGATGGCATATTAAATATTGTAAAGTCCGCGGGTATCTTATGACAATGACAAGGCATATATATATATATATATTGTTGTATTAAATATGGAGCGGGTAACAAAGGTTTAATATTGCCCGCAAAACATATATGACCTCCCGCTCTCTAAACCTTTGATTTTCCATCCGGTGGTTGTGTGATATATCGTAGGTTTACAAATAGCATATCCCATAGTTGCTGCGATATATTTACATCGCATTTAAATTTTTTTAAACCAATCGCGCCGACCGGTGGAGTCCCGACTGGATTTCAAATCCTGTCTGCGGCACTCCCTAACCCGCCCTTTGAACAATCGCCATTCGAACGCAGAAGTCCATCGCACCAAGTTGGTGCCACGTTCACATGCTCCACCGCCATCTATCCAATTCGCTGTCCATTTATTAAACTTTGGATTGCCACGCTTTTTGTTCGATAAGGGTTGGAAGCTTTTGGTGTACGCAGGTGTTGTTTGCAGGATCGATGTTTTTTGAGGCATAGTCTAAGGCTAACAGTGACTAGAATAAAACTTAGAAAATGTGAGTTTAGAAGCTGATACTCCTGGGCATCTGAGATCGCGTCATCTATGCATCAGACTCCCAATATTCTTCAGATATCTTGCATCTCCCTGTTTTTTAGCTCAACCTGGGCGACTTCATCTTATCTATGCTAGAGTTTGCTTATCCCTTCAAGGCATGCTAACTAACATGTATTCTTGGATCTTTATTTCACATCTATGGTTGAACTGTTTGAGATAATATGGTTTTCTTTGTGTTCTACTCTTCCCCTTTCCCATTTCAAAGCTGTACTGAAGGTGCCCTCTCAGTTCTAACTTGTTTTCTATCTGTAGGACAGTCCCTTTCTACAGTATCCCGGTCCAACTCTACAGTATCCCGGTCCAACCATTTTATGCACTGCAATTCTCATGTTTCCATTCTACTTTCGAGTGTTTCTTTTCTAAACTGTGCAGGTATCCCGCCTTCCATTTCTGCCACCCTTTTTCTAGTGTAGGATTAATTTTCTTTGTGCTTTTATTTAGAGCAGATAGAGTCCTATCTCTGCTATAATAATTTCATATGGAGTGAAGGTCTTTATTCTTAGTAAGGACGTTGCTCTATGTTATGGACTCTTTCCAATTGCAGCCAACAGGTAGCTTGGAGAAGATAGATCACTTCGAGATAGGCAAATACTAGGAGGAGATGTCCTTGAATGACAAGCCAATTCAGGTGACAAGAAGTTGGGATGAAGCACAGGTCCCAAAAGAGGAATCAAAAGAAATCATAGAAAGCCTAAAGGGAAAGGAAATAGTAAAAATTGACAGGAAAAATGATGAAGATTTCCATAGAAAGCTAGAAATAAATCACATCGCATTCAAACTTCCTTAGGAAAGCAAAATAGTAGAAGAAAAGGAATGGTGCTAATACAGGGTTTGTAGAACAGAGCTGCTAGAGACTTCATATATGTTGATGCCAATAGGATTTTTTTTTGTTTTGAGCAAAGAGGTTTATGTATTCATTTTTCTCAACAGTCTCTTTCTCATTTGTATCTCCCACACTCTTTCATTCATTTATTTCTCCCATATTAATATGAATCCAACGGATATCAATCTCTTTTCCATAA